>OU898276.1:36115409-36715409 GCA_918026665.1 Diabrotica balteata
ATTGATAGAGGTTACCCGCTATACGGTCTTTTTCTTACACTATGAATTATACTTTACTACTACCACTAATTGTTTTATTTATTGAGTTATATTTTAAATAATACTAAATAAATAAAAAAATGTTAAACTAATTATAAGAAATAAAAATTAAAACTATGAAAATTAAAGTTGCCGGTTTATATGTGGATTAAATATCAAAACATTATTTTTACCATCTATAATAAATAAAGTTTAAATAGTTTTAGAAGTAAATATTGCTATCGTAAAATATATTAACGATTTAAAATTACTACATAAATATCGAGTATATAAGTACTATAATTGATATATATATATATATTGATATATATATATATACATATATATATATATATATATATATATATATATATATATATATTAATAAAGTATTCAACTAGTGAATTCAGAGGTTTATTCGGTCAGTCAGGTTGGCAAAATAAAAAACAGAAGTCAACTACTTCATAAGTTTATCGAAGACGTTTCGCTTTATATTTCTAAAGCTTCATCAGTTCTCTAAAATACAAAGATGACATAGATTTATAAGAAATACAGATCTAATAATTAATTACTTACAACTCAATATGTAGTATTAAAGATGTTATCGTATATGTACTTAAGTTTACTCATAAATTTAGAACTAACTTAAAAAAAAATTAAACAGAAATATGCAAAAAATAACATTCGCAGAAACGAAGATTTACAAAAACTTCAAACGTACATTTGGCTTCATTTAGAGATGGTTCTCCAATGAAGACAAACAAAACACTGATTTATTGCAATCTACGCAAAACGACGTGGCGCGATACCGAAAAATGTTTTTCAAGGGCCATATGTTTTCAACAAATTCCAAGGTTTGAGACAATTATGAACTTCTACGGGGGTCATTGAAAGAATAGTTGGACGGGTGGATTTGTAACGAAAAATTTGATATGATTTTTTTTTTTTTTTTTTTGTAATTTATGTTTTAATGAAACTTAGAGCTTTGGGATGATTATGTTATTGTTTTGAATGGAAAATCCGGCTATTTTAAATTATGAATATTGGTATTATTTATTTCGTAAGATGAGAGAGTGGTAAACCTGGCTCAAATTGTCAATGTCGGTTCTTTTGTTTATTGCAGATGGGTTTTTTAGGATCTCACACATTTCAATAAAGGAGCGTTTTTTGATGGTTATTTTGTTTGGCCAGTATTTTAGTATTTGAGAAGTCAATGCGATGTTTGGTGGAAATGGCGTGTTGTGCAAGGGCACAAGAGGGTTTGGAAAGTCTAATGTCGCTTTTATGTGAAGTTATACGCCCTAGAAGTGAACGACTGGTTTGCCAATGTAGCAGAATTGCATTCAGAACAGGGGATTTGATAGACAACATTAGTGTGCTCTAACGAGCTTAGTGGAGTTTTGGACTTGGAGAATAACTTTCCAATAGTTTTAGTGTTTTTTAGGGATATTTTGACGGGTAAGTTTTTGAATAGTTTAGTAAGCTTGTTCGTAACTTGTGGGAAATATGGAAGAGAAGCATATTTTTGTGGCTGGTTTCGGGTTAGCGGGGAATTGTCAGTCTGAAGCTATTGGATATGGAGGCTAGTATTGCACCGTTAGGTGCTCAGAAATAGAATGACCGTAGCTTTTAGAGAAAAGATATCTGTTGATGATGGATATGGGGTAAGAGTTATCAATGAGGATGGATTTGAGTAAATCCAAAGATTCCCTCTTGTACCGCGTATGGGTCAACGTGTGTACTCTAAAGCTAAGAGCTTGTACAAGGTTAAGTTTGTATCTCATCGGGTGTGTAGAGTGGTAGTTTAAGAACCGGTTACTCGCCATTTCTTTCCTGTACCACGTAGTGCCCAATATGTTGCTATGTGTGCGTATGATTCGCATGTCCAAAAACGGTATGCTGTTATCAACCTCCAATTCACATGTAAATTGAAGGTGAGGATCAACGCTGTTGAAGACTGATAAGGTGCTTAAAATCTTATCAGGTGGTGTTGCTAGGATCAGGTCGTCGACATAACGCTTTACAATGTCTACTTATACAGAGGGTTTTTTCGTGACCATCAAACGAAAATATGGCTTTAACTGTACCGTACTACTCAAGAGATGGAGCAAACTTAACGAAAAACGGCGAGGACTGAAGCAAAAAAGACATTCCTGATTCAATGCAGAAAGACGAAGAGATACCCAAGGTTCTTAAACGATCGCACCGACCATCTGATGCAGTCCACCGTGGGAACACTATCCAACAAATTAAAAAGAAGAGCGGATGCCATCAACACACAGGTAAGAGCACGATTATTGAACTTCCACATTTCTTCGGTACATTCCGATATAGCATTCATTCATCGACAAATGTCAAAACATATTCATCCAACTTGAACCTCTCCTACCTTCCAACATTTTGGATCAATATGAAACTTCTCTTATCAGAAAATATACCTTTTTTCTAAACAATTCCTTTATCTCACCTCCAAACAAAATTAAATAATCTTGGGTCCACTCCTTTCAGTCGTCTACCATTTCACGATAAATGGATTAAAAATCTCACAAACATCCAAATCCCTAGAAATGTCTTAAAACTTCTATCTCTCGGACCAAAGTTCGGACTACAACCCTCGCTTAACGATTATTCCGTATGCAATTTCGTAGCTGACATAGAAAACATACTTTCACATTCGGAAGCCAATGAACTCCTTGAATTAAGATCATCTGCTAATAATATTCTCACCAACTTTTCACATAAACCGCCCTATGCCAGCTCAGATATAGATGATGTCTATAAGCAAACGTCCACATTCCTTAAAGAACACCTGACCTGATGGTATTAACCAGTGACAAAGGTAATGCAACAGTACTAATGATGAGAGAGCAGTACCTAAACCTGAGCCAACAACTTCTAGATGACAATAAATATTATCAGCCACTTCCCCGCAATCCAACATCAACTTACACAAATAAAATCAATAAATTTATCACTGAACTAAAAAACAAAAAAATCATCGATGATAAATTAGCCAAATCCCTCCATAACTATAATGGCAATGCCCCTAGGTTCTATTGTCTTCCTAAAATTTACAAGCCCCAACTGAGTATGCGTCCTATATTATCGTCAATCAACGCTCCTAACACGAATTTAGCCCAATTCTTAACGGACATTCTTTCACAAGCATACAACTACAAGAACGATTTCAACATAGTAGACTCTTTCCAGTTCAGTGAATTTATCAATAATTATCAGTTACCAAGAGAATATGTCTTAGTAAGCTTCGACGTAGTATCCCTGTTTTCTAACCTCCCACTCTCTAGTGTCGTCACGTCACTCCGAAACCATTGGAATGAAATCCAACCACACAGTCCAATATCGTGGGAAACATTCTCGGAATTATTAAAACTGACGTTTGATACCATTTTTCTAATTTTTAATGAAAAATACTTTCGTCAAATTTTTGGAACTCCCATGGGATCGTCCATCTCCCCCATTCTAGTTAATTTCGTACTCGACGACCTTATCAATGAGAGTATCAGTAAGTTGGATTTCCAGGTTCCCTTTGTAAAGCGTTATGTCGACGACCTGATCCTAGCAACACCACCTGATAAGATTTTAAGCACCTTATCAGTCTTCAACAGCGTTGATCCTCACCTTCAATTTACATGTGAATTGGAGGTTGATAACAGCATACCGTTTTTTGGACATGCGAATCATACGCACACATAGCAACATATTGGGCACTACGTGGTACAGGAAAGAAATGGCGAGTAACCGGTTCTTAAACTACCACTCTACACACCCGATGAGATACAAACTTAACCTTGTACAAGCTCTTAGCTTTAGAGTACACACGTTTGACCCATACGCGGTACAAGAGGGAATCTTTGGATTTACTCAAATCCATCCTCATTGATAACTCTTACCCCATATCCATCATCAACAGATATCTTTTCTCTAAAAGCTACGGTCATTCTATTTCTGAAGCACCTAACGGTGCAATACTAGCCTCCATATCCAATAGCTTACAGACTGACAATTCCCCGCTAACCCCGAAACCAGCCACAAAATATGCTTCTCTTCCATATTTCCCACAAGTTACGAACAAGCTTACTAAACTATTCAAAAACTTACCCGTCAAAATATCCCTAAAAAACACTAAAACTATTGGAAAGTTATTCTCCAAGTCCAAAACTCCACTAAGCTCGTTAGAGCACACTAATGTTGTCTATCAAATCCCCTGTTCTGAATGCAATTCCTGCTACATTGGCCAAACCAGTCGTTCACTTCTAGGGCGTATAACTTCACATAAAAGCGACATTAGACTTTCCAAACCCTCTTGTGCCTTGCACAACACGCCATTTCCACCAAACATCACATTGACTTCTGAAATACTAAAATACTGGCCAAACAAAATAACCATCAAAAACGCTCCTTTATTGAAATGTGTGAGATCCTAAAAAACCCATCTGCAATAAACAAAAGAACCGACATTGACAATTTGAGCCAGGTTTACCACTCTCTCATCTTACGAAATAAATAATACCAATATTCATAATTTAAAATAGCCGGATTTTCCATTCAAAACAATAACATAATCATCCCAAAGCTCTAAGTTTCATTAAAACATAAATTACAAAAAAAAAAAAAAATCATATCAAATTTTTCCGTTACAAATCCACCCGTCCAACTATTCTTTCAATGACCCCCGTAGAAGTTCATAATTGTCTCAAACCTTGGAATTTGTTGAAAACATATGGCCCTTGAAAAACATTTTCGGTATCGCGCCACGTCGTTTTGCGTAGATTGCAATAAATCAGTGTTTTGTTTGTCTTCATTGGAGAACCATCTCTAAATGAAGCCAAATGTACGTTTGAAGTTTTTGTAAATCTTCGTTTCTGCGAATGTTATTTTTTGCATATTTCTGTTTAATTTTTTTTTAAGTTAGTTCTAAATTTATGAGTAAACTTAAGTACATATACGATAACATCTTTAATAACTACATATTGAGTTGTAAGTAATTAATTATTAGATCTGTATTTCTTATAAACTCTATGTCATCTTTGTATTTTAGAGAACTGATGAAGCTTTAGAAATATAAAGCGAAACGTCTTCGATAAACTTATGAAGTAGTTGACTTCTGTTTTTTATTTTGCCAACCTGACTGACCGAATAAACCTCTGAATTCACTATGTTATGGAATACTATGCGTTTATTTCTTCTCCGGACTAACTCTTTGTTTTGGAATTAAACAGAATATATTGACATGTATAAATTTATTATATTAGAGGATGAAAATTACACTGCCTGTTATTTCTTAAAACTATGAATTTATAAGTTCTGTTATCTACAATTATTTAACGATGTTTCTGGATGGATTTGAGTACAAGAGATTGGACTCAAATATTAATATTAAAATAGCAAATACGGATAGCTTATCGAACAAAGAAATAAGAGAAATAAATTATTATTATTCCATAGATACGAAGTATTAGGCGAATAAACTAGCGAAACTTATTTATTCTAAATAGGAAAATATTTATGAAGAGTATTGATTCTGATTTCTAACAGCAAATAATTATTAGTGATTATACATGAGAACTTTTCATAATTGTAAATAACATATACCAGGTGACTAAAAACTATATAGAAATACATAGATACTTTAATTATCTTACATGTGAGTAGGTAGGTACATTACACCTCCTTTTGTAAGAATGAAAATAATTGTAAAATGAATTTTCATTTAAATGGTATAAAACATTTGTATACATTATTATTTTATTTTAACACATTTAAATAGTTTCTTTTAGTCTCGATAGTCTTTCACTTCGTCTTATCGGTGTAGTCTCTGTGAAACTAGTCTCTTCACACTTTTTGGATTCACTATAATTGTTGTCTTTATTATGTTTACAATCTATACTTAAATCTGTCTCATGTACATGTTTTCGTTTACTTTGACATATATTTAGTGTTAAACAATTTGTAATTTGTTGACAACTATGTGACGGATTTCTACGAAATCGTCGGTAAAAATATTTAATTATCCTGTATAAAATATAAAGTAACATACATTTTATCAAAATAAGATTGCATAAGTGAAATAAGAACTATTTTTTATTGTGTCTGAAAAATTAATATTTGTTTCTGAGGTCATTTTCTCTAAATTATCTAGTTTATGGCTTGCTAAATTTAATGCATCTCGATCGAGATTATTTAATTGTAAGGGAACAAGGTGTAATTTGGATTCATTATTTATCTTAATATCATCACAACAGACTTCTGGAAGGGATAAATCTGGAATGATAGACTGAAAATTACTTTCTTTTGGATTTGAGACAGATATCAAAATAGTTGATCCGGTGTAAGTTTTGCAATTATTCGAAGTAGAAAAAATACCTGTGTTTGAAAGAACAATAGATATTGACGTACTAGTCTGACAGCTTAAAGTTAAATCTGTTGGTTTGGGTAAAACATATATCCAAGAATTTGGTTTGTTTAATTTATGCCAAATTTCATATTCTGTTTGAATTATACGAGTATCGCAACTAGATGGTATGTTTGTTATTGAAGTTAACAATTCAGTTTCACAAATTGGATTAGTGTGTGTAAATCGGAAAGTATCAGGATTTTTGCAAATAAGTTTTTCTTCATCTAATGAATAACAGTCTTCTAATGTATCAATAGTAACATAAATGTTTCTATTTTCTGAAAGAACAAGATATTTGACAGATGGAAGAATAAAGGTAAGTCTCTTTAATGTTGGATGAATTATAGGAAGAGATATTAGTTTAAAAAGAGAATAAGGAGTATTACTAACCAAAGGTATACTAACCGTAATTAAAATCTTGTTATCAAAATATATATATTTAAGTAAAATGATATCGAAATATTTATGAGCATAATCGATAGTCAATGGAAATGGATAAGTCGATGTACTAGGTAAATGCGTTACCGTTTTAGATAATTCTTGAATTAGTTGCTCAGGTGTTATAACAGAAGGATGAAGGTTATTATTTCTTGCAAATAGAATAACGTTTATTAAAGTAGAATATTCTTGTTGTAATTCTGTTATAAAGAAAGTTAGTAAAGTAAAATGTTCTTCAATTTTTTGTTTTAAATCTAAATTAAAATATTTATTATTCATTTTATCTGTGTAATTGGTAATTGATTCAAAATTTTTATCAAAAATCACTTTGTTTCGGTCTAGATTTGTAATAGAGTTATTAAAATTTGCAATCGTGGCTTTTACTACATGAATTTGTTGTTTTAGTAAATCAAGAAGATGATTTTCGTTACTTTCAGCTTTGTTAATAGCATTATTGAAATTTTCAGCATCATCACTGTCTAAGGTACCGAATAAGGTCCTGAAAACAGATCCAATTGCATTAAATAGAGCGCGTTTTGGTCTAAAATGTTCATGCAGAATTATGTTTTTTAAAGTTTGTTCATCTTGAAAGAGTCTAGGTATGATTTGTCCTAAGAGTTTTAGTGAAGTATCACATAATCGTAATTCAATAAGAACTGGTTTGTTTTGACACAGTCTTAATGTTTTTTGATAGGTGAGATCTACAAAATTTAATTTGTCTGTAAAAGGTTGTAAAGGAATATGACTTAATATGTTCCAATGAGTTTCAATAAATTGAACATTTTTTATGTGTTCGTAATAGATTCCAGGTGATTTGTTGATAGGAGTATTGGTATATTTCTTGTGAATTTGTTCACTATTTGTCAGCCATATTATTGCATACCTGAAACAAAAGCATGTTTCAATCTATTCATGTGAACTTTTATTGGTTTTTTATTTACTAAAATTGTGCAATTGACAGGAGAATTTATCTCTAGAATTTTATAAGGTCCATTATAATTTTGTGTAAGTTTTTTGGTTTGACCCTTCTTTGTTTGCTCATTTTGGAGATATACTAATTGTCCTTCTAAGAAAACGGTGTCATTAATCTTTTGGTCATAATATTTTTTACTGACTACTTTAGATTCTAATAGATTCGTTTTTGCTAACTCATGAGATTTTCTAAGTTTAAGTGTTAAATTATCTAAATAATCTTCATATGTATATTTGAGTTCTACTGGTCGTATTATACTGCTAGGTAGATTAGGTGTATATCCAAATATTAGTTCATATGGTGTGAATTTGGTTGAAGTATGATTAGTTGTATTATATGAAAACATAGCAAAATCTAGCCATTCGTCCCAATCGGATTGATCAGCTTTAATATAATGTTTAAGGTAGTCTGCTAAAGTAGCGTGACTCCTTTCTAATGCAGCATTTGATTCTGGATGATAAGCAGTACAATTTATATGTCTGATTTTAAAAAGCTTGGCGATTTGAGAAAATAATTTGGAAGTAAAATCTCGGCCTTGATCAGTAACTATTATATCGGGTTTTCCAAACTTGCAAATAAATCCACGAACCAGATTTTCAGCGATAGTCTTGGTTTCATGATTCGGAATTGCGTAAGCTTGAGAAAATTTTGTTAAGTCATCTTGTAATGTTAATATGAACTTATTACCTGACTCGGTTAAAGGTAAAGGACCTACTATATCTAAAAATATTTTTTCTAATGGATTTGAGCTTGTTGTTGTTATCTCCATGGGCTTTACGAATTTTTTTCTAACGAGTTTATTTTTCTGACAAGATTCACAGGTTTTTATAAAGTTTTTAATATCATTTTTCATATTATTCCATTTGAAATGTTTTTTTATACGATTGTATGTCCGATGAAAACCAGAGTGTCCAGCCGTAGGACTAGTGTGATTCTCTTGTAATATTGTAGTTATTTCCTCAGGTTCAGGATTTGTTAGTATATCATGATAAATGATAATAGATATATCAGTTTTTCTAAAAATAAATCTAATCATAGATCTAATTTTTCCCCAACTTAATTTATCGTAGCTAAAAGTTATTCTGGGTAGGCAAATTTTTAATATTTTATCGTTTAATAACCAGTCTCTTAATTTTATTAGGGAATTAAATATATCTTCATAAGAGGTATTGTCCCAATAATTATTTTTTATAAATATGTAATAAAAGTTTTTATTTTGATCAGAAATATATATAATGTCATTTAGTCTTGGATTTTTGGCTTTCAATTTTTCTATATGACTGAATTGTTTATTTATTTGTTTCTGAACGATCTCATTAAAATTTAAATCTACGGAAACAAACAATGCTAAATTTTGTGAAAATGATGTAATCTTTTCATTTGTTTCTTTTATATTATCATTTGTTATTAATATAGTTTCGGATTTAGATAAGAACTGTGAATAAGTGTCATTATTTTCTTTACTCATTTTGTTTATTTGTAAGGTGATTGTTGCCGGGTTTTTGTTTTCTTCGCAAATATTTGTTTCAGATATGGTTAAAGGAGGACGACTTAAACAATCAACATTTTGATTTAATTTACCTGGTTTATAAATAATTTCATAGCTATATTCTTCTAATGCTAATCTCCACCTAACGAGTCTTGATCCGGGATCTTTTACATTAAATAGCCATGTGAGTGGTTTATGATCCGTATAAATGAAAAATTTATTTCCGTACAAATATGGTCTAAAGTGTTTAACACTCCATACAATTGCAAGTAATTCTTTTTCTGTTGTGCTATAGTTTGATTCCGCTTTGTTCAAGGTACGACTAGCATAAGCAATAGGTAAATCATCTGGTACTTTACCTTGAGAAAGTATGGACCCTATTGCATAATTACTAGCATCCGTTGTTAAGACAAAGGGTTTGGTAAAATCTGGATACTGAAGTATTGGTTCTGAACAAAGTATTGATTTCAGGTTCTCAAATGACTGTTGTTGAATGCTTGTCCAATTAAATTCAACATTTTTCCTCAGCAGTTTTGTTAAAGGTTGTGTTAAAGCACTGAAATTTTTTATAAAGCGTCTATAATAACCAGTGAGACCCAAAAAGCTCTTAATATCTTTTTGTGTTCTGGGTATAGGAAAATCTGTAACAGCACATACCTTTTTTTCGTCCGGTTTGACACCAAATTCAGTTATTAAATGTCCTAAATACATTACTTCGCGACGAAAAAATTCGCACTTATCTGGTTGTATTTTTAAGTTGAATGTAGACAATTTTTCGAATACTTCTTTTAATCTTTTATTATGATTTTCTAATGTATCGGCATGAATGACTATATCGTCGAGATAGACAAAACATTTGTAATTTTGTATTCCTGAGAGGACAGTATTCATTAGCCTTTGAAAAATACTGGGAGCATTTTTTAATCCAAATGGCATTCGTGAATATTGATAATGTCCAGACGGAGTTGAGAAAGCAGTCTTTGGAGAATCCTCAGGATCCATTTTGATCTGGTGAAATCCTGATGTTAAATCTATTGTTGAAAAATATTTTGAATGACCCAATTGGTCTAATATATCGACTATATTCGGAAGTGGAAATGAATCTCCTATAGTAATATCATTTAGTCGTCGATAGTCTATAACAATTCGCCATTTCTTCTTTGCTGAAGCATCGGCCTTTTTTGGCACAACCCAAAGGGGCGAATTCCATGGCGAAGTTGATTCTTCAATAATACCTTGATCTAGCATACCTTTTATTTGAGTTTCGACTTCATGTTTGTGTACTTCAGGATACCTGTATGATTTAGTGCTAATAGGTACATTAGAATTTAAAGAATTTTGCAAGTTATGGCATTTGTACTGGTAAGTTGATCTCCTTCCAGATAAAAGATATGATTGTACTCCTTGCAAATAGAAATTAAAGATGATTTTTCTTCACTATTTAAATGATCTGTTCTCAAGGCATTTTTTAATTTAGCAATTCTGTTAGAATTCGTATTATCTTTATAAGAAGACATTTTTCGTATATTTGCATTGTTTTGTAAATTTGGAATTTTTTCTATTGCTACTTGAATATCGTTTAATTCAACATCCGTTTCAGTAGTGTTTACGATTGAGGTTAAAAAGAAATCATTTTTTACTTTAACAACACTAGGACATAAAAATACACCTTTAAAGATTTCGCGTTCGGGACATAATCCTTCGCTTAATTCATTATTTATTACTTTAATTTGAACAATTGTTTCAGTTCTTGCGGATAGAATAGTTTTATTACTTCTTGAGTTAGAATTAGAGTTTTGATTTAGTATAAGATCGTCTGAACAGGATTTTTCTTCTGAACAGGATTTTGATTTATGATTTCGTGAAGAGTTACAAGTTTTATTTGTGCATATCTCAGTGGATTTTACACATTTTGGACTTGAATTTTCTTTGGATTTAGAGTTAGATTTAGATTGAATTGGATTGGATAGTAGTTCTTCACTACTTAAGGTTATTTGGATATCATTGGTTTCTAAATAAGAATGATCCTCTATGGATTTAGCATCATAAGGAAATATTTCATCGATATTAGAACTTGTCTCGATATTTTGATCTCTCAGAAATTCGTCATTGTCATTGTTTAATGGAGATTTTATATATTCAATTGGAATAGAACAATTTTTAAAGTTTAATTTATTTTCTTTATAATCAATTTGGCATTTATTTATTTCAAAAAAATCGCTACCTAATATACCGTCGAAATGAAGAGGAAAATCGTCTTCTACGACATAGAAAACATGAGTTTGGACAAAATCTTTTATCTTGAAATTTACGTTACAACTACATATAGTTTTATTTGGATTTAAGACATTTTTATCAATGCCTCGTAGAGTAATAGACTTAGAATAAATTTTTGGAATGTTTAGTATTTTTGAATATTTAATTAAAGAAATATCTGCGCCTGTATCGATTAGAAACTTGCAAGAGGATGGATTAGAATTATTTACTAAGGGTAAATCTACATAGGAAGTGACTGAGAAGTTGATGGTTGTGATACGGCCTGAACTGAACGAACTCCTCGAGAATCGACCGTTGGTTGTCGAGGATTCTGGAAGTTTAAAGAATTTGTTGGATTTTTGTTTTTATTGTTAAATTCGCGTTTTCTACATTCTTCTATAACGTGACCTGGTTTTTTGCAGTATCTGCAAAAACGTTGGGAAGTGTTGGTATTTTCTTTTCTTAAGTTTGGAGGAAAATCAGAATTGGAATTTGAATTTGAAGGTTTATAATTTTGATTTTGAGAATTTGACCTTTGAAGATTTGAATTAGGATATTTTGGGTTTTGAAAACTAGAATTTTGAAGATGTCTAACATTTCTATCTGAATTGTTTTTATATCGACAGTTATTTGAGGAATGGTTATTTCGTTTGCAAATATTACAGAATGGTTTGAAAATTTCTTGTCTTGATAACTGTTCTTGTTCTTCGGCAATTGCTATAGCAACAGCTCTTTCTAAGGAATCTGGATTTCGGGCTTTGATTAAAATAGAGAGGTCTTTGTTTAATCCTCTAATAAAGACATTTAGTGCTTGAGTTTTTAAGAGTTTAGTACATGCATTTCTTGCATCTGGAGATAAGTCTGGATCAAGTGTATTTATTAATTTTATATAGCAATTTTCAACTTTATTTGCAAATGACATTACATTTTCACTGGGCATCTGACGTAAGGAATGTAATTCCAATTGCCACTGACCTTCAGTTCGGCGTTCAGAATAAGCATCTAATAAGAAGTCTTTTAAATCTTTCCATTCGTCAAATGTTCTGTTTCTAGTTATGGCCCTAGCTTTATCGGTTAATTTAGTTTCTATAATGGCTAATAAGATGGGTTTGGATTGCGGATTTACTAAATTGTATGCTTTATCACAATTGTCTATGAATTCGTATAATTTTGATTTTGTACCATCAAATCTAATGAGAAGTTTTTCAGCTATTTCAATTGATACTGACATTTTATTTGAATTAGAAGTAGAAGAATTTGAAAGAGAATTTGAGTCGGGAGAAGGTATTTGTTCGTCAAATAAGTTACTTATATCAGGATATAAAGTAGACATACGTTTACAAGATTTTTAAAATATGAGACAGAATTTAAGATAGAATGTACTTACAAGTAGAATATTGTTGTTGGTCGCATAGTCTATTATTCCACGGGTTCACCTCTACTTCCGATGGAACTACAATTGGGTTATGACTGGAACTGGATTTCGAACTGGATGTACTGGACCCCAATGTAATTAGTTGTAGTGGCGATTTTTCCACACTGACAGTTTTTTTGAATGATTCCTCGAAGGAAACAAGTCAATTCAAAAATTCCTCAGCTCTCCTTCTATCAGCAATCAGAGGAACTCTGCTACTAATATCCCACTTCTGACACCAAATTTTGTTATGGAATACTATGCGTTTATTTCTTCTCCGGACTAACTCTTTGTTTTGGAATTAAACAGAATATATTGACATGTATAAATTTATTATATTAGAGGATGAAAATTACACTGCCTGTTATTTCTTAAAACTATGAATTTATAAGTTCTGTTATCTACAATTATTTAACGATGTTTCTGGATGGATTTGAGTACAAGAGATTGGACTCAAATATTAATATTAAAATAGCAAATACGGATAGCTTATCGAACAAAGAAATAAGAGAAATAAATTATTATTATTCCATAGATACGAAGTATTAGGCGAATAAACTAGCGAAACTTATTTATTCTAAATAGGAAAATATTTATGAAGAGTATTGATTCTGATTTCTAACAGCAAATAATTATTAGTGATTATACATGAGAACTTTTCATAATTGTAAATAACATATACCAGGTGACTAAAAACTATATAGAAATACATAGATACTTTAATTATCTTACATGTGAGTAGGTAGGTACATTACAACTAGTTGAATACTTTATTAATATAAATTGACGGTCGTAGTCTTACAATATATATATATATATATATATATATATATATATATATATATATATATATATATATATATATTATATATAAAATAAATGACGGTTGCGTTTCGATTTAATCTGAGTCTCTTACCATTCTCTTACACGTGTTTCTGGGTCTACCCGTCATCAGAGAGAGTTTGCAAGAAGGCTCAAACCAAATCAAAACGCACCGACTACTAAGGCAATTATAGGAAAATAATAACCAGAGTAAGCTACTAGAGAGCTCTAGTGAGGAAAGATGAAGTTAAATATCGATAGGAATTAGTGTTTTTTTTAAAAAACTTTTTAGATGAACTAATGATGCTTTCAGAGTACGAAAGCGAAACGTCTTCAAAATAGATAAAGTATCTTATCAACTTTGTCTTTTATTTCTCCACCTTGAGACCGATATAAGAATCCACCACTCGTCTGAGTGATACTTATAATATATATATACATATATATATATATATATATATATATAATATATATATATATATATATATATATATATATTCAAGGTGATGTTTAAGAAGCGTATATTATTTATAAGTTAGAGAACTGTCAATAGTGTAAAATTATGTAGAAAAAAATCATGACACACTTGCTAGTCTTCAATATTGTCATTTTTACATACCAACATAGTAAGCGTGCTAATACGTTTTTTTCACAAACTGTAAAGAAGTGATGGTAATCCTTCCAAAAGGATAATTGGACGCACTGTTGCGTTTCTTCGCCAATATTAAAAGGTAGTTGATTGACTAGATTAATGAAAATTTCATTAATAGAGAGGTCATATCGAGAAATATTTATTTAGTGTTCATCCTAAAGGTATTGATTTCGACAAAACATCGGTAGGTGAAGGTAAAGGTTTAATCCTCCAATGAAAATTTGTTGTTAAACAGTAAAATAATTTATGTTTTAAATATTTATCAAATATTTTTGGAAAGTAGTAACCCGTGGTTTTGATCAAAAATTGATTAAACAGAAACTTCCTTCTAAAATTTAGAGAAGATTTTGGAGTTTTACCAAAATAGCAGCATTTGGTGATGACCGAAAAAGGGCTGACGAAAGAGCTAAAGCATATTCCTAGTACCATAGTGCGCGATTCATGATAAATTTGTTGTGAATGATGAATCACACAGACATAAATGCGGCGATCGAAACTAATTTTAGAAATATATTATCTCAATTTAATACATGGTATTTGTTTATTAAATTAAATAGGATTGAAGAGGAAATAAGAAGAAATAGGGAGCGTCAACAAAGATAGAGAACTGCTAAATATTGTTAAACATCGAAAAAGGTCTTATATGGGACATATAGCAAGGGGAAGTCGATATAAAATATTACAACTGATCCTTAAAGGCAAAATAGAAGGCCGTAGAGGTGTAAGAAGAAAACAAGTTTCTTGGATAAAAAACATTCGTGAATCGACTCAGACACCAAATGCAGGACAATTATTCCATATTGAAGAAGATCGAGAAGCCTTCTCAATGGTGATCGCTTACGTCGGATAATTCTGATATGGCACGCGAAAAAAAGAAGAAAAAAATAAGAAAAAGTTTCCGCTTGTACACAACCCAATATTTAGTGCAACAAAAAGATTTCTTTTTTTTCAAAAAGATACATCTAGAAATAATCAAAACGATCGAAAATATCTACCAAAACAACACAATAAAAGTAAAAGTAGAAGAAGAACTAACCGACCCAATTGAAGCTGGCACCAGGGTAAGACAGTGAGATTTATTAAGTCCTCTATTGTTTAAGCTGATTGTGGATGAAATAATAAAAAATGATACCTAAAAAAGGATGCCAAATGGGAGAAAAACAACTTAAAATAATCTGTTGTGCAGACTACGCAATATTACTGTCTCAAAGTAAACATTATTTACGACGTATGATGCACCAATTTAATATAACCACTAGAAAATGTAACATGTTAATTTCTCCAAAAAAAGACAAAATGCATGGTTACAACAGAAAATTTACCAAGATGTAAATTGGAGCTGAAAGGTCAGATAATAGAACAAGTGATGGAGTTTAAATATCTCATCATCATCATCAAACTCTTCGTGAGTCTTTGCCGCGTTTACTATTGCCTTCCATGTTTGTCGGTCCTGTGCCAGTAATTCCCATTGTCGCACTCCCATCTTCTCTAGATCGTCTCTGACTGCATCTTTCCACCTTTTTCTAGGCCGCCCTACAGACTTTCTTCCATCTGGCCTTTCCCAGAACATATTGTTTATAAGGCAATTATCTTTACTGCGTATCACATGTCCTGCCCATCTGAGTCTATTGGCCTTTATATATCTGACTAGATTTTCTTTTCCGAATAGAGACTCTAGCTTGTTATTGTATCCGCTCCTCCATTCGTTTGTCACGCTGTCTCTGCAGGGCCACGATACACTTATACCGGTATGCCGACGCGCATCTTCAGTGACGTCACATCGATGCAAATCCTAAATCCTACCACATCCTACGTTATTTAATGTTGGTTAGGTTGAGTGTTTTTATTTTAATTTATCCCATTGTGGATTTACTAATTTACAGTTTTTAAATCAAATACAGTTGTTGTAAATGAAACTGCGATATTGAGATACAAAAATACTTTTGAAAGAATTTATAAAAATGAAATTAAAAAAAATTCAATGTTATTGGAATTTAAGAATATTTATTTCAATATAGAAAGCACTTTAACATTGAATTTTTTTTAATTTCATTTTTATAAATTCTTTCAAAAGTATTTTTGTATCTCAATATCGCCGTTTCATTTACAACTGTATTTGATTTAAAAATTTAAATTAGTAAATCCACAATGGGATAAATTAAAAATAAAAACACTCAACTTAACCAACATTAAATAACGTAGGATGTGGTAGGATTTAGGATTTGCATCGATGTGACGTCACTGAAGATGCGCGTCGGCATACCGGTATAAGTGTATCGTGTGCAGGGCCATATATCATTCGAAGAATTTTACGTTATTATACCAGCGATTTATTTACTTCTCTTTTGTTATCGTCCATGTTTCGCTTCCATATGCGACTGTTGGTCGTATTATGGTCTTATATATCCGGATCTTTGCATCTCGTGAAAGAAGTTTCGACTTTATCAGATGTTGCATTGCAAAGAAAGATCTATTTCCTGCCATTATTCTCCTTTCAACTTCTCGCTCTAATTTGTTGTCATTTGTGATTGTTGCTCCTAGATATTTAAATTCTTTAACCACTTCGAAGTTGTGATCATTTAGTTTAGTTTAAATATCTAGGCATCACATTATCTAGCTACCGTAAGCTCGAAACTAAAGTGAAAGATTAAGTCAATAGAGCAAACAGAGCCGCAGGCTGCCTAAATATGTAGAATTAAAAAACAATATGGAGAAATAAAAATATCGGAAAAGAAACGAAAGGCAGTATAAAATTTACAAAACAGTCATCACACCAATAATGACATACGCGCCAGAAACAATACCTAATACAGAGAAGACAAAAAGGATGTTAGAAACAGCAGAGATAAAAACACTTAAAAAAATTGGTGGTAAAACACTATGGGACCTAGCTAGAAGTATAGATATACGACGTAGATGCAAGGTGGAGAACATTAAGAACTGGGTAAGAAATAGAAGAGTAGAATGGAATGATCATATAAGCCAAATGACAACAAATAGTATAGTAAAGACGGCAAAAGATGGTTCTCCAATAGAAGACGATCAATAGGAAAACCACGAAAACGATGGAACGACAACTTACTGGAGGCACATTGAAAAACAAACATGTCTACATAAAAAGAAGAAGAAGAAGACGAAGAAGATTTTTTAAATTTCATATGCTTTTATGTCTACAACTTTATAAAAAAATGCTCCACTTCTATCACAACCTTTTATAAGCTGATAAGAAATGGTTTTGGAAGCAGCTAATTTATATTTAATTGGTTTGTTGAATTAAAAACATAATTGGCAAGTTAACCTATGAAAGTAACTACTCTCTTCTAAATGTTAATCCAAATTTTCAATATACCGTCCTTCAGTAGCTACCTTCATTCATAAGTCGAATTCCAAAAACTATTACTCATCTGATATGACCAAAATTGTTTATGTTAGAAATCGCAACGTTAAAAAAGAATCACTATCATTTCGTCAAAAGGATAAAAGTAATATTCAAGAAGTAACTTTTTAAAATTCTTAAATAATTGTCTAAAATTAAATAGTTTTTAAACAATTAGGTATTAAAAAAAAAGCAATTGGTACCATGTTATATCATAAAAATATTCTATTTGTAACTTTTTCGGAAACAATGACTTTAGAAAACCATATTCAAGTAGATCTGAAAAAGCCCCCCATTATATTATTACTACTTTATCGAAAATAGTTTTTAATTTATAAATATACGTACTCAAATACAAGTCATAATTATTGCTAAAAAAATTGAATAGCCCTTTATCATTTGTGGTTAAGTAATTTTAAGGAATCGCCCTTTAAATACCTAATTACCCAATAATTTATGTACAGGTATTTTTAAATTTTTAATTTTAAGATAGTAAATATTATTTATTTATTTTAAAACAACTACTTTTATTTCAAAGGGTTTTGTTTTCATATATTTAAATCATTTTTGTGTTTAAGAATATCCGATTCTAAGAATGGGGTATTAGAACGGCAACCCAGAATAAAGTAAATTTTGTAAGTAGATATAAATAATTCTTTACAGACAGTGTTACCCCTACTTACAAGGTTTATAATTACCTAAATTTTTAACTAAAGTCAACTAATAATTACTAAAATTAATAGTCGACTAATCAATAAACCTAAAAATCTCACATTCTTTGTAATAAACAAAATTATAACAAATACTTTGAATTCTACACATACATAAGGCCCTAAGAAGAATTAATTTTTCATAAGCTTAAAATGTATACAAAACTCTATCTTGATAGATCTGTCTTTCTTTAAAACTAGAAGTAACCGAGTGACTTCAATGTTAGATCGGAACAGAAACATCAAATAAAATTCATAAATTTAATTTGAAATACACAAATATTCAAATCTTTATCTTCAGCGGTCAGTAAAGCTATTAAAATAAGGGATGAAGTTGATATATACGTACCTTTACAAAAACGTTGATAAAATAAAGATGAACTGCAACACACCAAATCTTGAGCAATTGTTAAAAAGTTCTATCAGCAGTAACATAAAGTCCACCAAAATAAAAGAAATACATTCACTGATCAGTTGTACACGATATTTAATAAAAATTCATTAGTTATTATATTTGTGACAATTTTAAATTAAGATTATCAAGTACGATTTCAGTTTGTTTCAAATCACAATACACAAAATTTGAATGACAGATCAAGAGAGAAACTCCAAACACGTGTCAGGCACTAAAAGTCACAGTTTTTCGGTCCTATTTTGGATTGCACGTAAAGTTTTTGGCACACGTGTGTTAAAGCACAATGATGACTGCCGTGCTCTCCCTTCTGCTTGTAAGAGAGCACTGGACCAGTGCGTTCGTAATCTTACAAACTATAACAAGACACTGCTCTAGTTTACCGCCTTGAGATCGAAAGTGTTTTGTCGGATGGGTTCACTTGATATGGTTTTGGTTTTGTGAGTTACCTTTGTAAAGGTGACGGCTCTAATTGAGTGGTCGTCAGTCAGTTCCTTGTTAATTGTAAACTATACAGGGTGATTTACTAAATGCAATCAAATGTTTTTATTGACATCATCGATTCATTATAGAATGCAGAGTGAAATACAGAATGAATGAATTCCAGAACATATATTGACTAGACTCTTTTCACGAATAAAATCAAGATTTTTTTGTAATTGTCGGATCATAATATATTTCTGTATTGTGTTGATTTGTTTTTCGTACTTGAACCAAATTTCATACATTTCATACCATTATCATACAATATTAAGTATAACAAAATAGCAAGTGTTTAGAGAGAGATACCATATTTTTAATGTAAGGGTATAAACAATTATTATTAGATAAAGGGTAACGGATGCAGTGATTGGCCACTTAAGGAATTGCCAATTGAATTAGAATTGTAAATTAGTATCTTTTAAAGCGGAACATTTTGAAAGGATTTTTAATAGAAGTGAAACATCAAATTTGATAAAAAATTAGGTTATTTTAATCAGAGATAATGTATATCAAAAATTAGCACAAATTTTAAAACCGCCAGAACTACATAGTTACTTATACAAACACAAATATTGGCATACAGAATTACATTCATTGGCCATTCATAAAATTCCAATTTTTCTTTTTTTGTGCAGGTAAGGCGCACAAAACTTCTATAGATTGTCTCAAAGTGACTAGTCTGTACAGGGTAAATACACAACATCGAGTCTTTACTACTTTGCAAACTTGTATTAAAATAAACGTCACTTCTTATTACTTAGCCTAATCCATCGTTTGTGTTGAGGGTAGCTTAAGTAATAATGCCCACTAACGACCCTGTCTGGCTTCCTTTTGTTAGTGGTTCTCAAACATAAATAATATTTGCTAGAACATACTTGACTAAATTAAAATAAAATAGAAATTAAGAAATGCCTTTTATTTATGTCACACAAGCAGTTTGTTTTTAATTTTACAGGATGTGCTAGCGATACAAACTATTTGTTTATAGATTTAAATAAAATCGAATAAAATAAAACTAAAATACAAAGAAACATTTTATTTATGTAATGTTCCGTTTAAAAGTTAAGGGGGGAAGGACTTTTAAAAGCCGCACTGTATATGTCGGCAGTAACCAAACGTAAAAATATCCAAAAATAAAACTAATAAATAAGTTGTAAATAAAAGAAGTCGTATTTAATTTTGTGTGTAAGTAATCGTAATTGTACACCATTATATTTAGTTCCTTCTTCTGTCAATCGCTGTCACATTTATTTTCTGCTTAACTATCATCATTAAAGCTCGGATTATAGGCAAAATGCCTTTTTTTGCCTATTTTGCCTATTATAAGTGTTTTTTGCACTTTTTGCCTTTTTTCGTAAATTCCGCCTATTTGTGCCTTTTTTAAAATTTCATGGTACTACCCATGATATTATTCTATTACTAAACCATTCTATAATAAAATTTTGGGTCAATAATAAAATATCAATGGTTTGTTTATATAATAGATTTCTAGGAAAATGTACCTGATCGAGACTTGAGGGTTAACTATTTGGAAATCCCTAAGCTTTATTAGTTTATTATCAGTTGTACAGTCGGTTACTGTATCAGAGTTTACTCACAAATTAGCAAATTGCTATATCCTAGTTTAGTTTTGTTGCGTATACCGAAAAGCAAAGAACACGTTTTAAAACGTTCAAGACAGTTGTGTGAAAAGATGACATCTAAATTAAGGCTATGGATCGCACCTTATTCGGAACTTTCTCTAGAAGGAGATGGAGCATTTTGTAAACCATGCGGCAAATCGGTAAGTTTTATTTTTTTTTTCTTTTTTTCTCGTCCCACAACATAACTAAATTCTAAAGCGGTTTTAGAATTCTAATTATTTTTTTTAATTCTCAGATTTCAAGTAGAAAAAAGTACTTTATTGACCAGCATTGTGGAACCCCACTTCATAAACGTAATTTGGAAAAATTAAATTCCTCTAAGTTAGCCCAAACATCTCTGCGGGATAGTTTAAGCAGTTCAAAAAAAAAGGAGGAAGACGCATTTAAATTTGATTTATGCCAGATGATGATTGCATCCAACATTCCTCTATATAAAGTTAATAACCCTAGTTTTAAAACGCTTTTTTGAAAAATATCTTAATAAATCCTTACCGGACGAGAGTACATTGAGAAAACATACTGTGGAAAAATGTTATGTGGAATGTATTTCAAAAATTAAGCACGAGTTGGAGGGCAATTTTTTGTATATTATCGTGGATGAAACGACAGATGTATGCGGCAGGTATATAGCTAATTTAATGATTGGAATTTTGAACGAAAACTTTGCGAGAAAACCTTATTTAGTTGCCGTTAAAGAATTGGAAAAAACAAACAATTTAACAATAAGTCGATTTATACAAGATAGTTTAACAAACCTCTTTTTACCCAACGCTATACCAGTGAATAAAATAGTTTTAATGCTTTCAGATGCTGCGGCATATATGTTAAAAGCTGCTGTTAATTTAAAAATTTTTTATCCTAATTTAATTCATTGCACTTGTGTAGCCCACGGGGTAAATAGAATTGCTGAAGAAATAAGAAATCTGTTTCCGTTGGTAAATAATTTTATAAATTTTATGAAAAAAGTTTTTGTAAAGGCTCCGTTGAGGGTGCAAATATATAAAGAAAGACTTCCCGGTGTCCCTTTGCCACCTAAACCAGTAATTACAAGGTGGGGAACCTGGCTCGAAGCAGTCTTTTTTTACTTTGAACACTGCAATGAAATAGAATTAGTTATGTCAGAATTTGATGATGATATTTCCGAAGCCATTCGAGAAGCAAAAAAAATATTAAAAAATCCCAAATTGAAACAGGAACTCGGTTATATCAATGACAATTATAAATTAATAGTTACCACAATTACCTTATTAGAAAAACAAGAGATAAATTTATGTGAGTCAGTAAAATTAATAGATAATTTAAAGACGAAAATTAAATCGGCACCTGGAAGTAACGGTCAATTAATTTTTAAAAAAATGAAATATGTTTTCGACAAGAATGAAGGTTTTTCGTTTTTATCTAATGTTGCTAAAGTTTTGAATGGGACATTTTCCGAGGAATTTCAAATTATGCCAGATTTATTATCCGCTCTGAAATATGCTCCAATTACATCTGTCGATGTCGAACGTTCGTTTTCAATGTACAAATTAATTTTAAGTGATCGAAGACATAGTTTTAAGACCGAAAATATTGAAAAACATTTAGTTGTTTCTATTAATGATAAAATTTTAAGTGGTTACAATGTTTAATTATTAATTAACAGTTATTTAGTTACTAGTTTATTTATACTAATGTTATGATTATGATGTGTAAATATACTTGCCTTAAGTTAATATTACGTTAATTTACTTTGTACAATAAATAATAAGTTATATTCCTTTATTGCCTATATTTTGCCTAAATGTTAATATTCCTGCCTTTTTTAATAAAAATCTTTGCCTATATAGGCGCCTTTTTCTTCAATTTTTGTTGCCTATAAATCCGAGCTTTAATCATCATCATTAGATTTCGGCAAATATGCATATTGCATATTTTGCATATTGTGCATATTTTATGCAAATATTTCATATTTTGGCATATTTGTATAAAAGTTTGCATAAAGTGCATAAAAGTTCAGATTTTTATACTGTATTTGAAAATTTTTAAACATACCAATTTATTTCAATTCTTGTATAAAATTTTGTAGTCATATTAATCAAGAAATGATCTAAGTACGTAATCTCTACATGTACAAAACATTTACAATTTCAAAGAAGATCAATTTAAGTAGCCCTCAACATTCTTAGAAAGTCTCGGTCACTGAGGCATTCAGTTATTGGATAATCGCTAAGGGTTCGCTCATTTGCATGTTATGATCTAATCCCCAAATATATCTACAATTTATTGTATCTTAACAGCAGGTAAACGGCTAATAGTTTTGTTCCTAATTTAGGGATTTTCCAAAATCTCCCAGTTTATTGAATTAGGTACCTAAACATTTCTAATTTGATGCTCAGATTTGTAAATCATTTTTGTTTTGATATTCAAAGCGTAAACACTCGTTGTGCGTAACAAAAAGGAAGATTGTGATTTTATAATGCCTAAAACAACCAGTGCTTCAACTTGGATTAAACCTTATAAAGAGCTGTCTATGGATATAGGAAAAATCTACTGTTCAGTCTGTGGCAAAATTGTAAGTATCTAATATTTTCTATTAAATATCTAATATTTCATACATACAGGGTGTTTCCAAATGACACTTACAACGTTTGACTGTAGATACTTCTCGAAAAATTGAACAAAACGATATAGTTAATGAGGGGTCAAACTTATTAACTTTTCGAGATACAGGGTGTTAAAATTAAAAAAAATTAAATTCTTTTAGTTAATAACAACAATAACTTTAAAACCAATAAACGTATTTACTTGAAATTTAGTACTCGTAGGTTGTTTTTAAATGAAAAATAGCTTCATTTAGTGAGAAAAAATTGTCCATGGTACAATACAATGGTGTGTATTTAGAAAAATTTTTCACCTTTACTTTTTTTTATGAAGTCAGCTATTCTAAAACACAATTATTTTTATTGTAATTGAATTAACAAAAAAAACTTTTGTTGAATTTTAAAATAAGTTATATGATGTACTAATGGTTAGTAACAAAAATTAATTTGTGGATTAATACTGCATTTAAAACGCTTAGCGAGTGTTTTTTTTTCCAAACCAGTTATTTGATTAACCAAAAACACCTTGTATATTTTTATATTTTAAAGGTTGGGTTAAAATAAAGGTTTTTATTTTTATTTATAGATAGCATGTGAGAAGAAATTTCAGATAGACCAACATGTGAGTACTGCTTCACACATTGCAAAAAAAAGGAAAAATAGGAGGAAAAGATCAAACTTCAATGGCTAAATGTTTCTAATCTACTTTAAAAAAACTAGATGAGCAAGAAACTTTTAATGAAGACTTGTGTCGCGCATTAGTGTCTGCAAACATATTGCTTTCAAAATTAGCAAATGTAAATTTTAGTTCGTTTCCAAAAAAATATTGCAAACTTAATGTTCCAAGTGATCGGTCTCTAAGAAGAAATAATGTGAACGGGCTATACTCGTCAGTGTTAATTAATATTAAGGAAGAAATTGCAGATAAATATTTTTACATATCTGTAGACGAAACCACTGATTCCTCAGGAAAGTATATTGCTCATTTATTGATTGGTGTTCTTAAATAAGATACCTTACCAAAATCTCATCTTATTTCATGCCAGCAACTTGAGAAAACAAATGCTTTAACAATTTCGCGTTTTATACAAGAAACATTAGCAACTTTTTTTCTTCCGAAAACTATTCCTTCTAATAAATTACTGCTTAATTTATCGGATGCTGCTCCTTATATGGTGAAAGCAGGACAAAATTTAAAAATATTTTTCCCAGATTTAATACATGTTACTTGTGTAGCGCATGGATTAAATAGAGTTGCAGAGGAAATACGAAAAAAGTTTCCTCTTGTAAATACCATGATATCCAGTGTCAAAAAAGTATTTCTTAAATCTCCTATAAGAATTCAACTTTATAAAGAAATGCTACCTAACATTCCTCTTCCACCACAACCCATTTTAACGCGATGGGGAACATGGTTAGAAGCAACTAATTTTTATGCAGATCATTTTGTTAAAATAAAGAACATAATTGATACGTTAACAGATGAAAGTTACCAATCTCTTTTGGATTCTAAACAAACTTTTCAGAGTAACTTGCTTCAACAAGAACTTTCATTTATAAAATCAAATTTTAGTTTTGTTCAAAAAACAATTAACTCAGTTAGAATCACCAAAACTGTCATTGTTCGAAAGTACAGCATTAATAAAAGAATTTGCGTCATGTTGTCGGAACGTTAGAGGTAATATTGGAAAAGATATTTTAAAAAAATTTGAAGCTACTATGGAAAAAAATAAAGGTTACCATATTCTTTCTGAAGTAGTCAGTGTTCTAGCTGGAAATATTTCGGAAACAATTAATTTAGAACAAAATGTTTTGGTTAGTTTGAAAAAAGCTCCCGTTAATCAGTTCATGTTGAACGAAGTTTTTCCGTATATAAATATTGTACTCAGACAGAAGCCACAAGTTTTTGTTAGAAAATTTTGAACACCACTTGGTCATTTATTGTTACCATAATTCTAAATAAGTTTATTCATACTTAAAAATGATGTAGTTATTTAAAATAAATGTAAATCTTAATGAATAGTAGGAAATATTTAGTTATGTACACTTTTTTTTAAATAAAATTGTTACTATTTAACGATTTTTTTATTTATTTGTATGCATATTTTGTAAAATATTTGCATATTTTCGGGTAAACACGTGCATATTTATGCGCATATTTTCTACATTTTTATTTGCATATTTGCCGAAGTCTAATCATCATCATTATTATCCTCACTGTTATTGCTATTTCCGTTATTTATATTTATAATAATTGGTTCGATATCATCCAACAAATTGTCAATTTCCCACATTTTTTATCTGCTCCTATTACGTGGTTTACGTAGTTTTTCCATTTCTCTGGCGTAATGACCTGGTACGCGCCTGTAATTAAATTTCGCATTTTATGTTCTTTAAAATTCGCGTTGCTTCTAGCTATATATTGTTTCATTTCACTTCAAACCATTTCGATGGAATTGAGTTTTTTGATCCTTGAAAGCCTTGACTTCATTAAGTAACTCGTATTTTAGATATTCTTCTTAAAAAAATAGGTATTTTGATAGAAGCCATCGTCGAATATCTTTTTTTTAGTATTGAACTGTTGGGAATTTGTTCTGACTTTCTGCTGTGATAGGAGGCATTATCTATTACCACAACAGTTTTTTCTGGCAAATTTAGAAAAAGTTATTTTCGAACCAATCTTCGAAGGTCGGTCCATGCATTTCATCGTGGTAGTCCTGAGTATTTTTCTTTGCCAAAAACGTGAGCTCTGCTCCATTAACAAATCCACTGGTAGATCCTGCGTGCAGTAAAAACGAACCGTGCACTACGAGCTGTTGAAGCTTATAATCCTGCTGTCAGACCACGAACAAAAGCATCGCGATGAAATGTAATTGTTTTATCAACCCATTCTTTTTTCATACTGTGCTCGATATTTACCCATGATTCATCCAAATACACTATGTTTTATCCTTCTGCACAGTATTTACGAATTGCGCGTGAATAACGATAACGCCACGAGATAATTTCTGGTTTTTCAATCAAAATTGAGTTTCTGCCACGTTTTATAAACACAAAATCCATATCAGTCAGCGATGTAGCGTGGCCTGTGAAAAGTTGGGCGCAGTTGCTTTAATATTTACAACAGCTAATATGGTATGTTGTTGATGGTATGTTGTCACGAAAAAATTGATGAACTATTCTACGAATTTGGCACCTGACACCTTCGTCGTACTTGTTGTCACGAGAATTATCAACCTTTCGCTTCTTGGGCCTGCTCTTTGGAGATTGTAATCCAGCAGGTGATCAATATTCCTGTTGTATGCGAAACAGAGCCTTTTCGAAAACACCACTCATTTCTGATACTTTCCTTATTACACTTGATACAGAATCGTTGTTAATTCAGCGTCAAGTATAACAATAGCCAACAACAGAAAATATCAATAATTGCCAACAGCAAATCACAACAACAGCCACCAATAAATAATAACAATAACAAAACAGTAACAGTACATCCAAGATTGTACAAATAATCATAACTCGAATATGTTTACGCGCTCTGAAGTACAAATAAAGATTAATTGAGGCCCTGGATATATCAAGCTTTTAAACATATTCTGTACAAGAATTACTCTAACTGCTTTTTAATTACTGAATGACTTGGAAGAAAGTATTTGAAAAACTTTGAAACAAATGTACATTTTATTATACTACTGCTACTAATAAAAGATAAAAGTTGATAAGTTACTATTAGAAACAAACCATATTATGTAAAATTATTAGCAAACGATATTTGTAAATTACATTAAATTGTACGTGAGGATTTGACTCGTTAGAGAACTCCTGGTTTATTCCATTTATTTTGAAAAATAGACAATAGAAAACGCCATCGCTCACTGCATAAAACTGGCAAGCTCTTGGCGAAATTCCTATAAGGTTAGCATTGCATATCTTACCCTATACAGACTGGTCACTTTGAGACAAAGTATAGGGTTTAGAATTTTTTGTTGGTTCTTTGCACAAGTACCAATATGGTAGCCTCTAACACAAAATAGACATTTTATTCCAACTTTTGATTTAGATATATTATAGGAACAACAATCCTGTATACAAAAGGTTATTTACAGGTGAGTTGGTGTCGTCTGATTGTTTCACCTGATTGTTATATCTGAGAGAGTTTCTATTTTTTTATGTTCTGGATATCCTTCAGTTTCTAAAAATAACTTTCTTTTAGCCGACTCACCAGCACGTTTTTTTTTGCTGGTTTTCTTTGCTGGTGTGGTAACTTAAGTTCTTAACCAGAAATCAAAAATCAATTCGCAAATTCGCATCCAATCTCTCTGTATATTATTAGTGATGATTAATGTACAATATTATATAAAAACAGAAATATACTTAAAGAAAATCACAACTGTTTTGTAGCTTATATCTAAAAATTGATGTTAGTCATCATCATAGTCATTAACTTCTTATCAGATGTGTTGTGGTTTATTATTGAGTTTATTGGCCACTGGTCGCGGTCATTTGTTACATGTACTTCCTCAGTATACTGTTTATTGGGAAATTTTTTGTAATGTCTGCTCCTTGCTGTGAAGATCTGTTACGTTGGTGTTAACTTTGTGGCCTTCCTTGTATCATCAACCGCTCAATTTTCTGAATTTTCTGATCGTTTCGATGCATATTACCAAAGAAATTTAAAATTCTAAGGTAAACTGTACATGAAGAAATTTATTACCAACATTTTGGTCACTGAATGTATCTCACATTACCGCGGAACCTGTCTAAAACTTATTAAAACAACTAAAAAAATGTACTATTAAAATCGTCTGGAAAGCTCTAAAAATGATGAAAAAGAAATTTGAAGTCCATAATAAACGATCTTCGAAATAAAACTTTTTCTTTCAAACACTGAAAATCTAAATAAATACTTCGTTAATGCGAGTAAAAATATAACAAACTATTTTGCCACAACAAGATCCTAAATCTCAATTCAAAAATGGTTCGAATTCATTATTTACAAGCCCAGTTGATAAGTCTGAACTGATCTGAATAATCAGTAGTATTAAAAGCAAATCTATCTGTAGTACTGATGGACTATCCATAAAAATTTTCTTAAGTTTCTTAAAAAATGTGTTGGAACTCCTGGTCTCAATAATTATTGATTCCTTTAAAAATTTGTATATTTCCAGAGTGCCTAAGGACAGCCATTATTATTATCACCTCTCCATAAAGGTGGTAAAAAATTCAATGTCTGAAACTATAGACATATTGCCCTACTACCGATACTATCCAAAAAGTCCCACTTATTTCATTTTTTCGCAAAGTCAGTTCTGCTTTTTACCTAATAAATGTACCAGTGATGCTATATTTTTGTACTACATGAGGTCTATTAAGCACTAAACAATCTTTACACTGTCACTGTTATTTGTGACTATGTATGGCAAAACTTTTGATTGTGTAAATCACGATATTTTGAAAAAAAAAACTTAATTTCTATAGAGTTTGAGGCATTTAAATTGGTATTAATTTTACTTGGAATAGAAAAAAACTAATTAGAGCAAATAGTACTGGCTCTAGTCACAAAAGCATTGTATGTGGTGTACCACAAGGTTCAGTATTGGGTCCTCTATTTTTCCTTATCTTTATAAATGTAACTAACTTAAAAATCGATGGAAAATTCTTTTTGCTGTTATTTTTTAGTATCACTTATCAGTAGTAATATCCCTAGGACATTGATAACAGACGAGATAATTTCATGACAATCGAAAGCTCGTTCCTCAGCCTTCGGCTTCGTGCTGTTACCAAGCAACGAGCTTGAGAAATTTGTCATGAAATTATGAGGCATTTATCCATGTCCGAGGGATATTCGGCGGATAATTTTTCGAAAAAAAAAATCATAACTCAACATAACGAAACATTTATTTATTAAAAGTACAGTTAGTGAAAATACAATTATTAAAATTTAAGTTAACATTAGATTCGTTGCTGTTCTCTTCTATAGTAGATCTATTACCACGCATAATATTTATAATCTTGTTGTGGTGTTCTTGATCGAGATTTAAGTATGGGTTTATAGAAACGTGACATTTTGAAATTTATTTGGATGAAGTTGTCAAACTCGATCGTGTTGTCATAGGGATTGAAAATTGCAGCGAATGCAATTATCAGTCTAATATTGACATGATTGGGTGAAATTGTTCCACATGACACAAAATGACGAAATTTGAATGGTTGTTAGAACAGTCGAAAAATTATCAACTTAACATATTAACCTGGTTCGACTCTAATTTACTCTCTGTTATCCTGGATAAGACAGTAGCATTGTCCTATAAAGGAGCTATTCAATCCTTGCTTTTTAATAACAGGCAGATCAGTATCGTTGATTCTGTGAAATTTCTTGGTATATTTGTATTTTATTCTTTCTTTTAGGGGTTCTAGTACAGCTGCCTAATCTAATATAATTTTTAAATTAAAAAAAAGAGCGGTATCTTTTTGGCCTGTATAATAACACGTTGCAGAAGATACTTAAAAAATCACAGGATTTTAACTTTTTTCTCTTTATATATTTGCAACTTAGTTTGTCGTCTCAGGGTAGGGTAATGGTTTAAATCTAACGGTAAAACCATCTTCCACACCGTACGCTCTGCTCTAGGGTATTCGTGCATTAGTGTAAAGAATACTATAGACACTTATCCCTCTTCAGGTCGAGATGCTAAACTGGAAACATATCTTCTGAATTCTACTTACAATACCAGAAAAGATAGTTGGTTTCTTACATGCACTTGTATCGAAAAATGATGAAATAAAACGCCAACTTTAGAATACAAAGAGGCAAAGCCACAGAGTCTAAGGCAGGTGGGTAAAGCAGAGCCCCGCTGATTGGCTCCCTAGATTTTAGGGCTTTACGATAGACCGAGGTGGACTGTCTTTGTCAAGCAAGCAATTTAATTAAACCCAGCCTGTGAGACTTGTTCACCCATAAGAATTACGTTCAGGTGTAATAATTCATTGGAGCAAGGTGTATTTACTCGAGTAAAAACAGGAGTCACTTGGTAGTCCTGGGTTATATAACGCCAACATGGTTTCTTACTGTGGCTTACCCATGAACTGAAATTGCTTTTCTGGGCCTCAAGTCTCCGCTTTGAGCTAGGTTTAGGTCGGCGACTTGGTGCTCAAGTTTCGCCGTTTTTTGTTTGTTTTTTGATTTTTTTTTGTAGGTATCCCTGAAACAAAAAGTCATAATTAGTACAATATCTATATTATAACGTTGAAAAATATATACAAATATGTGACAATATAACAATATAGATTTTATTAACTTAAGGCTACTGGGCCCACGTTGTATTTTGCGATTGTCCACAAGTGTTATGAGCTACAAACTATCTTCATTGTGCGTTGTTGTTGTTTTTTGAAGTGTTTTCTCTGTGGTGTTAGTCTACTATTTATAGTTTGGGTCTTTTGTGCTTCCATCTGTGGAAAGCGACGTACCTCATAATCTCTCGCAATATGTGACTGGAATTTTAGTCTTTTTATAGTCTAGGCCTCTTATTGATGATTTTGTTATGTTGGCTTTTGTACTGTAGCGTCTACTTGTTTAATAAACTTTAAGCCTTTGTTTATTATTACTCGGAGGTATTTTGCTTCGCTTTTTCACTCGATGGCATTGTCTTGCACAGTTACCTGTTCTTCTGGATGTTGGTGCCTCTTTTTAAAAAGTACAGTCTGTGTCTATTCGGAGTTTATAGCGATTCTCCATTTTAAACTCTATTCTTCTATGTTGTCTAGCGCTTTTGTAAGTTGTTTGTCGATATGTCTACATTTCTGTGTTTGGCCGCTGTGTCGTCAATATAAAGACTTAGTGATGTACCTGGTGTTCTCGCTAGTCTGCTGTATATATCGTATACAGTAGAGGTGACCGTATCGCTACCTGTGGCACTCCAGCCTCTGACTGTCTTTGGCTTGGAAATCAACTAATATTTATGCGTAATATTTTACAATATTCCAAGCCAAAAGACCACTGACAAAATTGGAAAAGGAGAGAAGGCAAGGAGATGCATGCCAAGAGTGCTCATTGGTCACTCTGACCGAGCACTTGGCGACAAGTTTCGTAAAATTTATTATTTTATGATATTGAAGATTTTTGTAATTTCAGTCAATTTTAAATAGTTGTTATTTTTCTGACTTTTGTCAGATTTGTCCATAAAATTGTACAATTTTCATTGGCAATAAAGCATATTTCTATTCTATTCTATGAAAAAAAGGGTCACAAATTGACTATCTATATGACTAACTCTATGTTACTTACTATGAATAATTATAAAAATAGTTCTTTTTTGGAAACGGCTATAAAAGAAGAATACATAACTCCTTACATTAACAATGTCCAAACTTGATAAAAGTTTTATTTTATTTTTGACTATATTGTAGACTACTTTAATTTCTTGTGCTAGAATTTTACTTAATATTTAATATTGTTAATCAAGATTTTCTAATTTCGACTTAAAATTGATTTAAATCCATAGATAATTTTTAAAATCGCCCAATGATGCTAATGTTGAAAAAAGAATGACGTTGCCCTTAACGATCGTTTTAATTTCGTACATCATCAGCTGAAATTAGCGCTTATTTAAACTCTCTTTAAAAGTGAACAAAGCTATGACGTAAATAATTATACGTTTCTTATCGAGTTCAGTATCTTCGTTAAAAGTTTTGTAATTCGTATAATTGCATTGAAATAATTAAGTGTTATGATAGAACACGACAGATTTTTACCGTTCATTTATCGCGAACATTTTGGGAAAACAATGACAAAGAAACGGCTATTACTATACAGAGAAAAATTTGAGATTGAAGAAATTGGTCTTATGAAATGAAAGAGGTAAATATTCGATTGAAGTTAATTAGTTAAATCCCTCTTTAAAGATTCAGAGAGTATGAACAACGAAGATAGACCAATTGTTATGCAATTCTATACGTTTATTCGGTAGGTCTGAGAATAGGTGGTTATCTATTTTTTATATCCCTAAGTGATAAGAAAAATATAAATGTTATTTAATCTACCAAAGGCAGCCCATATGAGATGGGCTATCCTTCTTTGTAAGCTATATGTAAGCTATTACTTGGTCGATGCTATGGCTCTCAATCAGAATTTTACCGCTGACTAGAAGGTTGATCATAAATTTTGTTTTTGATGTGTTAATTTTAAGACCACTTGTTTTTGACACTTTATAGAGCGTATGCCGCATTTTTGTAGCTTTATTAGCTCTATCAGATATTAAAACGATGTCATCGGCAAATCTTAGGTGGTTCAAATCTTCACCATTTATATTAATTCCCATATTATCCTCTCGTTCCATTTGCTTGAACATATATTTAAGAAAAGCTGTAAACAATTTAGGGGAGATAGTATCACCCTGCCTAATTCCACGTTTTTCCTTGTGGATTTTTTTAATTCCACGTTCTATTCGAAACTTCTTGGTATCTTCATGAAGGCGGACACAAGCTGTACCAGTTTCGTAAATACTTTTAATCAAGGCAATATATGGGTAGTCAATGCGGCAGTCAGCCAATGCTCGAAGCACTTTATGATGATCTATAGTATCGAACGCCTTTTCATAATCTACGAATATAAGAAAGATAGGCTTGTTATACTCTGTACACTTTTCTATTAGCGTTTTTACAACTTGCAGATGATTATTTGTTCCTTCTTCTTCATGTACCATGTCCTTTCAGAACGTTGGTTACCATCATAGCTATTTTAATTTTATTCACTGCCACCCTAAATAGCATGCTTGTATCTACACCATACCAGTCTCGCAAGTTCTTCAACCATGAGGTTCTTCTTCGTCCTGGACTGCGTTTGCCTGCTATTTTTCCTTGCATGATGTTTTGTAGCAATCTATATTTGGGACCTCTCATTACATGTCCGAAATATTCCAGCTTTCTCCTTATTTGTTCCGCAAGTTATAAAAACGCTAATAGAAAAGTGTACAGAGTATAAAAAGCCTCATCAATCACCCAATCGCGTCCACTGCTGGACATAGGCCTCCCTCAGTTCTTTCCAGTGTTCTCTACACTGGGCCGCTTGTAGCCAGTTTCCCGCTACACGTTTTATATCATCGGTCCATCTAGTCGGTGGTCGTCCTCGGCTTCTTTTATAGTTTCTGGGCCTCCATTCTGCGAAACAATCATCGGAGATGATCAGTTTGGATTCAGAGCCGGCATGGGAACGAGAGAAGCCCTGTTCAGTTTACTAGTTCTCGCCCAAAAATGCTACAACCAACAGAAAGATATATTTATATGCTTTATAGACTTCGAAAAAGCATTTGATAGAGTAAGACACGACCTACTATTAGAACGTTTGCAAGAAGTCGGTTTAGATGGAAAAGACATCAAACTCTTAAAAAACTTGTACTGGAACCAAAAAGCCAGAGTTAGGATCGAAGGTTCCACATCCGCAGAAGTAGAAATTAGGAGGGAGTTAGAAAGGGATGTGATCTGTCGCCTCTGCTGTTTAATCTTTACTCCGAGTTTCTATTTAAAGAAGCATTGGAAGAAGATAAATATCAACAGTATCAGATACGCCGATGATACAGTGTTAATTGCGGATTCCGACTCAGGTCTACAACGACTCATCGACAAGACCAACTCGACCTGTGAGCAATTTGGTATGAAAATAAACATTAAAAAAACCAAAGTGATGTCAATCCGAAAAAACCAAAACGTACCTCAACCTTGCACAATAAATGGCACATCTTAGAACAGGTCAATAGATTTAAGTACCTGGGATGTTGGATCGATAGCAGCCTAAATCCTGACCAAGAAATAAGATCGAGAATAGGACAGGCTAGAAAATCTTTTGAAAAAATAAAAAAACTGCTTTGTGATTCTCGAATAAAACTCGAAATTCGATTACGTTTATCAAAATGCTACGTCTGGTCGACTCTTCTATATGCAGTGGAAACGTGGACCCTTAAAACATCAACCGTAAAATAAATTGGAGGCCTTTGAAATGTGGATCTACCGGAGAATACTCAAAATTTCATGGACATCGCATACCTCAAACGAAGAAGTGCTGCATAGAATAGGCAAGGAAAGAGAACTTTTTAACACAGTTAAAGTAAGAAAAACATCATACCTAGCCACATACTGAGAAATAATAAGTACCAATATGCCCAACTTATAGTGAAAGGAAAAATCGAGGGAAGACAGGCCTAGGAAGGAAAAGACGATCATGGCTCAGAAACATCCGACAATGGACAGGGCTAAATTTTGAACAGCTAATAAGAACAGCTGAAGATAGAGAAGAGTTTAAAATTGTAGTAGCCAACCTCCATTGAGGAGAGGGCACTTTAAGAAGAAGAAGAAGGGCCTCCATTCCATAATACGTCTTGTCCACCGTCCATCTTGTGCTCTGGCTAAGTGCCCTGCCCAGTTCCACTTAAGCGACGTGGTTCTTTCGATGACGTCTTGAACTCCTGATATTTGCCTAATTTGTTGGTTTGTTATGTGGTCTCTAAGGCTCACGTTCAGCATTGCACGTTCCATGGCCCGTTGTGTAAATCTGAGTTTATTCGCAGATTTTTGCGTGAGTGTTAAAGTCTCTGCTCCATAAGTTTGTACAGGTAAAACACATTGGTTATAAACCTTTCGCTTGAGACACATGGGAATTGAACTTTTTAGAATATGGCTTAATTTGACAAATGCTGCCCAAGTTAGGCCTATTCGCCTCTGTATTTCATGTGTTTGATTGTCTCTGCTTATTTTGATTTCGTGTCGCAGATATTTGTAAGTGTCTGTTTGTTGTATGGTATTATTGGCAATAGTTATATTTCCACTCATTACGAGATTTGTTATAAGTTTAGTTTTCTCAAAGTTTATCTTTAATCCTGTTCTTTCAGACAGACTTTTAAGCGAATGCATCATAGAAACTGTATCTTGTAAATTATCTGCGATTAATACAACATCATCTGCAAATAAAAAGCCTATCTTTCTTATACTCGTAGATTATGAAAAGGCGTTCGATACTATAGATCATCATAAAATGCTTCGAGCATTGGCTGACTGGATTGGCTGATTGGCTGACAAGGGAAAGAGGCTTAGCAAAAATGGAGACAATTTTAGAAATCGAATGGGAAGAAGATCACTAAACGGTTACTAAACCGGGAAGAGGGAATAAAGCAGCAGGCGACTTTTTGGTGAGGGGGAAAGTTTCCACGACCTGATAAAGAAAAAAACAGAACTGGGAATATACGCTGAAGGTACATATGGATCAGGACAAGTGAAATACTTCCAACTCAATACATGACCACAATTACAAGGAAGGGCCAGGAGGAGGAGAACCGAGGAATGATGGACGGATCAGAGATAACGATCTACATCTAGCGCCTCAGAAAACTGAGATGTTAGTTCTCAAAGGGAGCCGGGGCAAATCCTCTCTTCGTTTTATAGTGGAAGGTGTGGAGGTTGCACTTGTTAAATCGATTAAGTATCTCGGATTCTGGTTGTCGGAAGGACTAGGGTTCGAAGTACATATCCAAAAGTTGGTAGAGAAGGTGAATCGAAATCTAAAAAGCTAAAGGTGTTTGGTTTCTGTTTGGGTATCTTTTTAAACATTTCCGTGTCGCTGCACGCCAGTTAGATTGTTGCAGACAATAAATAGCAATTATATATGTCATATTCATATTAGAAAAATTATTATAATAAATAAAAAACACCATGACGTGTAAATGTAGTTCGTCCGTAAATAATATTTTATCGACGAAAGAGTGGTCAAGATTTTGCGTGTTTGATATATATATTGAAAATCTGCGTCTTAAAGTTAACCTGCTGGTATAGATTTTGCTTAGGTGTAAAATGGTAAAGGTGAAAATACTCACAGTGTAGGATTTTTAAAACTAAAATTTTGCTAATTCCTAACATTGAATATAAACGTCGTGAACTTTTTTGAGAATCATCGTCAACGCGAACCATCTTGATGAGAAGTAATGATTTTTTGTATGGATATATTTTTAAATATTTCCTTTTTTCTGCACGTCAGTAAAAGTGTTGCTGACAATAAATAGCAATCATATCATCTCTCATATTCATATTAGAAAAATTATTATATTAAATAAAAAACACAATGACGTGTAATAGCTTCGTCCTTAAATAATATTCTATTGACGAAAAAGTGGTCAAGATTTGCGTGTTTCGGATATAATTTAAAAATCTGTATCCTAAAGGTAAATCTGCTGGTAATAGATTTTGATTAGATGTAAAATAGTAATAGTGAAAATGCTCACGGGGTAAGATTTTAACTAAAGTTTTGCTGATTACTAACACTTAAGAATCATCGCTTGATCATAATGATTTTCTGTTTGGGTATTTATTAAATATTTTCTTTTCGCTGCACGCCCATTAAAGTGTTGCTGACGATAAAATAGCAATCATAGCTCTCGTCTTTACATCAGAAAAATAATTATGTCTCGGAATTTTCTGCTTTTCTTTAATAAACTAAAATAAACTAGATATCAATGATTAATCGAAACAAGACTTATTATTAGTTGTCAAAAGCATTCGTGACATCAGCAGAAATGCAATGGGGTTGTCTACTGCCATCAAAATAAAAAGAAAATAGTCAAAATCTATCAACAATAACCCGAGATAGAGTTTATAGCGCAAATTTTAAAGGTATCTCTTCACTACTAAAAGCTAAACGAATATGAGATTCACTTAGATTAGATTTCTTCATTGTTGTAAACAAATACTATGAATTAAAATAAAGTGACCAACTTTGTCCCTAATTGTCGTAGGAAAACTTTTTTTTAATTTGTGCAAATATGTCAACTTTTAGAGTAAAAAAATAATTTTTCCCGTTCAATAACACAATATTTATTCTAAATGTTTATAAACAAAATATTGCAATGTTTTTCAATTCAGTTTTGCAAAGTTGGGAATGGTTTATTTTTACCGCCATTAAAATTCTTATGATAGAATAACTATCTCCCTTCGAATAATTGTTGATTTTTTTCTGATTTATATTATTGCAAGAAAAGTAAAAAGAAATGAATAACTTTTAAACTAATTGTTGAATCACTCTGAAATTTTAGCCACATTTTTAACACTGTAAAACTCAACTTTCCACTAATATAATTACAGTTTTCTAAGCAACAAATAAGTTAGTGCGAATCGCCATTTTAAAGTTAGTATAAAATTAACCCCTAAATTCGTTAAAAAGATTTTTATTGCAGAAGTTCTGAAAATGATGCATTTTGGCCATAAATTGTTAATAATTTAAAAAGTCCACCGATGAAACTGCTAAAAACATAAAACTCAAAAAAAATTGTCAGATACCTGGGCGGCTCAAAGTCACGGGAATATCTTATTTCTCTGAACTAAAGTATACTAGCCACGCTTGGCAATCCACCTGTTTTGGGTTTAGTCCAGTTTTACTTTCTTGTCTCTCGCCTGTTCAATAATCTAAAGAGAAAAAAGTGGTATAATTTAACCAAACGTATCAAATAATATATGTAAATTAACAGGAAAATAATAGGTACTGTAATGTTATGAAAATAAAAAAAATAGGATGGTATACTTTTAATAATAATATAGTGATGAAAACCGTGTAAAATTCTGCTTGTTTCTGATACGTTTATTCAGTATTCAACATAGTAATAATCTTGATAAACATATAGATATATATCATCGGCTAACATCTGCTTTTTAATTAAATACGATGATTAAATAAGTTACGCCATTAATATCTCGACGACAAACATAATTCCTATTTGATAAATGAATACACAATTTTTGCGGTCAAAATTATAAATTATGTGTAGTTTGATAAATATTGAATACTTATATATAACCTTACAAATAACGATGGACGATATTTAAAGCAATCAATTAAACATAACGAAAATTGGGACAATCAAAGTAGAATATAATTAGAAATTTTATTTTTTTTTAATTAAAAAAATTAAAAAACAGAAAAGCACCTAGTCCTGATGAGGTAAACAATGAACTGCTAAAATATGGAGGAACAACACTATGCAAATGGATCCTAAAATTATTCGTCGATATAATAAATACCGGAGCAGTACCAGCGGAATGGAAGCAAAGTCTCCTGGTACCGATACTTAAAAAGGGAGACTCGAGAAATCCTGAAAATTATGGGGCATTAGTCTGATGAATAGTACATTAAAATTGTTAACGGCAGTCATAAAAGAAAAAATCGAGGATAAAGCGAACAAGGCAGATGAACAACAAGGCTTCCGGAAGAAGCGCAGCACAATAGACGCAATTTTTATTATCAGACAAATAATCGAGAAGTCTATTGAATATAAGAAACCAGCATACATGTGCTTTGTAGATTTAAAAAGTGCTTTTCACAGGGCGAAGTGAACATCTTAAATTTATTACAAGCTGAACAAATAGACCATCACATAATAAGGACAACTAGTGAAATTAACAAGAACAACAAGACCAGAGTTATAATGCCAACAGGAGAAACAGAATACATAGAACTAATAGAAGGAATCTGCCAAGGATACTCGCTTAGCCAATTGTTATTCAATATGGTGATGAATCAAATAATTCACGAAGTAAGAAAACGACACGGATACCACATGGGAGCTCATAAAATCACGATACTATGCTATGCCGATGATGCAGTACTAATTGCTGAAAACAAAGATGACGATGATGAGTTCCATATTCAATTTGGATGAGATTGTATCCCCTTCTCTGACACCTCTATCAATTCTAATTAATGGAGTTTGCAAATCTTTGTCTAGCTGAATTCTCATAGTGGCATTTTGATATATATTGTGGATTAACATTCTGTACCGTGAATCTATTCGGCAATTAACTAGCGCTTCTTCCACTGCCCATAGTTCTATGCTGTCAAACGCTTTTTCATAGTCAACAAACGCTAGGTACATTGGAAGGTTGTATTCGTTGGTCTTTTCTATCAATATTTTAGGAGTGTGAAGGTGGTCAGTTGTGCTGTACCCCTTTCTAAATCCTGCCTGCTCAACTGGTTGGTATGCATCAAATTTGTTGTTTAGTCTAGTTGTGATCACCTTAGTGAAAGTTTTATAGATTTGTGACAAGAGAGATATTGGTCTATAGTTAGCTAATTTTGATCTGTTTTCTTTCTTATATATCAGAATTGTATTTGCCTTGTTCCACTCTTGCGGTATTTGTCCTTCAAACAAACATTTATTGAAAAGTATCTTTAGATAGTCTTTTATCTTTTCCCCTCCTTCTTTTAACATTTCAATTAGAATTTCATCGTCTCCCGGAGCCTTATTTCTTTTCATATCTGTAATTGCTTTTTCTATTTCTTCTCCGGTTATGGGGGTATTATTTTAGAGTTTACATTCATTATTTTCTTTTTCAGGTTTTGTTGAGTTGTATCAGGTGGACTGTTTTTAGAGCTGTAGAGGTCACTTTAATATTTATTTGTTATCTTAGATATTTGGGTTCTGCTTTCTTCTATTACACCTTGTTTATTTTCCATCTCTATGATTTTATTTTTTCCTAGGTGGGACTTGATAGATCTTAAGTTTCTATTTTCTCTATAATCTTCTTGATTCGTTCTTCTTGATGCCGTTTGAGATCTTGTTTTATATGTCTTCTTATTTCTGCATTAAGGGTTTTGTATTCAGTTGTTTTTATTTTCTTAATTTGTAGTAGGCTTCTCCGTTGTTGTAGCATGTCTAAAGATATGGCACTTAGTTTTGATTTTTTGTCTGAGTTTGCTGGTGCTACTTCTAAGCTAGCCTTTAAAAGTTTTTCAGTGATGGCTTTGTTTAGTTGATCTAGATTTAGGTCTGTTAGCTTTAGTTCTTCAGCTGTTCTTAATTTGTTTTAGTATTGTTCTTTATTCTCCTTTAATTTTTCTGGGTGGACTTTTTTCTTAGAGTGCACATATTGTCTTCAATCTTTTCTGAGTTTAATACTTATTTTAGCCCGTATCATTCTGTGATCACTACCAGTAGAGATTGAGTTTATTACTGTGACGTCTTCGAAAATGTTCTTTTTGTTTGTTAGTATGTAGTCAATTTCATTTTTAGTGTTCCCATCCGGCGACATCCACCTCCATTTTCTATGTGGCTTTTTCTTGAAGAAAGAGTTCATGGCAAATAATTTGTTGTTTTCTACATAGTTAACCAATAGATCTCTTCTTTTTTGCCCATTTTCGCATTAAAATCGCCCATTATAATCGTGTATGTAGTGTTTCGATATGTCATGGACTCTGTGAGGTGTTCATAGAATTTTTCCATTTCTTCGCCTGTGTGTTGGCGCATAAATCTGAATTATTTTTAAAGTCACCTTTTCGCTGATATTTATAATTAATAAAGCGATTCTTTCTATTATTCCTACATATTCCTCAATTTTATGAGCATATTTTTTCGAAATCAAAAAACCAACTCCATCTAAACTTTCGTTTTCTCTACCTTTAAAATACAATATATTTCCAGGCTCTAGCGAGATGCAGTCTTCACCTTTTCTTTTTACCTCCGATAGTTGATAGTAGGTAAACGTATTACAATTGACGACATGTTAGTTCCATACCGTGGTCGTTGAAGTTTTGTTCAATATTTGCCTAACACGCCCAACAAATATGGGATAAAAATATTTTCATTGTGTGATTCAAAGATGTTTTAGGTCTCAAATTTAGAAATTTACTGTGGCAAGCAGCCCAAAGGAAGATATAATCTAGCAAACACTGCAACAGATATTGTACACAGATGGGTCGAGCCCTTCAAAAATTTTAAAAGAAACTTGACCACAGATAATTGGTACACCAATTATTCTTTGTCTCAAGAGCTTCTTTATTGAAAAATTACTTTGGTTGATACTTAATAATAAAAAAATAATAATAAAAGAGAAATCCCACCAAAATTACAACTATGTAACTATGCAAACTATGCAAAACTAGACCTATACACTCCTAAATTTTTGCATTTCAGAAAGAAACCACCCTTGTATCCTACAGTGAAAAAAGGACTAAGGCTGTCATATTACTTTATACGTAGCACGCTGATGATTCTGTAGATGAGACGTTAAGCAAACCAGACATGGTACTATGGTACAATAAAACTAAAGGGGGGATCGACGTAGTTGGCCAAATGTGCAGCAATTACACTGCCCAAAGACGAACTAGACAGTGGCCATTGGTCGTATTTTATCAGCTTATGTATATTGCAGAAATAAATTCCAATATTTTATTTAACACCACCAATTGCAATTATTCCACAGACATTTGTTTTCATCAACCTATCTGTTGATGAAAAAAAAAAGAGGAAGGTGTATCAAGTGCGGTCAAAAAAAAAATAGAGCAACCACAACAAAGTGCCAAATATGCAGCAAACCAGCAGAGCATGTCATCATCACACACATTTGCTTAGAATGCCAGCATCATGAAAATCAAACAAAAAGTTTTTAAAATGAATTTCATCTAAAAATTCTTTTTTATTTTTGAATTTTATATTTTATTATATTTTTTACATAAAATATTTGTTTATTTGTTCCTATGTATTTAAGAAACGTAGAGTGTTAACTTAAATACATCCTTATTTTTGTTTGGCATTCAAAGTACGCCAAGCGACCACTTGTGTAAAAAAAATTCTAACGACCACTTAAGGGTTAACCCTGTATATTTTGACGAAATAAAATATTACTATGCTCCTTTGGTAATTGTTTACATTAGTAAGGGTCCCTAAAAATGCGAATTTTTCGGGGACTTAGCCTGAAAAATGAAAAAAAGGCAAAATTTTCATGTTTCCGTCTACGGAAACATACAAAAAGTAAAGAAATGTAAAAAAATTGAAAAAATTTCATAAAAACTATAGAAAATCAAAAATTAGCAAGAGAAAAATATTATCGAAATACGAAATAGCCGTAAAAGTTATAAAATTTATAAATCAATTGTAAATACCAATCATTTTCTCCGTTAAATTATCCAAAAGTATAAAATATTGTAAAATGGCCAAAATTCATTTATTTGGAAGAACAAGTCAAGCGCGTTTGCGCACAACATAAGATATTCCACGCTGGTTCAATGTTGCCACATATAGATTTGTTTTTTTGGACTAAATATATTCAATTTAAATTTTAATAAGAGTATACTCTATATGACTTATTATTGTTTTTATTTGCAGAGTAAATATATTGAATTTAAGTTTTAATAAGAGTATAGTACATATGATTTAACATTGTTTTTTAAAAGTGTACCACATATGATTTAATATTTTTTTTTGCGGTGTAACTATATTGAATTTAAGTTTTAATAAGAATATATGTCCATATAAATTAGTGATTAGTGTTTTTGCAAAACTCGATATTGACTATTAAATAACATAATAAAACCAAATCCAAACTAATCCAATTATTATTAAATTTATTTCAAAATTATTATTAATTATTAAAATTATTTCAAATTAACTAAATTATTAATCTCTAAAAATTTAAATTACAGTTTTGTCGTATCTTGTCACAAATTTCTCAATTCGAGTCTATGGTTCGGTTTAAAACATGGCGATAGCGTGCTGAAAAACTTTAAAAGCGGCATTTGAAAGTGAGCATTATGATTTCTTCTTATTCTGTGGTTAAACACGCTACGGCGTACTTTAAATAAGCAAAATGGAGTACCAATAAAAAAAAACAAATTAAAACCTAATCTACTCATACCATCTAACAATTTAAACTAATAAAGAAGTTGATAACTAATGCATCCAACTAAATCCAACATAAAACGAAATAAGCTATAATCTATACGTAATAACATCAGTTAATAACAAATGAAATACAGTTATATGTATCCCTTAGAAACAGAAAATGCAAATAATACTCATTAGAAATATACAGAAAAACTATAGCTCAGCGTAAAAAAATGTATAGATTGAAAAGTGAATAAAAAATAAAACATAATCTACTGTCCAAATTTTAGACTAATCCGACTATCCTTACTAATGTAAGTAATTACTGCTCCTTTAATTAAACTACAAACGCCGCTAATGGATTACAGTTATTACTATTAAACAACGATTAATTAATTTACAAGTGTAACTTGTACAACAAACGAACTAAAAATCTCGAAGCGGATATATCCAATAACAAAAAAGATAGTAAATAATAAAGAAAAGGTGGACTGCACCATTTTTTCCTACTAGTTGTCTTGGCATTGTGTTGTCGAGTCGAGAAGCAACTTTGCAACCTACGAACTGAAGGCGTAAACTAGAATTGTACCGATTGTCGCAATCAGACATTAGGCTGGTATTTATTCAGATTCGGTACGGTGTGGTGACGTGGTCGTAGACTACAGCTTCTCGAATTACATTACTCCTAGATATATTTTATTCATTATTACGTAAAAACAAACAAGACATTCAAATCACTAGTCTTTAAAAAAACGGAAAAAAATACTCTACTTTACTTTTCAAGGAAAGGAGTTTCTTGATGCTTTATTTAATGGCAAATATATATCATGATTTATGGTCTGTTTTTAAACCAGGAGGAGTAATTCAAAATTTCCGCGCCATAATGCTTGTTTGTAATTGGTCGAAGCGCAGCCAAGTTTACTCCACTAAATTATGACATATTGACACTAATGACATTTGTGAAGTTTTAAAATTCAAAATTTATATCGACAATTTTTTGTATTTTCTGTGTTATTTCTTACATCGTTAGGTTTTTCGTTTGCATTTATATAAAAAACAGTTCTTTTCAGAACTATTTAGTGACATATTAGTGTTATTAAGATAACAATATGGATTCAATGCCAAGTACTAGTGATAATTGTTCTTCTCAACCTTAAAAACGCCGAGTAGATTTGGATCATTTATCATCAAATGAGAAATAACGTACTATAAACATGTACAAACATGAAAATTGATAATTCTGGAATAAAAATAACAGCCGCGGTAGTAAAAATAAAACAGGCAGCAGGTTAGTTTTACAGAATAGTTATTATTAAAATCAAGACTTACTAAAGTAATGTGCTAATTTTAGGTGTTGCGAATTCAACTATTTACAACAATAGAATTTAGAACAATTAAAGAATATAAGCAGACTGGAGCAGTAAAATGTCCTAAAAATAGTTAAAACATCTATACGACAGATAGTACACAGCTTCTTTTTCAAGAATGAAATGCTGACTTTAGGTAAAATTTTAAGTGAAATTAACAACCTCTCAGATCTTCCAAAATATGTGTCGTTCATTATTATATAAATTCTTAAAGCAAATCAATTTGAAGTAAGTACAAATATCGGTATGTAAATTGTAACGACTATTTTGCTTACCACAGGGTAAGAATATGGGGGACAAGATTGGGCAAACAAAATAATCGAAACAAGTGCATACGGACACTCAGTTGGTTATTGGAGAGCTGGGTCGTGGATAAGTTGAAGATATTGGGGGTTGGATTGGGGCAACTACAAAAAAGGAAATAAAAGGTACTTATACAAATCTCTTGGGACAAACAGAATGAAAATAAACGAAAACACCTCAAGAAATTTAATATAGGGCGCCACTTGAGGTGCCCAATTATACCTATTACAACCACTAGTTGTAACTAGGGAAATAATTGTATAACATCAAAAATATAGAAAAAAATATCTTTTTCAAATAAAACTCAAAACAGATCAGAGAAACAAATTAAACATTTATTTTTGTCTCAAACAAAACAGATCAAAAATACATATTATAAAAGAAACATATCATATAACATAATATAAATAACAAAAACTTACATGATCTTTGTTTACTATATTATGGCCAATTAGATTATCAAAAATTAAGGATCCTTCTTAATGAAAACATATAAATTTAACCTTATATATGATATATCGTTTCTACATAATAATCAAATTAAAATTGTCATAACAAAAAAACAAATTAAACTTGCTGTCAGGTATCACATTTAATTTTGATGACAAAGAATGAAAGCAATTATTACTTTAGCCAAAAAATATCTGTCTTTACTTTGAAAGATTAATATATTGAATTGTTACCTTAATGTTTTTTTTTTATACAAACACTTTGAAACTTTACATCTCTGGGGAAGCTACTCGGACAAAACTTTCAAAACTGGAAGGCAGCAACCATCAGGAACTAGTTCTACACTCCAGGACAAAACGATTGGAACAGGAACTTAGTGGAAGAAATAAGCCGACTACGGGGACATCCTATATCATACTTTAAATATTTTCCATATTCTGGTATCTGCACAAATCCTTTAAATATTTAGTGGCTACCCTTTTCTAAATCTGTCATATTACAGAGAGTAATTGTTCCACTATTTAACAAAATTTGTCGACTTTTGCAAAATACATAACTAATACGTTTGTCCTGTTTGAAATCTTTCAGTCGACCCTATTGTCACATGTCTGCCCCGCTTGGAACTTAAATCTCGACTCTTTATCACATGTCTGCCCCGCTTGGAATCTAAATCTCGACTCTCTTAAATCAAATCTTGGTCTCAATTGTCCATGTCTGCCCCGTTTGGAACTCAAATCTCGACTCCTCTTTTCACATGTCTGCCCCAATTGGAACTTAAATGTCGACTCCCTTCTTCGTTACATTTTACAAGAAACTCGCCAAAAATTTCCCTTCCGTCTTGCAGCTAACCTGTCCCCACAAACTCAAGAACCAAAACAATATCCCCTCGCTCGTATCGACAAAAAAACCTTTTAAATATTCCTTTATTGCGTTTTTAGACGCCAGTATTGGTATCCTAAATAAACAAATATTCTTTTTGACTCTCATTCTAATAACGAAAAACAACTTTTTGTCAACTGGAATATTAGGGGGAATTCATGTAACATAACACCTCTTTGGCGACAAAAAACTGTTTGTTTTACCTAACATTGCAACACAGAGATAAAAACATATTTCCAACGTTAATACGCATTTAAAAATCTCGTCAAAAAAACTTGAAATATTATTTCGATTGTTTTCTTTGGTAAAAACAACAGGAGCGTAACACAGAAATCTTTTCTATACACTTTAAATAAAAAAACGCTACAAAATATGGGTTAGCTACAATTATATAGTAAAATTAACTAAAACATTTTATAGATTTCATTTTTATAATCAGGTATATTATTGTTTTTATTAAATATTAAGTTTTAAGTTTTTATTTGTATACTCCACTGGAATGTTGTCAAGTATTTTGGTTCAACAGATATAAGAACATGGAAAGGGAAGAAAAGGAAAAAAGGATATTTTTACTTTACATATGCAGATTCAATGCAGCAAATATTACATAGCAAAACTATAAATTGTTTATCTTACTGTTTATAGGATGATTGATTTATTGTCTATATTATGAATGTTTTACCATAGTTATTTTTTAGGGGAAATTATTCAAAGAATAGCTTATACATTGGGCTGCTGACCAAAAACAAAACTTTCTTGCTCAAATATCTGAAATAGATTCAGTTTTTGCTGAAAAAATAAATCAAGAAATTCAAAATGGTGTAGTTGTTCATTAATCTCACCAATTTAATTTCTCAATTAATTTTTATTTTTACATTCATTCCGAATATATATTATGCACAAAATATTATATAAATCGATTTCTGACTCTTTAAGTTGTTTTTGTAATAACTTGGACTTGATGATATGCGATAATAGTATTTAATGTGATATTTTTCTAGCTGATATTTATAACAAATAGAGTTTATAGTGTTTATAAATTCATAAATGTATATTTATATCTAATTATGCAGCATTCTTATTAAGAAAAACGGCAATTATCTTTTAAATTTAGTGTATACTTGTTAAAAAGCATTTTCATTTTGTTTTCATCACAATAAAAGAACATTAGTAATGTTGTGTTTTACTTTGATTGTATTGATACAGTTGGTTTTGTTCTTCCTGTTGTAGATCATCACAAGAAAACTGCAAAATTATACTAGAATGTAACATAATAGATTGAATTAGTTGATTATCTCACAGAAATCCAGTATTTTTTAGTAAATTTTATTTATTGATACCAAATGGGACAAACTTACCGTCAAAATTAAACAAGAAACCAGCATTAAAGAAATTGCAAGTACACACTTATTTATACAAATTTATTGTTTTGCATTTTAGTGCTTCAAATAGATTCTTAAGATATTGATACATAAGTTAAATCTATCTAATGAGGTAACTGATTACCATGTATGAAGAGTAGGACCACACCTATATTTGAACCATAATTTATTCTGTGCATGAGAAGGAATATGTTGAACAAACTGGCTGAAGCAATTCAGGAGATTGGATTATTAAGCTTAAAAATAATGATCAAAGTCAAAGTTAATTCTTCTGGTAAGAAAAAAAAACCTAGATTCAAGAAATTAATCACACCAGAATAAGAATATTGTCTACGCAGTTTAAAAGAACAGTATTTCAGAAATCTTTAAACTCTCTAACTTTTTGATACATGCATTTGCATAGCTTTGTTGCATATTAGATCTATTTGCAAATTAAAAGACAAATTTCTGAGAAAAACCATACTTAGATCTGTAACATTATTGACTCTCTGGATCAAAATATCCTCTAAATTAAGTACCATCGACTCAAAAGATCTATAAAACTGGATCACCCGATATTGAAATATATATGCATGGGACCAAATGTGAAAAACGTCCTTTTTATTGTAATAATTGTAATATATATTGGAAGTGAATTAAAAAAAATATTCATAAACATCACACATATAGTTAGGTTAGAATTGACGTGTAAGGTTGTCCGATATTGATTACTCGATTACCGCAAGGCCGAGATATACAACAAAAAAAGATGTATTTGGTGACTTTTCTAGTAACTTTCTTGGGTGTGAATCTGTCTTTTTGGTTTACTCCTCCTGGTTAAAAAACAGAGTATAGTAACAAAAAATGGGATCGCGTGAGACATCACTAAAACAAAATATACAGTGTGTACTAAAATACCTTTTTCATTTTTTTCTTTTTGGATATGGTCCTGATTTTCTGATTATTCTATCATCTCAGTTCTTCTGATGTTGATGCTGCTGTCCAGCTATAATACCACCTCTTTGGGGTCCTTCCTAGTGCTCTTTTTATATTAGGTTGATGTGTTTTTTTCGCGATTCTTTCTGGTTCCATTCTGTCGACATGATCTATCCATTTGAGAGGTTGTGCTTATGCCCATCTCCCTACATCTTGGATACCAGTTTCTCTTAATGTATCCTCATTTCTTGTTTTATCTTTGAGAAAAATTTCTTTTCTAGTTCTAAATACTTTAGTTTCTATAGTTCTCATCAATCTTTTTGTAAGCTTATTTCAGCTATTTTTACGCTCCAATTGTAATACTGGACTTACACCTGCTTTATACATCCGGCTTTGTTCTATATATTTGTTACTCATATATTTGTTACTTTACAATACATTTCTCTAGCTGCCTTATGGGTTTTTCACTTACTCTGCCTTACCTTCACTAACCTATCATACGATACATGTATTCCGAGATAGTTGAAATTCGTGACTTGTTTTATTAAGTGTTCTGACTGTGGCTCCTGTCTTGCTATAAGAATCGCCGCCATTCTGTTCGGTTTCTGGGCAATGTGTTGATATCTTCTGATCTCTAGTATCCTTGGTCTCAACTTCATCTAACCACGCAATTCGCGGTCGGCCTCTGCTTTTTCTTCCTATAGGTGTTCCTGTCGTCAGCTTTTTAGCAATCATGTTATCAGGCATTCGTATTATGTATCCAGGCCATCTAAGTGGCTGTGTTTTAAGAAGTGTTACAACATTTGGTTCATTAAAGAGTTGGCATAATTCGAAATTAAATCTTTTGCGGCACTGCTTTTAATTGTTTATAGTTCCAAATATTTTACGGAGTATCTTACGCTCGAATATTCTCAGAAGTTTTATATTCTTCTACGATAGAGTCCATGTTTTCGCCCCGTATGTAAAGATCGGCTTCAGCAGTGTTTTGTATATGATAATTTTAGTTTTTTTTCATATTTTTTTAGATAACAAGCAGGTGTTAACAGGGTTATACCTCTGTAATTGTCACACTGGAGCAGATCACCTTTTTTATGTAAAATTTTGCCCAAAGAGAAGTAAAAGTTTAGACAGTGCTTGTAGCAGGGCGTCAGCACTATTGTTGTAGAGTTCACTACAAATTTGATCAGTTCCTGCTACTTTATTATTTTTAAGCTTATTGATGTCTTAAACAACCTCTTTAGTAGTATGTGCTCTTTCGTGTGGGTTAAATGGATTTAAATCACTTCGATCTGCTACAGTGTTATCTGCTTCTTCGATATAATGGCCTTTAAATTTTGCGTCAAAAAATTTAACCCATCGATTTAAGATTGAGGCCGTATCACTTCACGAATATTTTTTTCTCCATTTTTATAGCTCCTTATTCTTGGCTTAATCATTTTGTTTACATTTCTGTAGAACTTTTAAGTTTCGTTTTGATTTCTTAGTCATTCTATATTTTCTGACAGCTTTTCTGCAAATTGCGCTTTTTTTTGTTCTGTGTAATCTTTTTTTTCCCTTCTTCTTGTTCATTTAGCTTGAATTGTCTTTAGGTATGTTCTATTTTTGTTATCTGTTGCTTCTTGCCACTTCTTGTTAAACCACTCGTTTTGTCTAACTAGTTTGGTTTTCCCCAATATTTTCTGTGGTTTCTTAGTTATTATATTTTTACATTTTCTTTATAAAATATTTAAAAGGGGTTTAAAGGGGTAGTCAAGTGCAATATAAAATGCTGTTTCCAGTTAGCATACTCAATCCCTATCCTCACCTCCACGAAGTGCGGCTTGGGCTGCACGGGTGAACCCTGGAAAACCTGAGCAACCTTGCTGGAGATTGGGCAACCAACCCCAATGGAAGGCAGGGTCAGGGCTCACGAGGAAGGGAGAAATGGTTCTCCGAAAAATCAATGCTCATAGAACCGAACAGATGCCTCGGAATTGAATGGATACACAGATGATGAACCACGCAAGAAAAAGGACAAAGAGACCAAATAATCTACGAATTGGCACTTGAAACATCGCATTGTAGAACAAACGGGAACAGGAAGTTGTGCCGGAATTGGAGCTCCGCAAAATTAATATATATGTGCCCTTAACAAAACAAAAAAGAAAGGCAAAGAAGTGCTAACAGAAACAAATTTATATTTCTGTACAGCGGAGTAGCTAAAAGCAAACGAGCTCAGGCAGGAGTAGGCCTCTTAATGTACAATAAATATAGTAATATTATTCAAGAAATAAGATACATCAACGAACACATGATGCTGGTTTGCCTTAAACTTCACCAGACGATAATTTACCACCACAAAAGCCGGTAGTAAAACAGTAATTCTTGGCGACAGAGTAGGCAACATACCTATGGCTGGTCACATTTGCATCTTATCTAAGGCAGTTGTGTGCTGCTTTTATTTTTTTTGTGTTTATGACTTAAATGCTAGTGATTACAAAATCTAAAATAGAAACAACAAAGAATAAATAATAAAAGGCGAAAAGCACAGAAAAAATGGGCCGTAGAAAAATTGAAAGAAAAAGAAGTAAGAAGAAGATTTGTGAATTTGTGTGTTAACAAGATGTAAATACAGAGATACAGTTCAAAGACAAATAAATGGAAGAACAGTGGAAAAAAACAAACAAAAAATAAACAATACAGAAGAGAAAGTGTATTTCAGGATATTTTGTTATTTAACAATAAAACACTGAAAACTTTGTTTTCAAACTTCCACAAAATTTATTTTAACTTATCACTACAGCTGTTTCGACTGATTTCCTTTCTCAAGTGAGAAAGGCAATCAGTCGAAACAGTTGTGTTAAAATAAATTTTGTGCAAGTTTGAAAACAAAGTTTTCAGTGATTTATTGTTACATAAAATGAATTTCCATCAAGTTACGGTCGAATCCATCAATTATTTTGTTATTATTTTATCAGGATTATTTCAAAATAAATCAGAAAATTGAATTTTCCGCAAATCGCCAGGAAATTTTGACATTCCTGTCAAAATTTCTTGAAGAAAAAGTCAGGACTTCCTTACTGTAAGGAAATGTCATTTCCTTACTGTTACCCGTTGTCCTAGGTGAGTGACAAACGCGACAACGCGACACGACGCGACGCGACGCGAAAATATCAAGTAAATGGTTGTATTTGTGTGTGGCCTACGTTTTCGGGTTAATCAGTCTACGACAAGACGCGACGAAGTGCGAACTTGTTTTGTTCGCGACGAGACACGACCAACGAACTGTCAAAACTGTCAGTATTGACAATTCGCTGGACACCACACAGAGTGAGTGAAGAAGTGAGGTGATAAAGCAAATAGTCGTGTTTAAGTTTTATAAAAACATGGATCTAGAACTCATTATTAATGCAGTGCGAGAACAAAAACTATTGTGGAATAAAAAACATAAAGATTATAGAAATCGTTTATTGGCAAGAAGAGCTTGGAAGAGTGTTGCTGATGGGCTTGGGTGCACTAGTAAGTACATAATAATTGAAAATTTGACTAATACTTGTTATAAAGGTGAAATCCAATCATTCATACTAGTTGTCTTTAAAAAAATTTAAAAATAAATCTCTTGTCTGTAAAGCTTCTCGTGTTGAGGCATGATAACGCCATGATCTTCGAAGAGATTGTTGTCTCTGAAAAGTAGTTGAGTATGAAGTTTGATTAGAGGGAGCTTCAAGGTCACGTGCAATGTTATGAATTATAGTTATAGCTTTTACAATGTAAATTGCATTATCGACATCAGTAGGTATAGGTCTGTTAAGTATTCCAAATTTTGACACTATAGATCCAAAGGAACACTCCACAACCATTCTGGCACGTGACAATCTGTAATTAAAACGGTCTTTATCATCTTTTGGAACAGTGTTTGCGTCTGGAAATGGTTTTAAGAGATAAGTTTTTAGCGGAAATGCAGAGTCGCCAAGCAATACGAACGGAGCTTTAATATTGGAATTTGGCAAAAAACTTTTTGGCTGGTACTTTTATTTTTCTACATTCGATCGCATGACGGAACAAACCTGCATCAAATACTCCGGCATCATTATCTTTACCATATGCACTAATGTCAACCATAATAAATTTGTAATTGGCGTCTGTAATGGCTAATAAAATAATGGAAAAAAATCCTTTGTAATTGTAATACATGGAACCGCTTTTTTCGGTTTTTTAATGCGGATATGCTTCCCATCTTTGCAACCAATGCAGTTTGGAAATTGCGACTTTGGCCAAAAATCATTAGCTACATGCAGAAATTTGTCCTCTGTTGGTACTGGCATGTGTTTTTGCACTAAAGTCTTCCATATAGTAACACAAACTTGTTTTACAATGGCTTTGGATTATTGATCCATTCAGCCACGGTATTATAATAAATACTGTTTGCTACAATATTAAATACTATATACACATGCGCAGCACATATACAAACTTATGCACGCACATACATATATAGGCATTGTTGTATAAAAATACAAAAAAAAAAAACAAAAAGGAAGTGGAAACATTAAATTGACCTCTATTTAAACTCTTCATTCAGAACCCTCACCAACTTAAATTAATTTACAAATAAGAAATATACAAATAATACTAAATGCTAATACTAAATGCTAATAATTAATAATTGTCACAGTGCTAAGACATAAACCCGGTTCAACACCTCGGAGGTTTAGGCCTTCTTTGTGATCGTTTTTTTTTTATTTATTTATTTATTTTTTTTTTATTTATTTATTTTTTGTTTATTTTTTATTTTTTTTTTTCTTTTTTTCTTTTTCTTTTTCTTTAATTTTTTTTCTTTTTTCCCTTTTTTTTCTTAAATTTTTTTTTTTTTATATATATACCTATAATTTTTCAGTTTTTTTTATATATGATTTTTTATTTATATATATATTTTTTAATTTTTTTTTTTTAACATATATATTTTTTAATTTTTTAAATAACAATGTTCGTATTTTACAGGGAGGTACTTAATATTACATAAGATTAATTATAAAAACAATAATTGCTAAACACATTCAAGCCGACTCATTCATCCAAGTTAGATTTTTTCTCTTAGTCCTTTTTAAAAATTCCCAAATAATTTGTTGTATTTTATGGTTTCGTCGAGACAAGTATAAAAGAGAAGTTTGGTTTTGTGGTAAAGGTATTTGTTCTTGAGACAGGGTGTGCATCAAATATTTAATTGCATCATCATTATGCTTGCATCCAAACAACCAATGATTAACATCATCAACGTAACCATTGCAATCACAAAGTTCTGATTCGGATAGATTTAGTCTATAGAGGTATGTCTTGACAGTGGCATGGTTAAAGAGACATCTAACAAACATGGAATAAATATTTCTATTGGGGTAACTTCTTACGGCAAACGGCTCAGTAGGTAAAACTGGATGAATTTTTGTATAAAGATTATTGCTTCGATTACAGAAAGCAAACCATTCAATGTCCCAATTTTGTTTTAGATTTTCTTGCAAGTGGCTGTTAGATCGCTTCTATCTAGCCAATTTATTTTTGATCCTTTTAAGATTGCCTCTTTAGCATAAAAATCTGCTTTGAGGTTACCGGAAATACCAAAGTGTCCCTTTACCCAGACGAAATGTACAGTAGTATGTTCTTCCAGCAGCTTAAGTTGGTTTTCTAAAATTTTAACGACAAGACTATTTTTATATAAATGTTGACGTGAGTTTTCTAAAGCTAATAACGCAGACATTGAATCTGATATAATTACTACTTGGTGGTTAGAAATTTTTTTGTTGAACGCCCATTCTAGAGCTTTATGAATTGCGAACATTTCTGCAGAGTATATAGAGCATTGTTTGTCTAACTTGAACATTAGGGATTCTATGTGATCCGGAATATATACAGCACAGCCGACTCCCAATCTTGATTTAGAACCATCCGTGAAGATCCTGCATGGATTATTAAGCTTGGCTATCTGATTCTGAAAATCAACTGTATTCTTATTGTCAAAATTGTGAAACCAAACATTGACTTTGGCGTAAAAAATATTGAAATTCGATTGAAAGAATGTCAAGTTACACGGAGTGTTTAGACGTTGAGAAACATTAGGATAAGCCACTGCCAGAATAGGAGAATTTCTGTTATGCCACCATTTGTCGACTAGATTAGAAACAGCAATATTACATATTTTTTGTAGTAGCTCAGTTTGATTGTAAGACTGGCATTTGAGAATAAATTTTTCAGCTAAAAATAGTCGTCTTAAATAATAATAATAATAATGTTTATTTACTTCCCAATATACAATATAAAACAATGTTACAATATGTTAGTTCTATATATTACAATTACAAATTCAAAGTTAAATATTTTGTACAATAAAATAGTTGTTGGCAAATAAACAAAGGTGAACTTCCCTGATGAACCAGAGGTTGTGCTCAGGGATTACACACATTTACACTATTCAATATTTCTACAGTATCATTAGGTTGATAATATATAAAATTGTTGCAAAGTATACTGTATAGTATTATTTATACGATGAATTTAATTAAAGAAGATCTCATCCAAAATTTCAGATCCAGTGTTCTTCAGATATTTTGTAAAAATGGATTTAATCATGTAAAATGAGTTGATTTTTCTTATATAGGTTTTATAAATCTCGGGTAAATAGTTAAATATTCTAGGAATGAAGTAAGAAAAATTGTGTTTTCCAATTGATTTATAAGCACTAGTAATTTGGACATAATCATGAACTTTTCTTCTAGTGCTGTAAGTATGATCTATTGATTTTAAAACATGTTTATTTTTGTATGTAAGCAAAATAATGTTAAACAAATATAACTGTCTTATACTAAAAATATCTGCTTGCTGATAAAGAAGTTCTGAAGAATATAAGCGAGATTTTTTTAGCATTATTTTCAAAAACCTTCTTTGTAATATTTCGAGTTTATTTAAATAAGAAGCATATGTTCCACCCCATGCTAAAATAGCATATCTAAGACGTGACTCTATCAAAGAATAGTATACTGTCTTTAAGTAAGACAAATTAAGAATATTGCTAAGATATCTAAATTTGTATAATAACATTCTTAGAGTTTTACATACCATATCAATATGCACATCCCACTTCAAGTGACAATCAATATAAACTCCTAAGTATTTTATGTATTTTTTCCTATTTATTTTAATGAACGCGTTATTATAGCTTAGATTTAATTCCAAGAAGTCAGGTAAATTGTTTTTGTATATTGAAAATGGTATGAAATAAGTTTTATCAGTATTAACTGTCAGTAATTTCCTATTTAACCATTCTAGAACCTTTACAGTTTCTGTTTCTGCCAAAGTTTTAAGTTTTTCCCACGAATTACTAGTGTAAAGTATGACAGTATCGTCAGCAAAGCAAATAATCTTTCCATTTATTTTCATTGATGCTAGATCATTTATATATATTGAAAACAGTAAAGGTCCTAAAACAGTACCTTGCGGCACACCATACTCAATGGTTTTTTCAGCACTTACTTTGTTATTAATGTTAACAATTTGCGATCTATTTTTTAAATAACTCTGAAATAGTAAGTACGGTATGCCCCTTATTCCAAGATGATCCAAAGCACTTAACAACTGCTGATGACTAACAGTGTCAAATGCCTTAGCTAGATCCAAAAATATCGCTAAAGTAGGAGAGCCATTATCCAGCATCTTATATAAATAATCAGTAGCGGACGTTATAGCATCTGTAGTAGAATATCCCTTCTTAAAGCCAAATTGGTTTGGAGACAGCAGGTTAAACTTTGTAAGATATTGATTTACTCGTTCAGCTAAGGCCTTTTCAAAAATTTTTGCCAGGCTGGTAATAAGTGATATAGGACGATAATTTTGCATCAATTTTGTATCACCTTTTTTAAATATAGGTATAATTACAGCTTTTTTAAAAAGGTCAGGACATATACCATGCTCAAATATTTTATTTATTAATTCAGTTATCGGATCAACAATATAATTACTAATGATCTTTAACAGATCGGCTGAAATATTGTCTATGCCAGGAGACTTTTTTGGTTTTAGGGAATGAATAATACTCTGAATTTCTGATTTTGTAACGGGTTTTAGAAAAAACGTACTATGACATGTATTTTTTGGAGGATCAGTAGAAGATGATGTATTAATATTTTTAGCAAGCGTGCACCCTACTTTAGAAAAATAATCATTAAAAATATTGCTAATATTCTGACTATCCGTAACTAACTCATTATTTTGATTTAAAATGGAATAAATTTCACTTTTTGTACTGTTATTATCCAATTTTTTAATAGTGTTCCACAGACCTTTAGAACTATTTTTATATTTTGTGATTTCCGTGTGAAAATAATTTTTTTTTGCCTCAATAATTAGCTTATTTAATTTATTTTTGTAAATTGTGTATTCTTTTTTTAATGTTAGGTCATCTGCGTTGTTCATAGATTTTCTGTAAAGTTGATTTTTTTTATTAACCGATTTTATTAAGCCGTCTGTCATCCAGATATTTCGCTTAACCTCACATTTTTTTTTCTTTATTTCTTTGGTATTTTTATTGATTAATGAAATAAGGGTGTCGGTAAAATTATTTAAGAAAGCATTAGGGTTATTCATATTAGAACAGTGATCCCAATTTTGAAAACTAAGATCTCTTTTTAAATCATCATAATTAACTATTTTTCTAAACTTAACTTTGCATTCAATTTTATTTTTTTCAAAAGAAAAACTTACAAATGTTGCTTTATGATCAGTCACAGAAAGATCCAGAACAGCTGGTAAAACATTATTACTAATACAAAACTTACTTTTTACAAAAATGTGATCTATACAACTTCGTGAATCGCCCTGAACTCTAGTATTTTTATTTATTATTGATAAAAAATTATGTTCACTCAATATACTTAGATACTCAGACGAATCTGGTGCCATGTTTTTGATATTAATATTAATATCACCCAATAAAACATGATATTTACAATTATCATTTTTAGTGCTCTCTAAATATTTATCCAGACCAATGCAAAAATGTTCTTCATCCGTCGATGGCGGTCTATAAATTAATGTTAATATTGTATTTTGATTATATTTACCTAATATAGTTATCTCTAATACCTTACATACACTAATGTTTACAACCCTCCACGTAAATCTTAAATTCTTTTTTATGTATACAATGACACCATCATTTTGATTTATATCTCCTTCATTATATAAAATGTTATAATTATCTATTTGAAATAAAGATATATCAGGAATAATCCATGTTTCCGTTAGACATATACAGTCAAAATCAAGTGTCATCTGTTGTATATTTAATCGTAACTGATCTAGATTTTTATTAAGGCTTCTAATATTTTGGTGTAAAATGGTAATATTTTCATTATTTTTACCTTTATAAAAATCCGCAGTTAACTTATTAAAATCTTCAATATCTTTAGGTTTATGAGTAATTACGGGAATGTAGTCTACATCACGAATGTATGGATCCATACTATAACAACAACAAAAAAAAAAAGAAATTGATAGTGAAATACCTAAGAAAAAAAATAACTGTCTTACAAGATTCTAGCACTTACTGCTTTGTTGCCGAGTATTAACTCTTTCTTTGTTACCTGAAGTAGAGTTGTGTCTTGATTTTGGCTTTTTTTCTTCTTCGTGTCTATCTTCGTTTTTGTTCTTCTCCACTCCTCTTAGTACTTCTTTATGGTCTACAATATTTCTCTTTTCCGAATTCTTTTTTTCTGATTTACTTTTATCAGTATCTGATTCCTTTGTCAGTTTTTCAGTCAGTGTAGTTATCAGGTTAAGGTTTTGTTGTTGGGCAGCCTCTTCTTTTTGTGATGAATTCTTAGGCGTAGTTAAGGTAAATTGTGAGATGCTGTCTTCAAAAAATGTTTTAGAATTTGGTGTTGGTGTTTCTGGTGCACTGTGTGGTTTAGGTTTTTCTGATTTAACATCATCTTCATTTTCATCCTTTTCCATATTTCTCAAGTCTTTGGCAGAGTATTTTTCATTATTTATGACTAAGTATTTGCCACGAATTTTAGCATAATTTTTTTTTTCTCTTGCTAGTTTCAGGTGTGTAGTGAGAAGATTTTGGTCTTGTCTATCCTCGTAGCATAGATCGTGATTTATATAAATATTGGTATTACGCAATTTACTACAGTTTTTTAATATTATATTTTTCTTTAGATAAGATAGAAATTCAACTTTAACTGCGTTTTTAGTTCCTATTTTTATTTGATAAATATTGTTTATTTCGCAAACTGACACTTCGACTTTAAGCACCTCGTGGAACAACTTAAGTACTTCTGCAATTATATCTCCGTTTTCAGGTGTATCTATTCCATATATCAGTATATTATTTTTTCTTATTTGCCTGTCTAACTGTATACATCTGTCAAGCACTGTAAATGTAAGGGAGGTTCCATAGATTCGGCTAGAAGATTCTCTGTAGGTGTAGATTTGAGCGCCCCTAAAACTAATCGCAGCGCCTTATACTGAAGGCGGTCTAGTTTTTTAAGACGACTATTTGTGGCAGATCCGTATAAAAAGCATCCATAGTCGAGAATGGATCTGGTGTATGCACGATAAAACATTAAGTTAATCTTGGGGTCGGCACCCCATCGATAGCGATTAACTACTTTAAGAATATTTAGACTTTTCTCACATTTCATTAAGCACTCGTTAATGTGTTCGTCCCATGTTAACTTGGTGTCTAATGTAATACCAAGATAAGTGTAGTGATTGTGAACGGGTATACTTAGGCTGTTAAACATAATGCTGGATATAACTGGTAAACGATGTCGCGTAAAAAATACTACAGCTGATTTCTTCGTAGTAAGCTCAAACCCTTGTTTAAAGAAATACTCTCTTGCGTCACACATAATAGTTTTTATTGAGTTAATACTTTGTTGGTATGAATTATTCACAGTGTAAAAGCAGAAGTCGTCCGCATATTGTAATATATTGCATTTAATGCCTATATTGTGAAGATCTACGGTGTATAAATTAAACAACAGGGGGCTAAGGACAGAGCCTTGCGGTAGACCTTGATGCACTACTCTCGGGCCAATCAATCTATCATTACATCGAATGAATACCTGTCTATTCAGAAATAGGTTTACTAACACATATGAACACAAAGGTGGAATACCTATGTGCTTTAGTTTTTCGAATAATAGATTTAAATTGACGTTATCATAAGCTCCTGAAATATCAAGAAACATGGCAGATAGATAATTATTATTTGAGAAGGATAACTGAATATCAGTCGGTAATTGAGACACACAATCCATAGTCCCTTTATTTCTACGAAAGCCATATTGACTAACTGGGAAAATATTTTTGTTTTCACACCACCATTCTAATCTGCTTTTCATAATTCGTTCAAATGTTTTAAGCAAACAAGACGTAAGAGAGATAGGTCTTAGGGCAGTACGCTGATTTACTTTGGGTATAGGAATAACCAAGCATTGTTTAAGAGAATCACAGTTGTCTCCTTTAAGTAAAATATTGTTGTATATTTTGCACAGATAATGTATGTCAATTACTGGCAGGTTTAAAAGCATGCTGTAGTTAATGCCGTCAATACCAGGAGCTGTATTTTTAGAACTCTTAATATTTGCTTTAAGTTCGTCAGCTTAAATGGGGGTTAGTAAAAAGTGATCATTAGTGGAGATACTCGGCATAAATACTGGTAGATGGACATAATCTGGAGAGATTTTTCTAAAAAGACTTTCTACCATGTCTTCATTATTAGCGGTGTACTTTTTCTTACCTTGAATTTTGTTTACTCTTTTCCAAAGCTCTAAGGGTGAAGTTTGCCTACTAAGTGAGGAACAAAATCGAGCCCAACTAGATTTGGCTTTTGAGCGGAATGTGCGTTTACACATAGCTTCATTCCTCTTACATTCAATAAAGTTTGAAAGGGTAAGATTGGATTTATACATTTTAAAAGAATTTTTCCTTGCATTCGAAACTGTGAGACATTCATCATCCCACCATGGTGGAGTTTTAAAAGATTTTAGTGAGGGTTTGATAATTTTAAAAGATTTGTTGGCTGCAGTAGTAATATAATCTAATAAAAAGAATATCATTTCATTGGTTTCGTTTGTCTTTGATTCGTATCTGAAGGTGCTCTCTACAGAATCTCTAAATTTTTTCCAATTTGCATTGGACATGGACCATTTAATTGAAGATGTGAAAATTGTATTTTCAAATTTTATATCCTGCACGGAAAGTCTAATGGGAAAATGATCGGATCCATAGGTATCTGAAAGAACGGTCCAGTCAAAGGCTGAACATAAACTAGAGCTTATAATAGTAAGATCTACAACCGATTTGATATGTCCTGGAGGAGTAGCTCTAGTAGCCGACCCGTCATTTGCAACAACTAGATTAGGAAATGCATCTAATGCTTCTACTAGTATATTACCATCGACGGAACATAAATTGGATCCCCATAATCCATGGTGAGCATTAAAGTCTCCGGTAATGATACAATCATTGTTAATTTGAGAAAAAAGACTAACGTAATCTTGCATTGTTACTCTAACTTTTGCTGGACGATACACACTCAGAATAGAATAAATTTTTTGGTCAATATTAATATTTACACCTCAAACTTCGAGATTAGGATTGAAATTGTTAACGAATGAAATGGGCTCATAAATAATGTTATTTGCTAAAATTACGGCAACTCTTCCATATCCCTTACTTCTACTTTTATTAACTATATTAAAATTATTGAAGCAAACAGTACCAGATGGTTTGGACCAAGTTTCTGATAAAAGAGCAATGTCAAAACGTTCTTCAAAAAGTAATTGATTTAAAGAATATTTGTTTGCATTAAGCGAACGAATATTCCATTGAATAATTTTAATGCTTTTGGAAGCCATTAAAGTTATGTAAAAAGATTACCTATAATATCTTTAATTTTATTTTCTAATTCAATTTCGTACATTTTAAGATTAGATTCTACATTTGAGGAAGAATTACAATAATCCTGGATACTTTGTTGGATCAAATTTTTAAGTGAAGCACTCAGCTGACTGATAAACTTAATGAATTCATTAGGAGGATCAGGGTTTCCAAACTGAAATATAGATCCCGAACAGAAGCTGGTCTGGTATTCTCTACGAATAGGAGGAAAATTAGGAGTTGTATCACAATTTTTTCTTTTTTTGGGGGGACTAACTGTAGGGGAGGATATATGCTTGTGAGTATTATTATTTTTGTAAGCAGTGTTAGAATTCGAAGGTTTAGCAGAAGAGCTTTTTAATGGAGGGAAATCGGTGTCACAGGTAGTTAAGGGTGCAAATTTGTTTTTTTGAACTAAACTGGAATAACTTGGATTTTCAATAGCTTTTTCAGCTTCTTTAAACGAAATATTTAAGTTAGCCATAGCTTCTTTGGTTTTCTTTTGTTTCAAATATTCGGGGCATTCTTTAAAAATTGACTCGTGATTATTATTTTTACAAAAAACGCAAAATGCAATACATTGATCAGAGCAATCAATTTTTCCTTCATTGCCGCATTTTTTACATCTTTTTTGTGACTTACATTGGGTGGTTGAATGACCATATCGAAGACAATTAAAACATTGCATAACCGGACTAACATATATTTCAACTGGACATCTAACTTTATTAATGTAAATATATTGGGGAATTAATTTACCCTCAAAGCTAATTATGACCATTTGTCTAGGAACTCTTTCAGATATACCATTATTTTGAACTAATCTAGTCATTCTATAAACTTTTTTAATAGGAATATTAGACTTAATAGTGTTGAGCAATGCATTCTCACTTAAAGTAGTATCCACTCCACGAACGATTTTTTTTTTGTTAAATAATTTGGAATATATGCTATTAGATTATTTTTTTCAAAAAAATCTTCTGTAACTAACTTATTAGCTACAGCACCTGAATCTACTTGAATTTTGATACGGTTTTTACCTACACTAACAATTTCTATAATATTTTTATCATATTTGGATAATGAAAGTAGTTTCTCTACAAGTTTCATTGGATGCAAACGACCTAAATTTAAATTAATATGTTGAACAAATATAAAAAAAGGACCATTATCACTAGAACTAAATCGATTAACTGAGTTAAATACCTGATTTTTCTGAATATTTGTTTTAGGCGAAGTTGAACGCAAGTTTTTGCTATCAATATTGTTTTTAATATCATTCCTATCTCTAAATTCAATGTCCTCTACACCAGAATCTGGTGGATCCTTCCCAGAGATACCATTTTTGCCCGCGGACATGACGGGGCACGGCGTTTAACAAAAAAATTAACAAGAAATTTCTACTTACAGTACAGTTGACAGAGTACTGGAACTTAAAATATAAAGCAAAAAAAAACAAAATCGCTAAACACCCTGTATTATATCTTGAAATACACTTCTGCACTTCACAAGAGATCGAAATCTAATAAAAAAAAGACTTTAGAACTACTTAAATATATAAATTTTCCCGAGGAACTCTTAAACGCGTCCAAACACTTTGACAGTTATTTGACAGATGTTTTACAATGCTGGCTACTGCTGTTTTTGATATGCGAAAACTAAATGCTAGTTTTCTAAATGGCTTACCAGTTACCAAGTACCTAAAATAAATCTCTATTAGTATTTTTTTTATGACAGGTGCAGATGTCAAAAAAAGTCGAAAAAGCTACGTTATTCTTTTGCTAGAGAATTGAAAAAAATCCCTAAAATACGATCCGGTGCAGACGCTGAGAATGGAGGGATGGAGTACAAGGGTGACTGGCCATATTTTGAGGCGATGAAATTTTTAGTAGTTATAAAGTCACGTACAAACAAGTGCTACAAACATTCCTAGTATATTGTTAGATGAAACAGAAATGTTTGATGATGACACAATTATCTCCGTTTTGTCAGATTCCCCAGTAGTATCGGGTGATACAGATACTATTACAGAAAATCAGACTGAGACACAACATGAAGATGACAGCAATTCGGTCGCTTATGCTACTGAAAGTCAATTTGCTCTAGAACAGGATGCCGTGGAACCAACTGAAAATGATAATTTAACACCTAGAAGGTCTCAGATTAATCAGACAGTTCGTACGTCACATCCTCAAACCCGTGATAATCAATCTGAAGCTGCTGTTGGAAACAAGAAGAGAAACCCCACTGATATTTCAGAAGAATTTATGAATCTTAAGAGAGAGAAAATTAAGTTATTAAAGAAGGACATGGACGTTCAGGATGACGATGACCTGAATTGGTTCAAATCCATATCTCCATATTTAAAAAAATTGCCGCCCCTAAATAAACTTCTGTTTCGGACAAACGTACAAGAAATGCTTGTGAATGAATTAGCAAAATTCGAGACACAACCACAATCATCATCATCATCATCCCAGACTTCGAAACCTTAATCATCATCATCATCCCAGACTTCGTCAAGCACCATTGCTTTTTTTAATTCAAATTATGCTACGTAATAGTTTATTTAAATTAATAAAAATTAATGGTAATAGTACCAGTGTTTTTTTATTAACATACCTTAAAGTCAGTAACAGCCTCTCCTCAACAGAAATTGGTTTTTGAAAATTACTTATTGACAGTTGAATACTGGGTTTAACAGCTGCAATAATATAATCAAAAGTGCTTGGTAAGAAGCCACAATACTGTTTAAACCAACGTGGATTATTTCTTAATTCCGAATATAAATGATGAAACTCTCCAAATTTATTTCGCTCTAAATATATGGTATGTGTTGTCTTTATTCCTCGTTTGTGAAATTTTTTTAAAGCTAAGTATTTAAAATATGAATTTTCTAGTAACACTGCCGTATACTTCCCATTACTTAAGAATAGGAATGAATTGACATCGTGACGTCACGATTCCATCGCTCAATTGACATTGAGCGATGGAAAGCGACGCGATGCGACGCTACATAAGCCACACGTCGCGTGAATTACTGGTCGCGTCGTATCGCATCGAATCGCGTCGCGTCGCGTCGTTTTCCGTCGCTCACCTAGGACAACGGGTAAGGAAATGATATTTCCGTACAGTTGTTACAAGTTTGACAATTCAACCTCAATACGATTCCATAGTAACCCAAGTAATAAAATTATCGCGTTTTTTTTTAAATCAATCAATATCTGTCGAATTTTAAACGATTTACGGAAAAATAGTATGTTTACCTCGTAGGAAAAGCCACATTCCTGGACTCTATGTTGCTAAGTCTCGGCTTGCGCCTCGACTTAGCAATCTTCACAGTCGTCCAGGAATGTTAAGCTTTTCCTACCCGGTAAACAATGTACTATTATTTACGAACTGAAAAAATATTTAAATTAACGTTCTATTCTTTTTTTATTATAACATTCTGTGGAAACCTTTCTATCAAATTGCCATCATGCGTGTCAAAAAAATGTTTTTTGAATGTTTAAATAGTTTTTAAGTTTATTTTTTAGATCTGAGCATATAATGGCTAAACATGTGTTAAAGATATCAAATATTACTGAAATTTTCCGTAATGATAACAAATATTTTTTAAATTCGTAAATAAATTCAATGATTTATTGATTAATTTTAAAATAACCCCAATAAAAGCAACAACAAAATACCTTGAAATACAGTAAAAAATAATTAAAATTTTAATAAAACCATAACATAACTTTTAAATATGAACATTCATAGTAAATATCTTAATCCTTTGATATTCTTAACTCACAAATTCACGAACAAATAATAATACCAATCGCACAGAATGAATGTTCATAACCAAAGGTCCGTATTTATTCTTCAAACAATTAAAAAAACAATATTTTCAACCTCTTATGGGACAAATACACACAAATTAGAAATGTTTGGAAAGGTTTTTAAAATACCCGCCCATTGTAATGTCAGAGCTTAGCTAGTCCATAGCGACGTACAATAATTAAAAATTTTTAAAACTCTCTGGACCTGAATTTGTTGTTAAAAATGGTTAAGAGTTAATACAAGGGACTTCTCACAATGTGAGTTATGAAAACGGAGTATCGTATCGAATAATAATCTATAAATAAAATAATCTAGAAACCTTTAAACTGATGTTCTTTAAAACCAGACTTAATGACTTGAAATTGCTTAATAAAAAAAGGTTATTTTAAATTAAATTGAAAAATGAACTTTTACTATAATTGGTAATAACTTTGGTTTGGAAACATTTGAAAAATGGTGTCTGGAGAAGACGATTCAACTTCATACTCTATAGAATATACCAGGAACCAAATACAGTGGAACTTGGTTATAGCGTCATTGAAGGGTCCAATAAAAAAATGACGCTATATCAGAGTGACGTTAAAAACGAGGAGAAAAATAAAATTTTAACGAGGAAAAATATTATTACATCATTATTGGGTATAGTAGATATATTATTTGTTAATTACTCTGGGCCTAAACATGATAATTTAACATAGTTTACGATATACCGAAAATATAACATTTACTTCAGTCAAATTAAAAAAAAAAAAACAAGAATCATTTTAGCATAAAAAACAATTAAAAAACAAAACATATTATGTATGTATATGAAACTTACATTGTGTAAAAATGTTCTATTGCTGAAAAAAGTCCGTTATTTTCTTTTGCACAACCCTTTCCGAAAAATAAAGTTTTTCTGTTGTTTCCTTAATAAGCTGAGCTGCTTCTTTGGTATTTGTGGATGCCTCCCTGAACTGGTAAAACCTGGATATGGTCTCAGCAGCTCTCATTGCTTCTTATATTGTAGGACAAGCAACGATGCCTTTTCCTTCTTCAGCTTCATCGACATCCATTTCCACGTTTTGCACCAGTTCAACAATTTCTTTATCACTTAGGACTTGAAATGTTTCCACCTCATCGTCTACTGAAATGTAGAGGTCAATATCAGTTCCGAACGCTCCCTGATTCACATTAAATTTTTGTATCCACTCTGACAAAGGCATTTCGTCATCTTTATCAACGTCCTCAACATTGAGAGAAGCTACAGTCAATTTTGCTTGACGAAAACACTTATGAATTGTCACTGACGTAACCGCACTCCACGCATTGTCTAAAAACTGAACAGCATCCAGGATGGTAATGTTCACAGGTTCTCCATTATCCATACAAACAATCATTCTTTTTAAAAGCTGTTTTCGATAATGGCACTTTAAACTTCTTATGACTCCCTGGTCCATAGGCTGCAAGACACTCGTGCAGTTGGCTGGTAAGAACACTAGATTTATATTGTTCAAATTAAGTTTGGGATGGGCTGCACAGTTGTCAACTTTTTTTGAAAGAGAGTTCCTTGTCCCACTTTCTCAATTCTTCTTCAAAAATAGCAGAAGTCATCCATGCTTTTTTTATTGGCTGTGTAGTTTACAGGTACTGTTTTAATGTTTTTGAAACATCTAGGATGTAAACTTTTCCCAATAACCAAAAGCTTTCTTTTCTCTGTACCTGTCATACATATTTGCACAAACAAAAGCCGTCACTCTTTGCTTGGAAAGTTTTCCACCGACACATTTTTGAATTTTGAAATTTAAAGTTTTGTCTGGCGTTAATTTATAAAAGACACCTGTCTCGTCACCATTAAAGATATCTTCCTTCATCTTTGTATGGTTGCCTTTGTTGTGGCCATGTGTTTTGTAACCAGTCACTTGTTACGTTCTCGTCCACAAATTTTGCCTCTCCAACAATTTTCGAGAAGGAAATTGAGTGCCTGGCTTTAAACCGATCTAACCAGCCGTTAGAGCATGTGAAATTTTCACCAAAAAATTTTCCGAACTCTGTAGCTTTCTCCTTTAAAAGTGGCCCGGACACAGGGATATCAGAACTGCGACACTGCTTGAACCATTTGAGTAGAGCTGAATCTACATCACCACGAATGCACTTCCTAATCTTCTTAACATTGTTTCCGTTCTCTTTAAAGGCTTTTAAAATTTTGTCCTTGTTTTTATGATTGAGCCGACAGTCGAATTAACAAGTCCAAATTGCCGGCATACATCAGCAATTTTTCGACCACTTTCAAATGCTCTTATAACACGCACTTTTTCTTTAATAGGCAAAACCTTCCTTTTAGTGCTACAACTTGCCATATTAAAAAATAAAAGCTAATTACCAAATTAAAATAAAAAAAAAAACAAAACGATCCGAACACAATTTCACGGTAGCGAAAATTTCTTAAACCGACTGTTCCGAAACAGAAAATTTGACTGTTAGGAGTGTTAGGACGGCACTGATAAATGCGAAATTACAGATTGTCAGGGTAACATAACTGTACACAGAAGGGATAATGGACCTTTCTTACATTCTTGGAAGGAACAAATGCCGCAAAGCTAGAAACGCATTGCACTTTATTCTTCATAAAATAAAAAAAGGATAACCTACTATAAAATTTTATGACGCTATAACCGAGGTTTAGTTTAGTTTTAGCCGATAAAACCGGCTTTTTAATAACGTTATGGAATAGTTTTTGACCGGACCTATTAAAAATTCACGTTATAACCGAGATGACGTAACTACCGAGGCCGTAATAAGCGAGTTCCACTGTATCATAAAACACATTAAGATAGGACATCTGAGGTGGGTAGGCCATGTAATGCGGATGGAGCAAACCGACCCAGCTAGAAAAACGCTCCTTGATAGAAATATTGATCAAAGAAAAAGAGGAAGACCCAGAACAAGATTTCTAGATCACATAGAGAAATATGGAAATAAGTGCTTGGCGGAGGAAGGCGATGGATAGGGACGACTGAAGATAAATTATTGAGCAGGCCAGGAAACATGCGGGGCTGTAAAGCCAGAATGATGATGATGATAAAATAACTTTATTATTAATTAATAAAATCATATAAAACTTAGTTTGTATGCCTTTAAATGATGAAACGAAAACTAGCTCGGTCGGTCTAGTGGTTTTCGCAAGATTTTTGTTATTTATCAGAATATTATAAAAAAAGCCGTTTTGAAATTGTCATCCTTGGACTGTATTACGATAAAAACATCTATTTGGTTTTATTTTTCTTTAAGGTAAGGTCTCTAACACTATTTTATAGTTAAAAAAAAGAGGTCTAATTATCAAAAACCGGTAATTCCTGGTAATTCTGTTTGTCTGTTTAAAATAATCATTTGTTGAAAATAGAAAAGGAAAGGAGAACTTGTACGTTTAATGGGATTTTAAAATTGGAGAAAAAGATAGTCTATTTCTGTTCATAAAAATAGTAGGATCTCAAGAAATGAAAAAAGATTTAAGAAGAATTTAAGAAGAAAATTCGCACAATAGAATTGTGCGAATTAAAAAATGATTTTTGTTTTCGAGTGTTTAAAAGTATCGATTTTATGTATGCTGATTGATAGCAGTGCAGAAGTTAATGTTATCAGTATTTGTAAGTGCAAATAAATTATTATTGCAGTGGCGAAAGATGAAGCTGTGAGAATTTAGTATTAAAAATAGGATAGGAGTTTTGGTCACAAAGTGAGATCGATATTCTTTTTTTGGGAGCAGATACCAGAAGGGAGTTTAGCTAGCGAATTGACAAAAAAGTATCGGGGTTAATTTTAGAATTGAAAGAAGTTAATCGGTTTATTAAAATTTGAGAAAACTATTACAAAGATCTTAGGAAGGAGGAAAAACGCATATATCGAAGGAAAAAGCGGACCTTTGAAAACCAGATTATGCAAGAGCTTTAATCATTAAAGGGGCAAAATGAAACTAGAAAGTTCTATAATATCCTAAATAAGACAAGAAAATAATTTAAACCAAGGCTGACGATGTGTAGAGACAAAAATGGACATATAGTCAGCACCGCTGACGCAGTACAAAGCAGATGGGTTGAGCACTTCAAAGAACTACTTGGTACCGAAGTGAAAAACGATGCGTCACCCCAAAGACCAAGAAATAACACTCACGTAGAACCTCCTTCAATATTTGAAGTGAAAGACGCAATCACACGACTCAAAAATAGCAAGTCCCCAGGAGTGCATTGTATCCGCGCAGAGCTCATCAAACATGGAGGTAACAGCATTATGCACCAAATTCACAACATAATAGTCAAAGTCTGGAAAGAAGAACAAATGCCAGAGGAATGGTGCACTGGAATCATATGTCCACTGCACAAAAAGGGAGATTTGTTGGAATGTAAAAATTATAGGGGTATAACTCTTCTAAATACAATCTACAAAATATTCTCCAACACCCTCCCTACAGCCGTTTAAGTACGTACGTGGAAGAAATCCTTGGTGAGTATCAAAGCGGCTTTAGGCCAGGTAGGTCAACAATTGACCAGATTTTTGTGCTACGTCAAATCTTAGAAAAAAACAATGAATTTAATATTGACACGTTCCATCTCTTTGTGGACTTTAAGTCAGCGTACAATAGCGTCCTAAAAGGTAAATTATACGAAGCCATGAATGAACTTAACATTCCCCATAAATTAATAAGGCTCGTAAAAACAACTATGAATAAAGTGATCTGCAGAGTGCAAATACAAGGCGATATGTCACAAGCGTTTGAAACATATGCAGGGTTACGGCAGGGAGACGCGCTGGCGTGCTTTCTCTTTAGTATAGCGTTAGAAAAGACTATAAGAGATGCCGAGTTACACAATAGGGGAACAATCTTTAATAAATCAACGCAGATTATGGCTTACGCTGACGATCTGGATTTGATCGCACGTACTACACGAGGACTTAAAGAGATGACTTAAACCTTCTTGACAGCCGCACAAAATATGGGCCTTAAAATAAACGAGGAAAAAACCAAAATGTTAGCATCTATTCCAAATAACAGAGATAGAGCTAGAAACGCCGAACAAAACTTCAGTATAGACCAATATAATTTTAAGGTAGTAAATAAGTTTACATATTTGAGTTCTCTCATAACAAACGATAATGACACATCTGAAGAAGTTAAACGGAGGGTACTGCTAGCAAACAAATGTTATTTTGGACTAAGCAAGCAGCTAAAAAACAGAAATTTAAGCCAGAAAACAAACTAATAATATATCGAACACTCATCCTACCAGTGCTGACATATAGGTCTGAAACATGGACCATCTCCAAAACAGACGCAAATCTTCTACTCGTCTTCGAAAGGAAGATACTAAGAAGAATAATGGGCGCATTCTGTGAGAATGGTATTTGGAGAAGGCGATATAATTTCGAATTGTACGAGAAGTATAAAAAAAAATAGTAAATGGTAGAGATGTAATATCCTTCATAAAAATACGTAGGCTTAGATGGGCTGGACATGTGTCAAGAGCAAATGAAAATTACCCACCCAGACGAACTCTATTATTGGTCCCAGTGGGAAATAGGAGTAGAGGCAGACCACGACTGAGATGGAGGGACGGTGTGGACGAGGACGCAAGGAAAATCGGCGCGGCAAATTGGCAACGGTTGGCGATGAACAGAAACGACTGGCGAAATAGACTGGGGAAGGTCAAGGCTCAACTAGAGCTGTAGCACCACTGATGATGATGATGATTATAAAGATATAAAGTTTTGAAATGGCAATGTATTTGATTAATATATTTTAATCATATCAAACATTTGGAATTTTTTTTATTTTCTTATGGTTCTGTTGTATGTATGTATATAACATTACTAAAAGGCAAAAAGTAGATTATTACTAATAAAAGGAAAACGACCTTTAATCCCGGAAAAAATTGATCAGTAGAAACAAATCGTTTGTTTACATTTTAAAATAAAATTTTAAAAGAAATTTCCATCAGAAACGTCAAATAAAACTGTACGTTTTGCAATGAAGGTTTTTGTTTTGTATACAATTGATTGGTTAAATCCTTTCTGATTGTCATCGTTGTGTAAAAATTTTCTAGATTTTCTAAATTTTCCTAGTATCAATTTGCTGTATTTTCCTATACTATAACCTTTAAATAATCATATAATATTATACTTAGTATGATCCATTACATTTCATCAATAAAAAGAAATAATTTCTTGTTGATAACTTAAATCAGTTCGTGATGTCGTCATTGCGCAATCAAGTAGAATAGTTAATGAGAGCCATTATATCTGATTCGTTGTTATTTAATCCTCGTGCCTTATTGCTGGTCAGTCGATCATCGCATTGTTGAATAAAATTTTTAGGTAGTAATCTTTGATATGTATATAAACGTTGATTATCTAATTCGTGAACGATATAGATTACTTGAATTAGTTATTATGTGCTACAAACTAACCTTACGAAAAACAAAGTTATCGTACGTAGTTTTTCGATACAAAAGGAAAGTTTAAATCGAGTTTGTTTAGTAATCATTCTGAGTTAATAAAAAAGAAAAGAAAAATAATTAAAATTTAAATTTACTAATTTTCATATTGGAAGATACTGAAGCATCACTCAATACCTCTGTTCTATTTCTGATGTTGGCACTGACAACACCAACCTAGGACACGTTATCGGAAAGCATGGCACTGGCCAGAGAAACAACAACGGCGAACGCTTCATTGAATTATATGGTAACCATGACCTAATCATTGGAGGGACTTTGTTCCCACACAAAACAATCCACAAGGTATCATGGAAATCACTAGATAACCGCACCTACAATCAAATCGACCACGTTGCAATCAGTAAGCAATGGAGAACATCTCTTTTAGATGTCAGATCATGGAGAGGCGCAGATGCACCAGTGATCACTACCTGATGATGGCCGAAATTAGATTTAGAATAGCTAGGAATAGAAAAGAACTGAACAAACCTATTCGAAAAAAGTTCAACATTGAGAAACTACAAAATAACGAGACGAAAGTAGAATTCGCACGACAGCTGAGATCCAAAATCGACGAAAGACAGGACAAAAATTGGGAAACGATTAGCAAAGCCCTTGTGGAAACAAGTAAAAACGTGCTGGGCCTAAAGAAAGACGTAAAGAAAGAGTGGATTACGAGAGAAACGTGGAACAAAATAGAACGTCGCAAACACATTAATCTAGAATTACTAAATTCCAAGACAGCAGCAGAGAAGAACCGACTTAGAGAAAGTTATAGAGAAGCGAATAAAGCTGTCAAGAAGGCAGCAAAGAAAGACAAAAGAAAGTGGGCAGAAAATCTTGCCGAAGAAGCGCGAGTCGCCGATGAACATCAAAACATGAGACAATTATATAATATCACTAAACAACTAGCCAATAAAAGATATACTACCCACCAACCAATTGTATGAAATTGCTACAGGTGAAGATATTACAACGCCACAGGAACAAGTCAAAAGATGGCATGAATATTTTAGCGAATCTCTAAGTGCAGTCCCAACACCACCAGAAGACGCAGAAAACCTAATACCCAATAACCAACTGAGAATTAACACCAACGAACCAACAACGCAAGAAATAGAAATGGCCATAGAAAAACTGAAAGCACACAAAGCAGCCGGCCCTGACAATATTCCACCAGAGTTGTTAAAAGCTTGCCCAGGTACAGTGGCAGAGCTAATCCAACCACTCTTGAAAAGGGCTTGGAGAGAGGAAAAGTTCCCCAAAGAATGGAAAACGGGATTAATAATAAAGATACCAAAAAAGGGTGACAGAAGATATTGCGAAAACTGGAGAGGAATCACACTTCTGAATACTATAAATAAATTAACAGCAATAATTATAAACAACCGACTAACAAACAGTGTAGAACCAATGTTGAGGAAGGAACAAGCCGGTTTCAGACCAAACAGATCATGCGTGGACCAAATTAACACACTAAGAATAATTGTAGAACAGTCACAGGAATTCAACTCTCCTCTCTTTGTGTGCTTTGTGGACTTCAAGAGAGCTTTTGACACGCTCACACATACGGCCATATGGAAAGCACTGCAGGAAATAGGAATACCAGAAAAAATAGTAAATCTCATCAAAGAACTCTACAGTGACACAGAAAGCAAAATCCTACACAACGGCATAACATCTGACCCAATAGCTATGCTAAACGGAGTAAAGCAGGGCTATGTTTTATCCCCCAAACTATTTAACATTGTACTGGACTCCGTACTAACAAAGGTAAACTCTAATAGAGGAATTTACTGGGGATTAACAAACAGACTGGAAGACCTAGATTACGCTGATGATATATGCCTCCTGGCACATACAAAACAGGACATGCAACTCCAAGTAAACAAAGTACAAGAAGAATCAAAGAAGGTTGGTCTAGAAATAAACATTAACAAAACCAAAGAAATGCGATTTGGTACCAGAAACAACCAACCTATTATGATCAACGACCAGAAAATTGAGAGAGTAGCGGAATTTGTATATCTGGGCAGCATAATTGACTGTAATGGGGGTACAGAGCGTGATGTACATGAAAGAATAAATAAGGCTCGCAACGCCTACAACATGCTTAACAACATATGGAAATCCAGGATTTACCCAACTAAAACGAAATTAAAAATCTTCAACACAAATGTAAAAGCTGTATTACTGTATGGCTGCGAAACGTGGAAGATATCAGCACCCATAGTACACCAATTACAAGTTTTCATCAATAGAGCGTTACGAAAAATCCTTCGTATATTTTGGCCTAACCGAATCTCCAATGAAAATTTATGGAACCAAAGCAACCAAGAAAATGTCATAAAGCAAATAAGGCGAAGAAAATGGAGATGGCTGGGCGACACACTCCGTAGACCGCCAAATGACATTGCCAGGACAGCGCTGGATTGGAATCCCCAAGGCCGACGGAAAGTAGGCAGACCTAAGGGAACTTGGAGAAGGACAGTACTGGACGAAGGGAGAAAAATGGGAAAATCGTGGCTTGAAATCAAAGCACTAGCCAGAAATAGAGTTCGCTGGAGACACTTTGTGGAAGCCCTATGTTCCTCTTAGGAATCTTGGGACTATATATATATATATATATATATATATATATATATATATATTCTGATGTATAGAAGATGCCGTCATTAATAAATTATCAACCTTCAAATGCAATTCTGAAATTTTGCTTTTTAATGTTTTATTCGTCTAGTGTAAAAAACATAATCTTTTTAATTTAGTATTTTCTTCTTCTTTCTTGTCACACAATCCTTCTATCCTCTCCTTGATTGTCTTCTATCTCCCTTTCTATCAACTTCTCTTATTTTTTTCTTAGTATAGGAATCTTAATTTTTTGTATACAGCGTTGAAAATTCTTTATAATCATTCTACTTATCCATTTAAGCATTATAATTTCCGCAACATGCAATTGTTGTTCCTCTTTCTCTTTAACTGTCTAGCATCCACTTTAGTACGTCATAACTGGTCTTATGACAGTCTTATATAAGTTTTTTCGTAATGTTACTGTCACACAGCTCACCATTCGCTTCCTTTTACTTTATCCATCCTATCCCATTTGTACTGTACGTATCTCCATCTATTTCTTCATTATTCTGTAACGTCGAATCTAGGTAGTACCTAAAACTATTACTTTTCACAAGCATTTCCATTTTTCACACACCATTGTCAGTTTTTGATTAGCATTATTCTGCTGATTAGTAGATTCTTATTCTTTACTCAGGATCGCCATGTGGTGTTGTGCCCTCACCCAGCTCACTTTAAAAAAATAAAGATTGTAGTTATTCGTTCTTTATTGATAACTCAATAGATACATCATAAGCTGGATTAACATTAAGTTTTGCAGATGACCAAGTGGTAACGGCTCAAGATGAAAAAGATCTGTGCTATGTGCTCCGAAAAGTAGAAAAGGAATACACAAAAAATGGACTGGAAATAAAAATAGAAAAGACCGAATATTTAACAACAGAGCAAGAACCAGTGAGATACTTGGAAATGGACGATGATAGGGAAATTTACGGCACTGAAAAATTCAAATATTTAGCAAACCAACAAGCAAGAGATAACCAGCAGATTAACACAGGCAAGAACATGTATTAAACATATGAACGGGGTACTGTGGGATAGATAGATTAAAAGAAATACAAAGAAGAGAATTTATAACACCTTGGTACGCAGTATGGCCATGACCTATGGAGCAGAGAATTGGGTAATAAATAAACGAAACAGGTCCAAAATGACAGCAACTGAAATGGAGTTCATGAGAAGAAGCTGCAGAGTGACAAAAATAGATCGCATCAGAAATGAGGAGATAAAACGAAGAATGGCAGTAGAACAAGACACACTCAGCTACATCGAAGAAAAACATTTAATTTGGTATGGACATGTGAGAAGAACAGAGGAAGGACATATAAGAGCCCAATAGGAAGGAGGAAAAGAGGTAGACCCCGAAGATCATGGAGGGATGATTTGGACAAGGCCATGGAAAGACGAGACCTTAGAGATGGAAAATGGTAGAACAGAAAGGACTGGAGACTTTGGCTGAAAGAAGGAAGGCGGCGACAGCTGTAAAAATCCTTATATAGATAGATAGATCTTATTAAAAGCACTTCTAGCTATCTCAATACGCCCTTTTATTACCGTACTTCTATCCCATTCTTCAGTTAGTTCAAAACCTAAGTTCTGATATTTGTGCACCCTACCTAAAAGTTTTTTTTTAGCATAAACACTGTCTTCCTCAATCTTGTTGTTGCTTACCATCATGATTTTTGTTTTATTTCTCTGCTGCCCGCAAGGAGTATTGTGTCATCTGCGTATCTAAGATTATTCAGAAGGGCCCCGTTAATAAATATGCCTTTATTTATGTTTTCTAATTCCTCTTTAAACAATTCTTCTGAATACCTATTAAAAAGTAAAGGGAAAAGCACATATCCTTATCTTATTCCACGATTTATAGGTATTTCTTTCGATTTTTGTTGGTCTATTCATATTATGGCTTTCTGATATCCATATAGATTGGCAATGATTCTCAAGTCTTCGTCATCTAATTCTGTGTTCTGCAGTATTTTTGCCATTCTTCGGTGTTGTACTTTTTTAAAAGCTTTTTCGAAGTCGACTAGACATGTAAATAGGTCGCAATTAACATCTCGACATCGTTCGATTAGTGTTTGTTCAGTAAATAATGCTTTTTTGGTGCCAAAGTCTTTTTTGAATCCCAATTGGTTTTCAGCTATTCTATCATCTAGCTTTTTATAGATACGTTCGTGTATTTGTCGTAAGAACACTTTTAAAATATGGTTTGTTAAGCTAATTGTTCTGTGCTCTTCACACTTCATTGGGTTTGATTTTTTGGGTATCGAAATTAATATTGATTTTATCCATTCTTTCTGAATATCTCCCGTATAATAAATGTCATTAAATAATTTTATTAGTGTGCCCATATGATTTTTTGTTAATATTCTTAAGAGTTCTGTAGGTATTTTATCTGGTCCCATGACCTTCTCATTTTTTATACGTTTTAGCGCTTTCTCAATTTCGTCTTTGGTGATTGATGGCCCATTTCTTCCTCTTGGTTCAATGACCTCAATTTTCTCGTCGTCTTCGAATAGCTATTTTATGTGTTCTTCCCATCTGTTCATTTTATATGTACATTCTGTTATTATCTTGTTGTTTTTATCCATGATATTTCCGATACCCTTCTTCTTCTATATGCCAGCTGTCTCTTTGATTTTCCGGTGTATGTTAAAGCTGTTTTATGTTAAATCTAACCTTTCTATTTCTTCACAGTGTTCTTAGTGCTCTTAGTTTCTTCCAACCATTCTTAGTGCTCAATAAAGTGTCTGTAGCTAAAGTTCCAATGGAACTTTGATCAATGAAAGCAGTGAAACCAATGATAATACTAGAGAAATGAACAGGTCAATAGAGATTGTTAAAGCAGCATTTATATGAATAAAGCCAATCGTAACGTTCAGAAATCTTAATTTGGAAATCAGGCTACGTACTGTGGACTGTGTACTGTTATATGGAGACTGACATTAAAAAAATCAATTTAAAATAGACTTAAGGCTTTCGAACTCTGGTTATACCGAAGAGAATTAAAAATGGCATGGGCTAATTAATTACAAGTAAAGAGGTATTGGAGGGGGTTTGTAAAGAAAAAGAACTAATCACCAATATCTTATTCTAAATATGTCCATCTTCTAGAAATGTTGGCGACCACATTGGCCCATCTTATTCTATTCTATCACTAATATACAAACAAGAAAATAGGAATGAATAGATCATTTTGTTATCTGAATGTACAGTTTATGTTCGTATATGACAATAACAGAACTCATTTTGTTTTAAGCTATAATCTAAAATTCTATTCTTACAAAACCAGTTGAATCACTTTTATAATACAGCTAAATAGTCCTAGAAAGTATTCCATCTTGATGTTGATAATTTTTACGAATATAAATTTCCATAATAGTCACCTTTATATGTAGAAGTGAAAAACGGTTGAAGCGGTAAAATTGTTGACTGCCGTCTAGATCTTATTAATAAAGCCACATTTATAATCCCTATGTTTATAGAAATGTATGAGGATAATACGCCAGTAATTTCTCTACCAACAAACAAATAACTTAAGGTGATAGCATCAGAAATTTGTTTTATGGACCGTGGAATATTTATGGCTTTTATGTTCATAATTAACTCTTTAATGACTATTTTTCAATAGCTAGCGCGTGCAGCAAATACCAAATCTGAAAACATTTACGAGGAAGATTAAAAAAGCTTAATAGTAATAGAGACCTTAAATGACATATTAAGATCTAAAATAAATATGGTATTTACTTAAGTTTTCTTTATATCTAATTCTTAAAAGAAATAATTAAAAGTAATATTAACGTCAGTTTTTACATTCTTATAAAATTAGTTCCAATACTCCAGTGCCCTTATTCTTGAATTTCAGGGAGTAGAAATTGCAAGAGAAAATGACGTAAAAGTAGGAGTGGCTCCCTAAAACCGAAAATGCTGTATTCTTGAAAAAACTCTCCTAATGTGTGAGAGAAATGTCACTTCATAAGGGAATAACAATTTCTACTATAGTAGGTATGAGAAATTGTAAATGGGAGCGAAAATAACAATACATAACCTTTAAAAAACCTAGGGAAGTATTTTGTTTTTTAAAAAGCGGAAGTTATTAAAAGATGGATATCAAGCATATGCTCTACTGGAATTATACTGGTTTAATGATGTTTTGGAGGCAGTTGAAGATCTTCAAATTGGCCGGGATATCCTTCAACCAACGGACCCATTTCTTTTGTCAGATAGAAAATTTTTACAAATTTTAAAATTTATTTTGGAATATTCAAAGGTAGCAATACTAGCACGGTAGCAGTTAAGATTAAACTGCTCCAAAAAATCACTGCTTTTTGTCACCGTGACAATACTGGAGCAGTCACATTTTGTCACAGCTACACAAAAATCGCAGGTTGGCCCACCACTAAGGGGAGTGATCAGGTTGACGGTTGACAGTATCTTGTCCTTTGTCAATAAGTAACTTTTGTGATTGGTTAAAATTTTCATTGTGAACCCGGCAACACTGTTCATAGTTTCTCTCATTCCCTTCTACTCCCGTATTCAAGAATACAGCTTTTTAAAATCGAGAGAAATTATGATGGAGTAGAAAAGCGAGTTAGCTTAGTGGGGAGTAAAATTTTCTCTGGATTCAAGAATAATTCATAGCTGTATCAATGAAAAATAAACCATTTTAACTTGAAATATTTTATTAAATGTATTGCCAAACTTAGTGTTGGTTTCGAATTAATATACAATGTGAGGTAAATAAACGGCCAATTAGAAATATCTCAAGAACTAAAGGTAACTCCTCTTCTTCTTCTTCTTCTTCTTCTTTTTATATAGACATGACTCGGTCTGTTTTTCAATATGCCTCCAGTAAGTTGTCATTCCATCGTTTGCATGGTCTTCCTATTGATCGTCTTCCTATTGGAGAACCGTTTCTTGCCGTCTTTACTACTCTATTTGTTGTCATTCGGCTTATATGATCGTTCCATTCTACTCTTTTATTTCTTACCAGTTTTTGATGTTTTCCACTTTGCATCTATGTCCCATAGTGTCTTACTATCAATTTTTCTAAGTGTTTTCATCTCTGCTGTTTCCTAACATCCTTTTTGTCCTCTCTGTGTCAGGTCTTGTTTCTGCCGTTATTGGTCTGATGTTTTGTAAATTCTGCATTTCGTGTCTTTCCCGATATTTTTATTTCTCCATATTATTTCATTTCGGCAGCCTGCGGCTTTGTTTGCTCTATTTACTTGATCTTACACTTCGGTTTCGAGCTTTCCGTAGCTAGATAATTTCTTCTTCTTCTTAAGGTGCTGTGCATTTCTGCGTAGGCGTCCACCGTACATCCTCTTGTCAGGTGAGATGTTAAATATTCTGGATTAAATAATTTAATAGATAATTTAATACCTATATATTTAAACTCCATTACTTGTTCTATTATCTGACCTTCCAGCTCCAATTTACATCTTAGTAAATTTGCTGTTGTAACCATGCATTTTGTCTTTGTTGGGAAAATTAACATGTCAAATTTTCTGGCGGTTATATTAAATTGGTGCAGCATAGGTTGTAAATCATCTTCACTTTGAGAGAGTAGTATTGCGTCGTCAGCATAGATGATTATTTTAAGTTGTTTTTCTCCCATTTGGTATCCTTTTTTAGTTCTTACTTTTTTTTATTATTTTATCCATAATCAGGTTGAACAATAGAGGACTCAGGGAATCTCCCTGCCTTATCCCATTGCCAGTTTTCATAGGGTCGGTTAGTTCTTCTTCTACGTTTACTTTTATTGTGTTGTTTTGGTAGATATTTTCGATCGTTTTGATTATTCCTAGAGGTATCTCGGTTGTATACAGTTAAAGGTAACTCAATCATCACAATTATACTGAAGGGATTTTGAAGATTTGACCTATTTAATGAAAATATTTTTATCTGTTGCTAATTCCGATTATGCTGGAAGTTGCTTATAACTTCGTTTTTTTAATAGGACCCCCTGTATATTTTTTAATTTTATAAATATTTACGGTATTCTGAACATTTTTTGTTAATACTTCTACCTATTGTGAACCATTTTTGAGTTATAATGGTTTTTTATACGAAAATTACACTTTTCTACTATGTATAGAGGGTGTCCCATAATTAATTGGACAGTAGCTAATAGGTGATAGCTAACATCAAAACAAAGCGTTTGAGCTCAAATTGCTTAGGTAAAATGTTGGTAGTTTTCGTTCAACAGGGTGATTCATTAATATTTTTTTATATTATTTTTAGGGATATATTAAAAACTATTTAACCGATTTAAGTGAAATTTGGTATCTTGCTATAATTTATAATGCTGAATATGAAAATAATATTAGTTTTACCATTGACACTAGATGGCGCTAAATACTATAACATTGGTTCATTAATGTGGCCTAAATTATAATTAAATTTAAAAATTCATCATTTGTATATCTTAAATGAGCCTTTACTATTTGATCAAAAATCATGTTACTATCAAGATACCAACTCAAAAGTTAAGTGGAATTTGTAGAATAAACCAGGCTATTATTTACATTTATAGAAAACTGGTAACTTGATTTTGATCTATAGTAGAATTGCATGCTTGTGGATGTTTTAGCATTAACAATCAAAGCATTTTTAACACCACTCTGTAAAATCTTCTGATATAACATTCAGTTGAACAGTTAATTCGTCGCCCCTTGAAGCAAATGTAATAATAGTTGTGTCATCTGCATACATAGATATGTTATTTGAACTGACATATCTGGGCATATCATCAATATAGCATAGGAATATTAATGGATCCAATATTGAACCCTGAAGAACCCCAATATCAATATCACCATAATCTAGAATATAAATGAGATGACAGCCATAAGGAGAACTGTCCCCTAAAACCAAGATTTTTTAACTTCTCTATAGAACTCTTACGTTTATGGTATCAAATGCTTTTAACAGATCAAAGAAAAGTGCCTCCAAAAAATCGAGTGCGATGTAAATGAAACTAAGTAATTCAGTGCTAGCACTCTCTGTTATTGTTCCAGGCAAAAACCCTTGTTGGTTGGAACGTAATATACTGTATTTACTAAAGAAACTATACATTCTCTTGTATACACATTTTTCATAAATTTTGCCCAAAATAGTAGGTACCGTAACTGACTTGTAATTATCTAAAACTGAATTATCTCCTCTCTTGAATATTGGAGTTACAACTCCTACCTTCAAGCTATGTGGAAAACACATTCCACTGATAAATTTATTAAATATAAATCTGCAAGGGGTTGCGATATATATTCACCAATACACTTTCATATTCAAAGTTAAATTAGCAAACAATTATGCATCGTTTTAACTTAAAATTGGTTTTACTTTTTAAGCTGAATGAATACGTACTGTCCGATACGTATTTAACCTTTAAAAATTAAGCTGTCAAACAATCGCGTGCACTGTTGCACGTGATGCCATTATCTACCTTGATTGCGATCGTCGATAAAAGTGGTGTCTTCATCAACATTACGAAGCATATTGAAACCATATCAATCAAATTGAGAAATATATTGATGAGCAGTTTTAACTTTTAATTCGATTTTTTTATCATAGTGTTACTAATTAAAACTAATAAAATTAAGTGTTGTTAAAATTAATAAAAACCTAAACATAAATTTATAAAACGTAAATTAGTTAACATTAATAACCTAATCCTTCATGAAATTTTTTGTCATGACAATCTATTCTCAAATTTATGGTCTACTTGACATTCTGTCATCATATCTTGATCTAAATTAGTGGTTAATTGGAAAGAAATCTTTTTGATGTTTTTCTTTTGTATTTGGTAGAGAATCGATTTCAAGATGTTAAAATAAAATTTTATTTAATAAATTTATGTCTTTTTTGTCATTTATAGAGTTTGGGCACTGTTTCATATATTTTTTGTTTTTTTCTACTTTAAAATTTTTTTTACTCAAATTGAAAGTGTGATTTTGTATTTTTTTCATATTTGGTGCTATCGTATTACTTTATATCATATTTATGTAAATTTATTCTATATTGTAGGTGCTGACTTGTTTGACCAATATAAATATTTTGACATCTTTACATGAGATTTCATACACTACGTGTGTTTTTATTTCCAAAAAATTTAAATATTTATTTTTTAAACATAATATATAGATAACATAAAAATATAATCTAACTAATGCATATTTTAGCAAACTTAAGAGTAAAACTTCTCTATCGAAAAAAGTATTTATATAGAAGATTACTTGGGGTTATCATTGAAATAATTTTTTTGAAAAGGAATTTAAACAAATAACTAAAGCCAAAGTAGTTATTTATTAAACCAGGCCAGAAGTATAAAAAATTAGATATTCTTGTTCTTATAGTCAGAACTAGTCAATTCAACTGCGTCCTGGGTGCGTCAAACTTTTGATTATTTTGATTTCTTTATAGGTAACGGCGAAATATCCTGAACTAATAGTATTAACAAAAGTTAATGTTGCTTTCTTTGTTCGTTCTGCCAATGGAATATTATTTTCTTTAGATAGGCCAAATGCCACTAGCACGAGAAGCGTTCTGTGAATTTATTACTGTTGTAGCAAGCCCATAAGCCTCTTCAATCTTCCCGAAAACCTAAAAGATTAATAAAATTCGACCCACGTTATTCCGCAACTATCTTTAAATGCATTGTCTATGAACATTTTGAAAGGCTCTGAAGAATCCAACATCCAACGGTCTGTGTGTGGTGTGACTTGGTAACTGTAATAACCTAATTTCATTATCCCTGGCAATTTGTAGAGCTTTTAGGTTTTACTTTGGGTGCTTTGGCCGTCCAACAATAACAAAATAGGGGCCTCAGGGCTTAGCTTAAAAACCTGTGATATGTAGATGATACAATAATACTTCGAATTAAGTCGAAGTGATTACCATCACCGAACGACTAAGCCAGATAAGCAAAGAACTTGGACTTCACTTGGATTAACACCGTAAAAACAAAAATAATGATCGTAGACAAAGCAAATAATAATCTTCAGGACAAACACTAATTGGCGAATTTAGAAGTAGTAGGCAGATTTGTATACCAGTAGCAATGGCCCAAAATTGACTCAAAAACAGCTAAATTAATTAAAATAGGGAAAGACCGAACAATAACATAGAATACTAAGCTCAGGTTGGTCAATGCCCATTACATTATTGTTTCCATTGCTGCATGCGCAGCTAATATATGGACCCTTAAAAAAATCGATTAAAAAAGATCGAAACATTTCAAATTAGAAACATTCGAAACATTGCAAATTTGGGTCTACAGAGGAATAAGGACAGAAGACAGATCCAACCTGTCAATTACGGAAGAGCTACCAAAGAATATAGACGCTTCTATATAAGCTTCTATATAAGCGTCTATATTCTTTGGAGCTACTTTTAAAAGGCAGGCTATTAAAAAAAGTTAACCTAGCTTATCTAAATTACTTCGGCGGTCACATAGCCATAAGAACGAGGACTTTCATTGAGATAAAGTCAAAATAATTTTTAATCAATATCCGTTAAAATAATTCTCAAATACGAAAAGCAGAACTTTAGATTAAATGAAGAGTCTGGCACTTGATTCAGTAGATAATTATGTAGGAAAAATAAAATGGTGTTTAACACGATCTTCGTTTCTATGCTCATATTATTAAAAATAAATATTTTGTATTAAATCCTCCCTACATGCACTACTTACTGTAGGTAGGCCAGTGACTGAAATTCAATAGAGTACGTGTATAGTAATCTAAAGCGGCTCGTAAGACTTTGTTCCAAGTTGCAGAATAATTTAAGTTGGTAACACAAGATAAATTAAGCACAATTTCGCATGTACATTCATAAACTATTTAATAAGGAGAAAATAAGTATGCCTGAAGACATTATCGATTTGATAATTTTAAAATCATCTTCAAAACTCATCCTTAAATATTATATATTTTTTTTGTATTCGTTTCTATTTTCCTATTACCGCTTGCCTTCCGACACACAACAAAGTTTCATTTATAATAATTAATCTAGATTCTTAATAATTTTCTCCTCATAAAAGATTTCTTTGCAAAAAATATATTGAAAGTCCTTTTTTTGTCGTTACTGCTTCGACGATATTGGTGATAAATTTGCAAAATATTATTGCTTTCATTAGATTTTATAACTATTTGTCTACACATTACAATTTACTTTCTTCTCATATTTTTAATGTTTTAAATTGACATAAAATAGATGATCAATTTTTCTATTAGCAGTTTTATGTTTTTAATTTTTTTCCGGTGGAATATTTTCATTAGGTGTTAGGTATTTTCTACAGTTGCTGTTCACATTTTTCATTATAGGGGTACCCCCTGTAAAGATAGGTTAGATAGGATTTTTTCAATTTTTTGCAAAATGCATTTTTTTTTCGAAAAAAAAGCGTATAACTTTTTTTAGAGATGCCTGCAGGTCTAATTTTGTGTGTGGTTATTCAATTTTGTGTATTTAATAAAATACTTGATTTCTGATTTTTCCCAAATTTTATCTTCAGGTGCGCTACCTTTAAAACCCAAAAAACTGGTTTTGTAAGTGTTTTTTGGGATTTTGACAATTTTATGTACTTCAAAATAGATCAAATCAAGATTTTTTTTATAGGATATATATAATTTAAAGTAACTTAGTCTTGAATGACATTCAACATGTTATTTATCAACAATGTCTTTCAATGTTTTTGTGGGGTCAATCATATTGTCTAAAATTGATACGATCTGAATGCGTTATTCGGGAGTTTTTTCTATATTTGCCTCTATTTTTTTACCTTTCTACACCATTAAGCCACATATTTTTAAAAATTTTCTAAAATACCACGAAACGATACATCGTTTTTCACATATTCCGAGAAGCTAGAAATTTCTTGAAACATGCGAAAACTCGGTTTTTAATTGGATTTGTGGATTTTACTGGATTGTAAAATCCCGTCTTATGGTATATTTACGAAGGTAAAAGAATTTGGGTAAAGTTAGTAAAAATCCCCAAATAACCCTTGATAATCCGATTTTTCGTTTAAACGATGGTTCTGCTTGCTGGTTTCATATATCAATTATTTTAATATGAACTGGAATATCGTAAAATATATTAAGATCGGACTTTTGGATGTGGATAAGGCATGTAATGCTAGTGTAACAAACTGATTTAGCTAGAAAAACGCTCCATTATAGACCTATTAGCCAGAGAAGACCTATTAGAAGAAGATCCAGAACAAGGTACCTTGATAGCATCGATGAAGTCATGAGAAATATGAGTATACGTACTTGGCGGAAGAAAAGCGATGGATAGGGACGACTGGAGAGAAATCCTTAGGAGGCTAGGATCCACGCAGGCTTGTAAAGACAGAATGATCATGATGAATTTGAAACATATTGATTTCGGTTGTAATCTCAGAAAATATTATTAACCCCAGAAAAAATTGCAAAATCTCTTAAAAATATTGAAAAAACATGTTTTTTGGTGTTTAAAGATGTTTTATCCGATTTTTAAATGTCCTAAGGGTCTTAGTTACTTCAAATTATACATGTTCTATAAAAAACCTTGATGTAATTCATTTTAATATCTTTCCGAAATAAAATGTATTGTTAGGTTATGTTCAGTCCACCTAAAGTTTCTAAAGAATAGACAGTTTTTTAAAAGGCTCACAGAAAAAAAAACAAAAAAATGACGATTTTGTTGGTAAGGGGTAGGAGTGGTGGGCAATTGAGGTGAAATTGCTCTGAGTCTTATTTTTTAATCACATAAAACGTAGAAAACTAAATGAATTACATGTGTTTATTGTAATTATTGCACACAATATTGTTTGTGTCGATGGCCATTGCAACCGATATACATTAATTTAAATAAAAAAAAATTCAGGTTTTCTCGATCTCAAAAAATATGATTGACCCCTCAAAAACCATTGAGAAAATTTAAAAAATTATAGTTCTTTGGGGGTTTAAAGTTGTTTTTGCCCGATTGGTAAACGTACTAATTTATAGATTCGGTCATTTCTGACTTTTACTGTGAGACTCACAAGTATTATTAGACGGAACCCGTTGCTATGTTGTGGTTTAGCCGTTTTTGGTATTGGGATGAATTTTGATTCTAGGCAGCCTTGGAGTATTTTTCCTATATAATATAACAACAAATATTTCGATGCTTTCTTTGTTGATTAATTTTAACGTTTCTGGGTATATTTCATTTGAAACTAGGCTCTTATTTGTTTGTCTTACTGATTTTAAGAGCGGTAAGAACCAATTTGGTATTAAAACCTCTGAGATACGTGGATATAGTGCAAGATGTTCAAGCCAATATTATGCCGCCCAGGTGTTTGGTGTAAGTCACTGTTCTGTTCAAAGCGAAATTTAGTGGTTCAGTTAAAAGCGCAACTACACTAGAAATCCAGAATCTGACCGTAAGAGAACAACACCTGTACGCAATGATCGATTTTTGTTTTTTTATTGTTGAAGAAATAGACTTCTAACTTCAATTCAGATGGAAAATCGCCTGAAGGAAGTCCGAAATGTGGATGTGAGTAGGTGGACAGTTCGTCGACGACTTCATAAAGGGAATTTGTTATCTAGAAAATAATATAACGAAAGCTTTTCATGGAATACCACAGAGCTCGACTTGCTTTAGCAAGAGAAGACGAAAATTGGAATTACGAAGTTTGGAGTAATGTTTTGTTCTTGAGTGAAACCAGGTTTTGTGTGTAGTCATCAGGCGGGGGCAAAAGAATTTGGAAAATACAATAATTTTCTTAACGATAACGCTATCCAACCGTGCTAGAATCATCAATGAATATTTAGAAGACGTCTGGATTGACAGTATAAAGTAGCCAGCTTTTAGCACCGTCCTCAATCCAATCGAACATCTGTGGGACAGACTAGAATTTAAGTTCGGCTACCGCGATGAAATAACTTCCTAGAGTTTAGTGCTGCAGATCAGACAAGATGGAACAAAATGGACCAACTTCACGTTCAAAATTGAATTACCACAATGCAAAGACGTATGCAGACTGTTGTAAGGGCCCTAGGATAAATACAAGTTATTAATAATAAATGATTACTAAAAATTATTTAGTTATAAATGTTTTTTATCAACAAAGCTATTTTCGTTTTTTTAAATTTTCGTGTAATGGAAGTTAATTTTATACCCAAACAAGGAAAAAATCTGTTTTCTAATGATTGTGTACATAATATACTCTCCTTATTTATTATATTTTGATGGCGATTTTCATCCCGGTACATAATACGAGCCCCTTTCCATGTCAGTTGGCCCAACCTTAGATTGATAAGAAAATTAAATTTTAGAGAACAAAAATAAAAGCGTAGAGTAAAGATTAGAAGTTTTAATGCATCGTACAAAATTTTTGAATTTCCTTATAGAAAATATTTTATATCCTAATGAAAACTATTGATTAAACAGAATAATAATAAATTTAAAAAAAAAAAACGCATAGAATATGTAACATTAACAAAAAAAGTGAAAGTTTACCATTGAGTTACATCCTCTTTATTTTTAACGACATCCACAACTTTTCGTTGTCCTGACAAAATTCTAATGTAAACGAATGCCATATTTCTTGCAATTTTTCCTTAAATTCGTTGACGGAACTGACTCTTAAGTTTTAACCTTGTTTAGGCTTGCGCGTCTTCAAGGGATGGGGAATTTTTTTTTGACGGGGTTGTGGGGGGTGTGAGAAAAACGTCAATTGAACGAAACGCGAGCTAAGAAGTAGAGAACTACTAAGGAAAGGAGGGAAAAGAAGGTGGTTTTTTGTGTGATCGATAAGAATCGATAGAATGCACAAGAAGAAGAAGTTGGGTTTGCCTAGCATGTAGTGTAAGGTACTTTAGGGTTACAAGCCATACAGTAGGAACGGCTCTTTATCAGCGTTTTTGGTGCGCAGTTTATCTGCGATAATAGATGGGGAAAGATTCAAGAATGTCAAAATACTCCTCAGGAAGTTCGGATCCAGCGTTATGTAGAAGTTTAGCTGGAGGGAATGGAACTTTTTGGCGGGATGCCTGGTGAGTCTTTGCCCTCTATGTGAACAAGGTGTCTTTAATGTTTGTTATGCTCGGTTGTTCGAGTCAGCTATGGTTCTTAAGACATACTTCCTACTGAGGGTTAGGATTCTGTCCTTAATTGGCGTGATGTTGGTTAGTGCATAAATGTGGGCTGATGGATACAGCCAATCTTTTCTCATGCAGAAGCGTAGGATTCTACGCTCGGTAGCAGTAATGGCGTTAAGTTCATGGTTCGTCAGGGAGAGGTAAACGCATGCCTTGTATTCGATTATCGGTCTGATGAAAGTCTTGTAGGTGCGCAACAATGTGTTAGAGGACGTTTCTCCTAGTTTACCGGCTAGTACTTTCAGGAAGTTGAGCCTTTTTCTCATCCTGTCGAGGGATTCTTGGACGTCAGCCTTCCAATTGAGAGTTCTCGTAAAACGAACCCCTAAGTAGAGAACTGAGTTCCTGAGAACAAGGTCCTCTCCCAAAAGTGTCACCCGGCCCTGGAGGCCGCGTCCGTAAGGAGATCTGAATAGAATAGCTTGAGTTTTGGAGGGGTTTAAAGTGACCCTCCATTTATTGCACCACCTCACGACTCTATCAAGGTAGTCTTGCGATTTTTCGAATACAGACCGTCGTTCTCCTTCCCTGTAGGAACCTGAGGTGAGAATGGCTGTGTCATCAGCAAATAGGAGTAGAGACTCTGATCCTTGCTGTGGGCAGGGGATGTCGCTATTGTAGACTGTGTATAATATTGGAGCAAGTATTGAGCCTTGGGGTACTCCTGTTTGTGGAGTGAATGGAGTGGAGAGATATTCTCCTATTTTGATCCTAACCGTCCGATGGGAGAGATAGGAATTTATTAGTTTAACGAAAGGTGTTGGCAGTCCAGTGGAGTTTCTCGATTAAGCCTGCGTGTCTTCTGGACATCGAAGAATATGCCTACGACATGCTTCCTTTCGTTAATGGATTGAGAAATGAAAGTTGTTGCTTCAAGCAATGCATTTTGTGTGGAATGTCCAGTCCTGAATCCGAATTGGTAGTTAGGAATAAGGAAGTGAGCGTCTAGGAATTCTACGAGTCTCTCCTTGAGGATCCTCTCGTAGACTTTACCTAGGGTGCTCAGTAGTGATATTGGTCTGTACAATTCAGGGTTGGTAAGGGTTTTCCCTTTCTTAGAGATCATGACATTGTTGGCCACTTTACAAGTGATAGGAAAGTAGCTCAGCGCAAGAGATGCATTATTCAAGGGATGATATTCTGTGGAAGATTTTTGAGGCATCTTCTGTGGATGCCATCTGGGACAGGAGACGTGTTTTTTTCTATTTTACACATCTGACTGACGGTTTCCTCAGTCACTGGCGCCATCATCGGGTGAGGATGTGGTCCGTCAAGTGGTTGAGGGTAGTAGAATATATCTTCCACTCTCCGTTCGGTGGCTCTTTGGCTTAGTTGACGGAACTGACAGGATATTTTCTCAAAGCTTTTTTGATATCGCACCACAAAGTCTCTATCGGGGACAGGTCAGGACAGTTAGAAACCCATTTCAGAACTGGTATTCCATGGTCCTCAATCGATTTTAAACTCTTTTTTGAGGTATGACAATCAGCGCCGTCATGTTGGAAAACAAAATCTTCCGCTGATATTTAAGGGTGTTCTATAATCGGTTGAAGAGATTCTTCTAAAATATTCAAATATTTGTCCGCGTTTACAATCGCATCGATAAAATGTAACTTTCCCACGCCTTTAGACGATATGCTACCCCAAATCATGACGGATGCAGGAAATTTGACTTTTCTGTTCAGACAGTCGGAATGAAAAGTTTTATTTTTCCTGCGAATGACGCCACTACTATTGTCTCAACACACACTTTAAATCTGGATTCATAACTCCATTGTATTGAATCCCATTGCAACTGAGTTCAATCTTTATGCTCTTTTAACCAACTTAGTCATCTATTTTTCTTTTGTTGTAACGTTAAAATTGGCTTTTCCTTGGCCTAAAATAAAACAAAATTTATTAAAAACAAATCATAGTAATATTTCAACTATAAAACTTACTTTGTAAGTTCCACATCTTAATTTGTGGTCCACTCGGTGACATGTTGATCTAGAAACGTATCTTCCAATAACGTCACTCCATAAAACGCTTAACTTCATATAATTTTCTCGTCGATTTTTCACTATAATGCGTCTTAATGCCCTTCGATCTGCTTCGGTTATTTCTAAGTTTTGTGACGACCCAACCTGTAGTTTTGTATTTTCTGACTATATTTCTTACACTTTACCGGGACAATGCAACATATTTGCGATTTCTGAATTGGATTTTCCATAATTAAAAATCTAATACTCATTGATCAAATTTTCTCATCGATAACTTTACCTCGACCCATTGTACAACTCACAAAAGCTTTACAATACTACAAAATACATTTGATATTAACTGGCAATATTATTGTTTTGATGTCATTTTTCGATAGCTACCTCTGAAGTTACCGTAATTATGAAAAAATCAACGGATGTTGTACTCCAGTTAATGAGGCTAAAAATATGGTAATACCTCCGAATTTTTTATTACTGCATCGATTTCTTTGAAAATTTCAAATTAAGCTTATCTTACCCTCTACTACAAAAGTTATATACGCTCTAGTTGCGCTTTTTGTTTTTAATGGGTGAAAACTTTCCCTCATTGAAGAAACTGGGAAAAACACGGATTTAATTATTTTATGCACTTAAATCTTGTTTTTTCGCATAAGGTAAATATTGTAATGTGTTCTCTAATATGAAAATTAATTATTCACAATTTTCAACCCTTAAAACCCTTTAAAAACTCTTAAAAGCTAATACTTTTTATAAAAATAATATATAAAAAAAGTCGTAGCAGCTTGAGACATTTCAATTATGTATTTAAATACAAATAAATGACAAATATGACAAAAATGAATTAAAAAATATTTTTATTGGTCTGAAACATTTCTTGAGTGCATTTTATTAAACAAAAATTAATTTCTTGCTTATAAAATAACATTTTATTATAATTTTAACATTTCAACCGTCACAACCACCCCCTTTATAAAAAATAAATTAAAAAATATTTTTAACCATTTAAAACATTTGTAGAGTGCATTGTTTGTAGACAAAAATTAATTTTTTACTTATAAAATGAGTCTACTTGTTTCAACCCTTACAAACACCACTTTTGATGAAAATAAAATCCTTAAATCCTAAACTTAGACATGGACATAAATAGAAAAATTTAATTTATAATATATTACAATTTTTTTATTTTCCAAAATACTAAAACTAAATAATATTTATATAAAACAAGGTATAAAATAAATGAATATCTATTCACCAGATACATAGATGCATATGTATATATTAAATGTCTATTAGTTCCGTCGAAATGCTCCAATGCTCCAAATTATAAAATTTTTCCATGCTCCAAAATTTATTCTAAAAGTATTATTGGTTTTTTTACAATAACTCGGTTAATTTTGATGCTTCAACATGCATAAAAAAACAATTTTACAGGTAATTTAACGGGGTATAAGTATAGGTATGTTAAAACATTCTAAAGCCCTTCATGTTTAAAGGTGAAGGGTCAAAGGGTCGGAGACCAGTGGTTCATGCGCTATAAAGCAAACTTCAACCAACTATATCTCAGTTATTTATTGTAAGCTACAAAAAAAATTAAAAAAAGATTTTTTTAATATATCCAAAAATAATGTAATCATACTTTTTTCAAAAACTGGGTATTCTAAAGTGGCTAAACTTTTGGATCATACAAAAAACACTAAAATAAAGTGAATTCTAGAAGGAAAACAACTTATGTCAATCCTAGTGAACATACGTTAGATTTATTGCTTTTTTTTACAAAAATTTGAGAAACCTATCGTTTTTGTTATCGTATCTTACGTACAGTTGGTGCAAAGGACTTTTACCATCACTTATTTTAAAGGTCTTTTCAAGCTCTTTTAAAAATATTATGTGAGGTTTTTTTTTATTAATACCTGCGCAGTGTTTGTATACTGCTATCTGGTCACAAATGACCAATTATCAGTTATTTTCTGACCTAACATAATAACAGCAAATACTTAAATCTAAGAGCTTACCCTATGGCTTACTCTTATTTTATCTATTAACTAATGCACTACAACTAGCATGCAATAACTTCACAGCACTATACTCTGCTTTTTACACTAAACTGTTACACATTTAGACTAGCTCAAATGGTTTTGTCCTTATGAGTCTTCTCTTTAGTTCAGTGTTGTCAAGAAGCTGGATTGCCTCGACATTCACATGACTATGCAGCCTCTGCTCGTGACTTGCTGCTGTTCTCTTGATTATTTCGATCACAGTTTCCATACCCAGGTCCTGGTGGAGGTTGCTGTTACGGATATACCAAGGAGCATCAACAATGTTTCTCAGTACCTTATTTTGAAATCTCTGGATAATAAGTAGATTACTAGCTTTAGTAAAGCCCCAGAGTTGGCACCCATATACCCATACTGGCCTCAGTACTTTCTTGTAGATGGATAATTTATTATGAATTGACAATGTTGAATTTTTTCCAATCAGCCAATACAATTTCTTATATCTAATATCAAGCTCCCCTCTTTTCTTTTTGACATGGACTTTCCAGCGCAGCTTCGCGTCTAGGGTGATGCCCAAGTATTTTGCTGATGTTGCATAAGGAATTCGGGTATCATTTATTCTAACTGGGAAATTTTCTATTTTTTTATTTGTAAAGTTAATGTGTGCAGATTTAGTCTCATTTAATTTTATTCGCCATTTTCTGGTCCAGTTATGTATTTTATTTACTGATAGTTGCAATTTATCAGTCGCTTCTTCACTAATGTCTCCTATCGCTAGTATGTCTGTATCATCCGCGAAGGTGGCAATAGTATTTTGTTCTAGCTCTGGAATGTCACACGTATACAATAGGCACAGGACCGGACCTAAGACACTTCCTTGTGGCACGCCAGCTTTGATCTCCTTTAAGTCGGTGTACACTTCTTCTTGTTTTACTCTGAAATATCTATTCTCAATGTATGATTTCAAGATTTCTGAATACTGTTTAGGCATGAACGTTCTTAGTTTATAGTTTAAACCGTCATGCCAGACTTTATCAAACGCCTGTGCTACATCCAAGAAGATTGTAGAGCAGACTTTATTTTCTTCTAATGTTTTTTCTATTATATTCGTTATTCTGTGAACTTGATCTATAGTGGAATGTTGATTTCTGAAACCAAATTGATGATTTGGTATAAGACTTTTTCTTTCTATTATTGGTTTTAATCTTTTTAATAGAAGTTTTTCAAATAGTTTTGACATCACCGGAAGGAGGGATATTGGTCGATAGGATGTCACTTCATTAGGAGATTTACCTGGTTTGACGATCATAATTACTTCGGCTACTTTCCAGAGTCTGGGAATATATCTCAATCTAAAAGCAGCATTTATTAGGTGTGTCAGCTTAACTATGGCTTTTCTTGGTAGATTTTTTAATAATTCTCCTGTTATGAGATCATATCCTGGAGCTTTCCTTGGATTTATATTCTCTTTTATCTCTGTTGATACTTCTCTAAGTGATGTCAATGTTATTCTTTCGTCAGTTTGGAATGGTTTTTCCCATCTCAGTTCTTTACTATCATTGTCGTTGGGTTTGAACGTGCTTTCTAAATGATCTGCAAATCGTTCTGCTTTCTGTTCCTTACTTCTAGCCCAGTTGCCGTTTTCCAAATTGATAGGAGGGGAATGAATAATTGGCCTCTTCAATCTTTTTGTTGCCTTCCATAAAGAATAATCTGTGTTCTGGTCAGCTGTTAAATTACTTAAAAAATAATTAATTAATAATTAATAATTAATTGTTGAATTAATAGAAGATATTGTGGAAGTATTTTCCCAAGCTGACTGTTTGATATTTTTTATAAAACTTCTAATTCGTCATCAAGTTGCCTCGTGTTTCTTAATGGAACAGCAAGATTAATTTTGTGTTCAAGGTTTATTTTGAAGCTCTCCCAGTCAGTTTTTTTATTAGTCAATATTGGATTAAACTCTTTTTTAATCACTGTATCACTCATATCATTAAAATTATCGGTGAGTGATCAGAGTTCATGACCCAGCCGTCATTGATATCCAGATAGTTAGCTGAGATAGTTTTGTAAATAAAGAAATCTATCAGGTCTGGAATTTTGTTTCTATCGGTAGGCCAGTATGTTGATCTACCAGTAGAGATTACTTCACCCTTTTGTTCCTTAACAGCTGACAATAGTTCTTTTCCTTTAGTTGTAGTTAGCCTAGAGCCCCAGTGGGTATTTTTTGCATTAAAGTCGCCACCGATCATGTATCTTTTTCCTAAAGTGTGAGGTAATGTGAGGTTTTGTCGAAAAATGTACCCGTTTTCCGTTATTTAACGTTAAATACTCGTATTGAAAGACAAAAACAAAAACAAACTTTCTTTGAACAGCCATAATTCAGTTAATATTGAACTGAAAATATTCATGGAAAATCCAATCTTTTTGTTTTATTATGGGCTTTAGTTTTAGTTGTTACACTTTTTTGGATAAAACTCTCAGTTTCAGAGCTATTCTTAAAAATCTTTGAAAAACATTTTTTTTTAACGAAAAATGACACTTTTCAACAGCTAATAACTCAAAAAGTATTAATCTAGAGAAAAAAATGTTTACTACATTTTTTGTTTATAATTTGTCCTTCTATCGAATAGCGTAGTTATTTTGAGTAAAAAGTTTTCTACCCTCGAAAAGGGGTGGCAAACACCCCCAGGGTGGAAGCGCACATCGGCAGTATATAACTTTTGTTCCTTGAGTAATTATTTACCAACACACAAAATTTCAAATAAATCGATTCAGTTATAAAGAATTCGGAGATAAAAACCCTCAGTAACTGGACTATTGACATCAGTAAACGCATAGGCAGTTTAGTGAAATTTTTCTTTATTGTTGAAAATAAATAAAAAACCATAAGGGTCATGTTTTTATTAAATATTAATAAAAATGCCATATTAATTAATATGAGACGTTATAAAAATATGCAGTATTTGTAGAAATAATAAATAAAGTAATAAAACTATGAGTATAATTTGTGTATGGTAATCGACTTAAACTGCAAATTTCATAGGTGGGCCAACTGATATGTGAAGGAGCTCGTATAGTATTAATAAATTGTTTCCTATATATTTAATCTGTATTATTTATTTATCATAAACAATGGCTCCTTTAAAATATTTATTAAATTTGATTTTTACCAACTATTTTTCATATTGAAACTCATGCCAATTCACCTAATATTTTTGCCTCAATAACTTTATAAAATATTGATATTTATAAACTAGAGATTAGTATTTTAAACGCGTTCTTATCTTCCGATCTACATTCCAAATTTGTTAGAAATAACTATATTATTAGCATTTTAAGTAATTGCTTCTTTTTATCCAAAAGAGCCAGCAGTCTGATCGAAGCGCCTTCTATAACGTAACTGGCCATGTTGTTATGCCTATGTATGACAACATTCTTGTATAGCTTTACGGATCTTAAAATGAAGTGTAAATGTAATAAACCTCGGATAAAGAAATTGCTTTCCATTTAGAACTGTTATCGACGAGAATGTAGCGAGATTTTTGCTAGCGAATTAAAAATAGTGGAAATAAAAAATAATTGAGACAGAGAGAGATTTATTGGCTTACTTTTTCTCGAAGAAGAAGCTTTTCAACCAATTAGACGTTTATATCGATTGTAGGAAATATTAATAAAGGTAATTGCTGTAGTTCAGGTAACTAGAAATTTATGAACTAACAAGGAGAGGTAAAAGATAATATAGAAGCGATTCATTACAATCGGATTTCTAAGAAAATATGTAATTAAAACTAACATTAACCAAATATTTATATACCTGTACTAAATATAATTGCATTATCTACGATAAAAATCCAAGAAACATAAAAAGAAATTTTTTTCTTTTCCAATACTTACTTTTTTTTGTTTCAGTTTTTACTTCGGAGATCGTTCTCAAAATATAAACAATAATAATCCACAAGGAATCTACGTTCCTGTAGTTAGCTGTATACCATATATTTAAAAAAAATTATTAAAATTCCTTTATAAAAGGTATATAATTATTTAAAAACTAAATCGGGCTATGTTATACAAAACGTTTTCGGAATCCATATTCCATCATCAGTGTCCTAAAAAGTATATAACCACTCAATTAAAAAGAACATGTAATTTAAATTTTGACCAAGGCTAATGCAAAATGTGGTTAATACTTACTAGAAATAAGCTACATTGATATTTATGTTTGAGAACCACTGACAGAAGGAAGCCACTGGCATTGGTTAGTGGGCGTTGGTACTTAAGCTACCCTCAATACAAAAGATGGATTAGGCTAACTAGTAAGAAGTGAAGTTTATTTTAATACATTTTGCAGAGAAGTATGGCATTGATGTTGTGCAATTACCTTGTACAGACAAGTCACTTTGAGACAATCTATACTAGTAGTTTTTGTTTACAGAACATTGTTTTGTTCAACTGTAGAACACAGTACTTTAGAATAAACAAATACTTAGAACTTACATTGGACAAAAAACCACCTCACAATTTACACAATTGCTCCTTAATGATACCTAAATGTATACAGAAAGCTACGTAAACACTTATGTACCTTTATAGTTGAGGCAAAAGCAGTTAAAAAGCACTAGAATCTGTACAATAAGAAGATTGACTATAATAATCAATTTCTTTCAGACAAGGAAGATATTCCAGAAATATTAGCAAATATATATTAACTCAATTCTAGTAATTCCAATTATAGCATCTCTTTTCTAGAAAATAAAAAAAATGGAGTCTTTCAATATACAAATTACCGAGAGCGACAATCCATAAACCAAATCTGCAAGTCTTCAAGAATTAGAATTTTTAAGTATAATAAATTCGATACCAGGACCTGTTGATATTCACCTTTTTTCTTGCGAAATCTTCCACTGAATGTAAAACTAATGATGGTTAACATTTTTATTCTCCATGAAACTTTCCTCTTCTTTGCTGATCTATGGTTGTTGGTAACTATAATCCCAATCTTTAAATATAATAAACAAAAAGAGGATCCAAATTCCTATCGCCCAATATCACTTACATGCTAAACATGCAGTTCAGCACGTAAGACATGAGTTCAGACATGGACTTTTAAAAAAATCCGAATTATCGTCTAAAATGGGATCTCGGAAAGAATAACCTAATAAGCATCAGACAAAGTGGATTTCGAACGGGTAGATCTACAACTGGCTATCTAATAACACTTAAGTCAGCTATACATGAATATTTTCTAGATAATCAAACACTTATTACCATGCTTTTTGATATAACCAAAACTTTAGACACAGCATGGAGACATATTATATTAAACATACTTCAAGATTGGAATGTTAATCTGCATATACTACTACTATATGTAATTAAATATTTGATTACAATCAAGTTTTGATTAGCTTTCGGCCCAACACTTTCCGAAACAATCGGCCCTAAGTCAAATAAAGCTACCTGTTTTTACTAGCTTATATGCAGATGATTTGGTTATTCATCTAAAAACAAGCAAACAATGTAACTCTGGGATCACATAAACTACCGTACACACAATTTACAGCTGGTCTTAAAACACAGGCTTTATATTTTCTGGTGAAAAGACACGGTATTTAATTTTTAAGAAAAGAAAAAATTATCGTAATTTTCATTAAACGGAGTTTTCCTAAAACAGATAGAAGAAATAAATTTCTTAGGACTTTCTTTTGAACGTAACGTAAAATAGGAGAGACACATAACCAATTTGCAACGTTCTTGTCAATCCAGAATTAACCTTTTACTGTCAAATATCTTTAAGGGGTTGATACAATAATCTTAATGATTCTAAACAGATCATTAACACGACGTAAATTGGACTGCAAATGTTTATGCTACGATACTGCTAATATAATATCTTTAAAAAAACTTGACTACATTCAAACAAGACAACAAGAGATTTAAGAATGGCCTCACCAGAGTAACGACATATCCTGGTGCAGATATCGGTTCAGACCATAACCTTGTAATAACTGACATCAAAGTGAAGCTCAAAAAAGTCCAAATAACAAAACGTTAATAGAAAATGACTTAAACAATGAGCTAAAGAAATCAATAAGTGAAAACAACACAGAAATATGGAACACATTTAAAGATCTTACCTTGAAAGTAATAGAAAAATATTCAACAACGTTACACAGGCACAAAAAACAACAATGGATGACTGATGAAATCCTGGAATTAATGGAGCAGAGAAGGAAACTGAAAGGTAACAAGACAGATTATAAGGAAAAACAGAAACTAATTAAACCAAAAATAAAGGTGGCTAAAGAAAAATGGATGGAGGATAAATGCAAGGAATTAGAAAAGTTGAATGAAAAACATAATACGTTTAATATGTTTAAAAAAGAGAAATAGCTGGTCTTTATCATCAGAAAACTCCACATACTATGACCGATTCGTCGGGAAAAATGATAATAGACGAACAGGAAATTCGAACAACCTGGTGTAATTATATAAGTGAACTGTATAATGATGATAGACCCGAAGAACCGAAGACTTTAGTTGAAGGTGAAGGACCAGAAATATTAAAATAAGAAATACTGAATGCTATAAAGTTAGCAAAGAACAAGAAAGCCGTTGGCCCTGATAACATACCGACAGAGATGTTAAAGCTTATAAATGAGGAGAACATTGGAATACTGGTCAAACTGTTCAATGATGTTTATTCGACTGGTGATATCCCTGAAGATTGGTTAAAGTCCGAATTCATAACACTACCAAAAAAACAACGTCCGAAAAACTGTAGCGATTATAGAATGATAAGCCTTATGAGCCACACTTTGAAAATATTTCTACGCATCATCCACAGTAGAATCAGAGATAAATGTGAAGAAGATCAGGATCACAATTTGGCTTCAGAAATGGACTGGGAACTCGGGACGCCCTCTTTGCCCTAAATGTATTACTGCAGAAATGTCGAAATCAAAGGCAAGACGTCTTTGCTGTATTTATTGACTATGAAAAGGCCTTTAATCGAGTACAGCACCACAAATTAATTACAATATTAAAAGATAAAAGAGTTGATAGTCAAGACATACGATTCATAGAAAAGTTATACTGGCATCAAACAGCGACAGCTTGCATAAACGGAAAATCAACAGAAATATGTAAAATACAAAGAGGTGTCAGACAGGGTTGTATACTATCCCCACTGTTATTAATTTATATTCAGATAGAATATTTAAAGAAGCGCTGCATAATTTGGAATGGGGCGTGAAAGTTAATGGAATTATTTTAAGTGATGACATGAATGGATTACAATGCCTTTTAAATGCCATTGATACATTGGGAAGAGAGTTTGGCCTAAACATAAACTGTTCAAAAACAAAACACATAATGTTTAGCAGTTTAGCACATCAAGATGCACGATTATATGTTGATGGTCATATAATTCAAAGAGTGTCCAGTTTTAAATATCTTGGTTGCCATATTACTGAACAACTAGATACAGATCAAGAGATAAAATGTAGAATCGAGATAGCCCGCACGACATTTTTAAAAATGAGGTCATTCTTCTGTAATGATAACTTGCAACTTCAACTTCCAAAGCGCATGGTTAAATGCTACATTTGGTCAGTCCTCTTATACGGTGTCGAAGCATGGACATTAAAAATATTCGCCATTAATCGTCTGGAGGCCTTTGAAATGTGGCTACACAGACGTATACTAAAAATTTCATGGAGGGCTATGCTGACAAATGTGGCAGTCCTTGAGAGAGCAAATGCTGCTCGCGAGCTGCTTGATAACATCAAATGTAGAAAGATGGCCTAATTTGGACACGTAGTAAGGGGAGACCGATATAATATTCTTCAACTTATTATGATGGGTAAAATCGAAGGACGCAGAGGAATTGGTAGAAAGCAGGCCTCTTGGTTGAAGAATATCAGAGAGTGGACAGGAATAAAGAAAGCTGAGCAACTCTTTAGAATAGCTCGAGACAGAGACAGTTTCGCCATGTTAATCGCCAACGTCGAGGGGACTTGATAGGGCACGTTAAGAAGAAGAAGAAGAAGAATGACTACATTCAAAATACATGCTTGAGCTTAGTTTTAGGTGCCGCAAGAACTAATCCAGTCAATGAACCTTAAAAGTTCTGACTAGTAAACTCCCCTTATACCAACGACGGCAACTTCTCTCACTAAATTACGTTGCATTGCATTGCAGAATTTCGACAAACCAAACCAACGTAGCCTACTCAACAATATTTTGCACATCAAATGTATCTTCCGATCATTTAAAAGTATTTGGTAATATACACGATCAAATGCTTTGGAAAAATCTGTGTATATAGCATCTATCCGTTTACGGTCTTCCATTTGAGATAAAATATCAGATTTATAGCAAACCAAGTTTATTCCAATAGATTTTTTGCTATGAAAACCATGTAATTGAGATATTAACTATTTACATAAGAGGTTTTCAGAAATCCATTACACAATATAACAAACGGCTTTACAAATGTAGAGCCACACTTTTTTATTAAAAAACTAGGCACTCTATTTACGCCAGCTGTAAGTTTATTGGGCAGCTCATTTATGCCATTAAAAATATCGTTCATGATAACCTTAGAATTGTTTTGAAGCTATTTTCTTGTGGCATTTTAAATTAATTACTATTTAACTGCGAATAAGCCACAAATAAAGGTTAATATATATTGACGTTTCAATTTCCACTTCGGAAATCGTTTTTTCCACAACGATTTCCGAAGTTAAAATTAAAACGTCAATAAACGTATTTTAACCTTTAATTGTGGCTTATTTCCAGTTAAATAGTAATTAATAACCTTCGAATGACAAATATTTGTACTAAAGTTGCTATTTATTTATTTTATTTATCGTATGACATACAATAAGAACACACAATTAAAAAAATCAATATAAAAACGTTACATGAAGTATTACAAACGAACATCTAATGTATTATTAATATAATGTAAAACATTTTCGGTCGCATTCAGGAACTCATCGAAAACTCCACGGAATCGCCTTCGGGGACATTCTTCAACAATGTGACGGACGGTCTGTCGTTGCGCACCACAGTCACACTCAGGAGTAAGGACTTTTCCCCATCTATATAAGCTGTCAGCACATCTACCACTGCTTGTTCTTATTCTGTTTAGCGTTGTCTATGTATTGCGGGTCAGTTCAAATCCTGGCGGTTTCTGATCGATACAGGCCATTTGATGTGCTTCCTGTGGTGAGTCGCTCTCCCATTGTGTTCTCCAAGCTTTGGTCAGGTTGAAATGTTCCTGATGTAAGGAGTTGGCTCTTAGCAATGGAGGATATCTGGAGCGCAGTCTGTTTATTTCGATATCAAGCTTATCTTGGTGTATAGGTAGTTGATGGTTAGCCTCAATTTTTCGATATTCTCTGAGAAGAAAATGACTTCTTCGCAGTTTCGGCGGTGGAATGTGACTCAGAATGGGAAGCCAATAGTTCGGTGTGGGTCTAATTGTACCTGAGATCATTTGCATTGTCTGGTTTAATTGATTGTCAATAATCTTTGTGTGTTTGCTATTGAGCCATACCGGGGAAGCATATTCAGCCACCGAGTATACAAGTCCGAGAGCGGATGATCTGAGTACGGAGGCTGAAGACCCCCATGTAGTGCCACATAGCTTTTGGACTAAATTATTTCTCGTTTTCAGCTTTGCTGTCGTTCTTTGAAGATGTTCTTTAAAACGCAATGTTCTGTCCAGAGTCACTCCAAGATATTTTGGTGTTGAGTTATGAGTGAGCAGTCTGTTTTCGAAGTGGATGGAGAGTTTTTTGTTGACTTGGGCATTATTCAGATGGAAACAGCACACTTCGGTTTTCGTTGCATTCGGCCGTAACCTCCATTTGCGAAAGGTCTGTCGGTGAGCATGTTATCAATGAGTTTAGTTACCTTTTGACACGGGACGGCACGGATTAGCTTGCAGATTAGTCCTTGTCTCCAGACAGTATCGTATGCAGCTGAAAGGTCAATGAAAGCAGCGGATGTTTGTTGTTTTCTTTGAAAACCAGCTTTAATATGTGTTGTTAAGGATAGGATCTGATCTGTGCAGCTGCGGTTAGGTCTGAATCCTGCTTGCTCAATAGGTATCAATTCAAATACTTTTCTACTAATTCTGTTGTAGATTAAGCGTTCCAACATTTTATAAACACAGCTCAGCAAAGCAATCGGACGGTAGTTTTAAGGCTGATTATTTGCCTTTCCTGGTTTTAATATGGCTATAATGGAGGCCTTATTTAATGAATAGGGGATTTCTCCTGATTTTAATATATCTGTATAGAAATCAGCCAGCCATTTCCTAGCATATTTGCCACAAAGGAGTAAAAATTCTGGATGAATTTTATCGGAGCCAGGTGCCTTTTCAGACGTAATTTCTGATATGGTTGAAATAATTTCTTCTAGAGTAAACTCGTCAGAATATTCAGAAGTAGGCGAGCATGCAGACTTTAGTACTTTAAGTTCTTGTTTGACTTTGGTGGTATTTAAGTTGCTATTTAATGGATAAACAGGTACGTATAGGTTATTGTTATTTGGTAAATACACAGTGTGGAAGAAGTTCATAAATAAATTAGCTAAGGCTCGACCATTTGTGGCAGATTGGACATAATAAAATAAGGAGTTAGATAGGTTATGACTAGATCGCTTATTGTTTACATTCAGCTCTTATGTGGAAAAACTAATGTAGTCATGACTAAAACGATTATTATAACGATAGTTTACATGTATTTGCTCCAGAGTCAGTCTTTTAAGATCAGCTGAGAACCACTTGGGAAAAGTTTAAGTTCTATATTTCTTTAATGGCACAAAGTAAGCAATTCCTATAGAATAATTTTGTAGCAACATCAATATTATTAACCATACATACCTGCCAGTTTATGAAAGCAAGGAAGTTGTTAAGCGCTATGTAATCGCCATCATTCCTCTAATCCGCCAATCATAAAACAACTCATCATAAACCAACTTATTTCTATTTGTTTCTTTTACATCGAGATTTAAGCTCACTCATAACCCACGTGATGGAGGCTAGGATCTACAAGGGCATCGCTTGCTTTTTTAAAGATATTTAACTCCCCAACATTAAAAAAAAACTAAATCCAAAAATACGTTACAATAATTGGGAATATTATTATGTTAATACAATGTCCCTGAAAGGACCACTTGCAGGACAATGCACCATTACACCAAACTTATCACTTTACCATGATTCATTGGGAAGATTGAAATCACCAAAAACATAGATATCCTGTGCTGAGTATTGCAGAATATTTTCCACAGTTTAAAAATGCTAATTGTTAGTTGTTTGTTGTAAAACAAACTGTCTATCCCGGAAAAATATATCAACAGATGAAAAATAAGAAATAGTTACATGTTTTTGTCTAAGTTTTTAAATTATATAAATCATAGTATTGATGAATAATTAATATATAAGCATCAATGTTAGTTACAACACAAAAATTGCCACGAGTACGACGGTGATATTAAAAAGGAAAAGTTATGTAAAACGCAAACATTGCTGCAGTTATTATATTTAACATTTCAATATATAATTGAATAAATTCCGAATTCTCTAACGGCGTTCATAGAATTATTCGTTGTATGCATGTGCAAGTGTCATTCCAATCTGCACTATTCAATCAACTGTTAAAAGAGGAAATTTATGAATATTTCATTTTGCAAGAGCCATATCAAATTAATAAGCTTATGGAGGCCGCATCATGCAGTGGCAATGAGTGTCAGTATTCGAAACGGTTAAATTAGCATAAATGTTCATCAAGTGAATTAGACTGAATTATGTTATAGTTTGATTTTATGTAAGCAATTGAACATTATTAATTAGTATGAACATATATTGATATAGGTGGATAAGTAGGCAGTTAATAAGAACTTTCCATTAAATATATAAAATAAAATATTTCGACAACAGTGTATTAAACTAATAATTTTGTATAGAATTTGTGAATTGAAAATATATTTTATATCACGAAACACTTTTTTGACTTTTTCAAAAACTTAAATATAATGAACTATAAAAATATAATAAATGAACTACAAAAATATAATGAATGAAATTAAAGAGCGACAAGTGGTTTTATAATGTTCGTAATTGCTGACTCAGTGGGAAAATGCAAAAACCTTGGGTCCCGCTGACTCTGCTAGTACTGTATGTGCAAGGATCCTTATCGGCTCAGGTTGTTGGAAGTGCAAACCTACTACCCTGAGAATCGTCGTGATAATAAACTATCGTTGGTACAATGCATATAACAGCTCCCCATTTTTGATGAAAGTTGGGGCGTGGCAACAACTTTTAGACTGTCTGTTCATTAGTATTCAGTTGGATTTGCGTCTTCTTCGTCTATCAAGTCACTTAGGAAGATACTAGGTCTTCGTCTTGGAAGGATCTTCCTCCAGTTCCTGGCGAAGGCTGTGTCTGGGTGTCTTGGTGGAGAGGGCGGATGGTCATTGTCATTGATATTGCCAATTCTCAGAGACAAGAGTCACAATGACGACTATTGTTAATATCGTGAACCATCTCCGATGTTTGTTGACGAATGGTTTATTGATTAGTTTTTCAAGTTCTTCAGAATACTAATTGAGGTTGTGATGGGCTATATCGAGGTCTTCAGTATTTATCTTGCTAAGCTATTGCTAATGGTTTTTTATTGTGATAGAGTTACAGTGCGATATCGCAAAACCAAATAAAATGGCCTTCAACCTGGTTGGTTATCTTTGTACGGCATTTATGACTTTTAGCAACATCACCAGTTTCTTGACACCTTAACCACAAACAATTAATGACACCTTTGTTTGTGTGAAGGACCTCAGTAAATTCTCTTTGACTTCTGCCACTTTGAGGCATCCCGATAGCACGCCACTGCGTTTCGCGATTTAAATTATGTATCTTCATTATTGGCAATTGCAAAACTAAATAAAAATCCACAGATATCAGAAGTATTCACAGAAATAGATATCGAAAATCAAGTACCAATAAAAAATATTACTTTTTAACTGATAGATACAAAACGCATATTAAGGGTTTGATAAATTATTATAGCCATTCTTGCATCATTTTATAGCATCAAAAATTGAAACATTAATTCATTTGCAGCTAGCATTGATTTAAAGCTATCAATATAGGTGTTGCCTAGATTATTTTGATGTATTTATTTATAAAATCTATGATCAATGGAAGCACTATTTGGGAATTACCATATAAGTGTAGTAGTTTCTAAATTTGTCCTTTATAACACAGTTACTATTATAGATTCAAAGTTACTATTCAATTGTACTCCAGTTTTCAAAACAGTCGATTATTTTATTGTATAAAATAAAAACCCTTATTAAATTTAGAATTAGAGAGTATCACTTTCTAATTGTATATTCAAGTAGTAGATATGTACAAACAACAAAGATTCAAACCACACAACAAAAAACATCCTCTGTTGATTATGTTCTACTTTATTTCCAATTATAGTTTACGAGACAATATGGAGATTACAACATCGATCCAAGTTGTGTGTTACACCCTGTACCGCGGTTAATACCTACTTCATTGAAAAAACCTTGAGATTTATATTTCACAATGGAGACCATACGAAGTTTGCCGCTGCATGACCATCGTAAAGAAATAAAAGTAGACTGACGACCGATTCGAGGCAGGGCGTGGTTACTTTTACTATCTGCATTTCAGTGTGTTGTAACAGCTATTCGAACTAACAAAGCACTCTGTAAAGAGATAGATATAAAATTGCCAAATAGAAGTTGTCGAGAACACGCGAGCTTGATCACTAATAGCCAAAAAGCAATTAGCACATAAATCTTTACGTATTTGGGGATATACGGTAGTAACTTCTTGTTTACGATGATTGGACGTTAATAATCGCGATAGAATCCTTGTAGGGTATATTCGAAGGCCAAAATTTGAGATGCCTTTGACTCTTTGAACAAAGTACCTATATCGCAAAGTAGGACAGATAAAAAATCGTTGAGGCACGAGCCTTTTCTTAAATCTAGTTCACTCGTGCTACTGCCGCTACCTCTTTCTAATCTTCAAATACAGGGAGGGCAACGGTTTTTGTTGGTATCTTCAGACCAAATATAGTCACGTTTATTTCGTCTAGTTCAAAAACGTAATAGACTATTTTTACATTAAGCGCAAATAATCATTTAAAAATATATAAAGTTCAAGATAAGACACAAAACAGTTTAAAAAATTCAGAAAAATTTCTTTATATCGATAATATAAAAATGAATCGCAAAATGTGTTGGTAAGCGCATAATTCAAAAACGCATAGACCAATCTTAATAATTCTTTTTTAAAATGTTGCTTGAAGGAATGAATAATTTCCGGGAAAACCCTAAAACAGCCCTTTGCTTTTTCCCCTACAAATATTTTCTTACTAAATGTAGAGTCAATTTCAACTTTGTTGCCATTTAATAAAGTTTATATTAAATTACAAGCACTTACTGTTGTCTAAACAATGTTTTATAATATAAAAATAAATCGCAAAATGTGTTGGTAAGCGCATAACTCAACAACGCATGGACGAATCTTGACAATTCTTTTTTTAAAATGTTCCTTGAAGTCTAAGGATGGTTTTTATGGCATGAAAAATTCGAATAATTTCCGGGAAAACCCTAAAACAGTCGTTTTCTTTTTCCCATACAAATATTTTCTAACTAAATGTAGAGTCCATTTGAACTTTATTGCTATTCAATAAAATTTATACTAAATTACAAGCACTCACTGTTGTCTAAACAATCTATAATATAAAAATAAATCGCAAAATGTGTTATAGTAATCGCATAACTCAACAACGCATCGACCAATCTTAACAATTCTTTTTAAACTGTTCCTTAAAGTCTAAGGATGGTTTTTACGGCAACAATGTAGGTATGTTAGGTGATAAAATCGTGAACCCGACCAAATTGAAAAGTCAAAAAATGTAAAGGTCGATTCAGACACATCAGTCCCGTCACAGTCCCGACGCCGAACCAGTTCTGTTTGGTCACAGAACTATCAACTATCTGACAGCTGGCAAACTGTTCGTCGCCTGATGAATGTGAATACCGGCACTATATTTCTATTTAAGAATATTTTGTATGACGGATTGTTCGGTTCGGCGCCAGGACTGTGACGAGACGTGACTGATGTGTCTGAATCGACCTTAAGAGTTATAGATTTGATTGACCTTCTTTCTTTTGTTTTAGTTTCGGAACGCGACATAAATTTCATCAGTTTTCACGTCATTGCATCTGTCAAACAAACCGATGTTTGTTTCCAGAAGGTGGTTCCATATGTTCTTCAAAATTACAGAAACCATGATTGGTTGAGCGAATGGGCTATATTGGCTGCAAAAAACATCTCTCTCTTCAATCCTGACCCCCCAGGGGGAGTGTAGTGGTCGACGTGATGTCGTGTATGGTCCGTCTCCAGAGATCTCTGTCTCTGGTCATTTCTTTTAATTCATGCATAGGTCTTTGGCATATTCCTGTAATTTGATCTATCCATCTTGTTGGGGATCTTCCTCGTGATCTTCGGCCTTTTACCTTTCCTGCAAAAAACATAGATGTAAATGAATTTAATTTCAAATTTCACGAACAAATTACAGGCGAATTGAAGATCTATAAATCAGTTGATTCGGCTACTAACCAAGATGATGTAGTCATCTATCCGCCTGAATTTTTAAACTCATTGGATTTACCAGAATTGCCTCTTAACAACCTTAATTAAAGGTTGGATCAGTAGTTATAATGTTGAGAAATATCAACCAACCGCGTCTTTGCAACGGCACACGGTTAGCGATAAAAAAATTATTGAACTACGTGATAGAAGCAACTCTGAAAGGAAAGTATAAAGGAGAAGACATTTTGATACCACGCATCCCAACGATTCCGACTGGTATACCATTTGAATTTAAAAGATACTTAGGTTACCGGAGCTGACCCTCACACACCGCCCTATTATCATGGTGACGGTTCTGTTCAGGAGAATTAATGAAATAAACTGCCACATTCCAAATCTATTTGACAGAACGAAGTCTGTCGGGTCCGCTAGTGAGTAGATATAAATTGCTAAAATAAGATTTTTATTAATCTTTATTTATTCTGAATTTGTAATTTATTCTTTCTGTAAATACCCGTATTTGCTAAGACACATAAATTTGAACCATAAAATATTTTTAAAGTCTTGATTTTTAATATATTCTAAAAATCTTAATGGTCTCAAGTAACACAATTTCAATAACATTAAAAGGAAAATCCTATAAAGGAACAAGTATGATTTAAGGGACTGAATGTTGGACACAAAGAAAAAAGAATAACGAATGCATGTAGCGGAAATGAGTTTGCTACAAAAAGGTAGCTATTAACGAAATAAAAATAAATATATTGGGAAAAGTCTAAGGGTAAAAGCAACTGTTACAACAATGGAAATTCATGGATTAAGATGGTTAGACAACGTCAAGATACCAATCACCCAAAATAAAAAATTGCTGAGTTGCACGTTCCTGGAACGATGAAAGGAGGACAAAAGAGACCTAGTGGCAGAAGCTAAGGATACGGTCAGAGTGCATTAGTATTTCACCGATTTTTAAACTGGCGTATACAGCCAATAACGACAAAAAAAGAACGTGCGAAACTTAATGAAAACTGTCATAGTTGTGCCGTTCAGCACTGACACGGGCATGTTCTACGGATTGAAGGTGGAAAACAAATCATTTTGCTTGCATTTCTTAATAGTTAGTTAATATGGTCGAATAAATGAACTTTGATCAAATGTACGGCAGAATTTATTAATTAAATCTTGCCCAAGTACTTTTGCTTCCTAAAGCATCTTCTGAGCAATCTGAAATAAGCCAAGAAACGTTTTTTTTTGACTGAAGAAATTAATTAACCTCGATAAAAAACTCGAAGTTGATGATTGATAAAAGTTTTTATATGATTAACGTTTTAGACCTACTTCATTAATTTTGGCCTATCCAGCAATCATAGAATTTTAAAATAGTCCAAGCTACATTATGGTCGACATCAGGAGAGAGAATGGCTCCCGGTTTTAACAGAAATGTTAAGGTGACATGTGACATATGACAGATTCTATGAAACTAAGCATTGACCAAACGTCCAACTGACACTACTATAGGAAATCAACTAAATAAATATAAAATTATATAAAATATTTTAAGTAGATTGCATAATCCAGATCTCACACTCAAACCAGTCTATAATAATAAGGGTGTTAGTTTGTCCTTACAAGTCAACTAAGTTTTTTAGATCATTTTCAGAATTACTTTTACTTTGTAATAAACAACATTGTAAATTTGGAAACTTACCTTAATATTATTGATAGCCATTCCCCTGAAGAAATACATTTTGTAAAATTTCATTGCTTTCCGATATCAAACTTAATTTTATTTAATATGTACTAGAACGTACCAGGTTGTATTCGGAAGTATTCAAAAAATCTCTTGCTTCAATAGCCATGGAAACAACTTGTGAAACTCTCTATATACTTCTGCGTCTTGAAAATAGAATTTACCCATTAATTCTTTTAGTCATCTGATAATAATACGTATAATAATAGTAATTCAAACAAAAGTATTTTATCCTGGTCCATCTTGTATTCACAAATAGTTACTATTCATGTAATATTGAACGAAGCATGTGCAGTGTAAAAATCGGTGAAACTCATGTCATGCCCGGGAACAGTATTAACAATAATATTATGACCCTTCATAAAAATTTATTCAAAACTATAAATAGGGAAGCTTACCAACATAGATATAAATTCAAAGAGAATGAGGATGACAAAAAAGAAAAAAATGGCAAAATTAAATAAAAAATTTCAAATTACAGCTATTTAACATTGTATGGTTCATTATCTTCTTCTTCTTCTTAGTCGTTAACCTGATGCAGTTATCGTGATATCATGAAGCTATTAGCTAATTTTCCCAATGTTCCTCCATGTTTTTTTTATCTTCTGCTATTCTAGCACATTCTGACAATGGAGCGCCAATGGTAGCAATATAAATAAAAATAAAGGTTCATTATAAACCAATATAAATAGCAAAAAGTAACGAATATATATTCTAGGTATAGTTAAATCTAATCTTTAACCTGTATTTAAATTTTAAATAAATAAGTTTACCTAAAGCTTTATTATTCTTATCATCATCTTTTCCTTTATCTCTATTAGAGGTCAGGTTTTCTATTTCAATTTCTTCATACCATATGTTTCTATCTTGGGTCATATGAATCCCCTTTTACTGGTATGTCCTGTCTAAGCGTCTCCTCCATGCTTTTCTTTGGTATTATTCTCCTACTCCTTCCAGAAACACGCAGATCAGAAATTTTTCGTATGAATGATTAACATCTTAAACATCTCAACATTAAACATGATTAAACCATGTAAACCGAGGCTTTCTCATTTTGGCCTCAATTGATGCCAGCCCTGAACTGTCTATAATATACTTATTCCTAATTGTATTTCTTTTGTCACTCCACGTATCCATCTTAACATTTTCATATCATATGTGTCACAACACATTTTGATTCAGTTTCATTGGTCTTTTTTGTCACACAACACACCACTCACTCGCTTCCTTCCACTTCATTCAGCCCACCCAAATTCTTCTGTATTTATCTCCATCTATTTTCCCATTACTTTATAATACCAATTCTAGATACTTAAAACTATTACTTTTTACAATCATTTGTTTATCCAAAGACATAATTTTATTTATAGTAATTCTATCTTTAAATAAACGTTCAAAATACTCTGTTTTTGTCCTACTAAATTTTCAACCATTTTCTTCAAGAACTTGTTTCCACTGTTACAGTTTTTGTTCTTAATCGCATTTTCTTTGTTGAGCTTTTAGGTATCCAAAGAATTGAGAGCTGTCGTAACTATGTCTCTTGTAGGTCTCTTAACAATTTTTCCACCCACAGCTTTTTTTTTGTTCTGGCAAAATTGGTCTGCTAATTTTTTTCTTTGTATTTATTTCGATAATGTTCGGCTTTAGTTGATATCCGTTTATTTATCTGTATTAAATCATTTTTTCCTTCTTTTTATTTCTCTCTGTCCTAGTACCTCTTAAGCTGAATTTAAAATAGATTTTTTAAATATTTTTCCATTTTTCTTCTGTGTTGTTGCTTGTTAGATTTTATTTACGGTAGCCTTATATTGTTCTCTTAGTTCCTACACTTTTAATTTCTTCAGTTTTCATATTCTTCTGGTTTGTCTTGTTCTTTCTCTCTTTTAATTACCTTCATTTTTATCACTGTGTCCGCGTTTGCTCCTTTACATAATAATCAATTTTATTATTTACTGGCGCATTTTTTGTAGGTGCATATATATTTATGAAATGCCTCAAACGGGGCATTTTTTATATACCTTTTATAAAGGATTTTAAACAATTTTTTGTGATATATGGTATACAGCCAGCTACAGGAACTTAGTTTACTAGTGGGAGCACAAGTCACCGAATGGAAAAAAAAGTATTGGCAGACCCAGAAACAGATGGTGCGACAATTTAAATAATTAAAGAGGCTAATATTGAAGAAGAAATAGGCTTTAAAGCCTGCATAGAAGAAGGAAGAAGAAAAAGAAAAATATTTGAAAACTGACGATGTTTATAAAAGACGTTATTGTAGAAAGATTAGGTAAAAGTCGGGATTTTATTTAATTTAGCAGCAAATTATATTATTATTTGTTATTCGTTATTCGTGTATAATAATTAAGAAACGTAATTGATCCCCTTTTTAAATATAAAGACTTATTTGGTAGACATTTAAAGTAGAAGTCAAAACCTTTCATGGGGTATAAGTAGAATTTTCATATCTTCAGTATTTTATGTCCTGTTATTGCAAGAAAATAACCTCTGGAACAAACAATTTCAACATCTTTTTTTTTCAAATCACATTTTTATTACCTTGGTTAAAATTAACGAGTGCTAAAATTTTTGAAAGAATGGCTTTTAAAAAAAATCTTTTCTACTAAATATTTATATGAAATAATTTAAAAAGATTAATAGTTTTTGTGTTTTTTTATCAAACGTTTTCATTAAATATTTATCAAACTGAATAAAAAACAATTAAATATTTCGATATGTTTTGGCAGGAATTAAAAACATTTTCATAGGAAAAATTTCCTCTATAATTTTATACTTAAAGAAGACTGCGCCCAAAATGAAAATAAATAAAATTTAGAAATGTTATATAGCTATTATATCACGAACAAAACAAGTAAGCTAAAGGCATAGTAAGGATAGGTTAGTAAAAATAACAATATAAATTTACAATCGTATTTCTTAATCACATGCTTAGGATTGCAAGATGATTCATTCGGGGTTTTATTAGTTTGTGTACTGTAATACTATACCAATTATAAATATATACAGGTTTACTCTAAAAACAAGAATTATCATATTTTTAACGGATATTTTTACTCGACTTTTAGTTTATTGGCTTCTATATTAGTGTTTCAGTTAATTTTTATCTGACACACGAATATAAAAGACAACAGATCCAACCTAAAACAAAATCAAATTTATGAGCTGATTACTAAACAAAAATTTAGAATAGAAATATGTGTATTTCTATACACGTTGTTATAAGTTCATCCAAAACAAAATTACCTACATAGTATGGGGGATATTTTACTGCCCATTGGAGTGTCAAAAATTTGTTTAAAAAAATTACCATTGAATAAAAAGATGTTAGAATCAAATATAAATGTTAACATTCTTATGAAATCATCTAAACTGATCTTAGTATGTGGAGAGATGTTGTTCCAGTTATTTTTAATGCTGTTAAGAATAGCATCTAGTGGTAAGTTTGTAAACAGTGACACAACATCTAAACTAATCAATATATAATTATTTGGAACTTTAACATTTGTTAATGAAGTTACTAAATGAAAAAGAATCTCTAATATAGAATTCATTGGATTCATTGTAGGAAATTGTGAGAATATCTGTAAGGTGTTTAGCAAGTTTACTATTAGGAGCATCAATGGAAGATACAATAGGCCTCATTGAAATAGTGGGTTTATGAACTTTAGGCAGTGTATAAAACCTGGTGCAACTGCATTGTAAATTTTCAAGGATTTTGCAACTTCTGTTGTTATGGATTTAGAAGCAACTAAATCCGAAACCAGCTTGTTCGCCTTTTGTTGGAGGGTGCACACCGGACTGTTCTTAGGTTTTATGTAACTTTTTGTGTCATTTAATAAACTATTACTTTTTTCAATGTAATCATTTTTATACATTGCCACTGTTACATTACCTTTGTCACTCCTAACAATGTAAATGTCTGGATTTGATTTCAAAAATCGTTTTCACTACTTGTATATTGTGTTCAAAAAATGTCCTTCTTTACTTGTTTTGTGTAAAAAGTTAGTGATAACATTAGTGCTTTGAGATCTCACAATATTGCCTATATACCCTACCTATACGTTTGAGAGAGAGGCTGATAATATGATTCCTTTTTTAGACATGCTAATCCATCGTGGCAATGATGGCATGCTAAAGACGGAGTGGTATCGTAAACCTTGTTTCAGTAACCGTTTCATAAACTTTTTTTCTCAACATCCATCTAAGATGAAAACAAATTTGGTTTTGGCTTAAAAAACTAGGGTTATCAATTTGTCACACATAGAATTCAGAGACAAGGGACTAAAAAAGTTAAGATCCAGACTACAAGAGAATTCTTATCCCATAGTGCTGTTAAATAAACTCATTTTCGGTTCTCCTTTTCCTTCACAAGTTTCTGTCAACCAAAATTTTCATAACAATGAGATCCGACAATTGAAATTGACACATAACGCATCAATATTACCGTCTAAAATAACTTATGGTTGCCTACCCTACATTCCATTTTTGACACCTAAGCTAATAAACATCTTTAAAAATGTTAGTGGCTTAAAAATTACAACCAAAAATGTGAAAACAGTATCAAAGCTTTACACAAAAACAAAAGATCCTTTCACAATACAGGAGTCATCGAATGTTGTAATAACTGTAATAAAATTTACATAGGAGAATCATCTCGTAATTTTCACAGCAGGGTGATATCACATCGTAGTGATATAAAAACCAAAAAAATCAATGCATGTTCATTGACAGAACATGCACTAACTCTAAAACATGAATTTAATTTCGATGATTCATGTATTTGGGCAAAAGAAAAGAACCATTCAAAACGGGTTTTTTTGGAAATGTGTTTCATAAAATCTAGCACATCTTGCATCAACAAAAAGTCCGACATAGACAAATTAAGTAATATTTATTGTTATTTACTAGAAAAACACCCAAAATAAAATAAATCTTTACCTGTATAAAAATTACACCTCTATGTATAATATGTTGCATACCATTAAGACAGGTTTAAAAAGTATAGTCACCTAAGGGCCTCAAATATTTCTTGTAAAGAAAGATAACATCAATTACACCTAATTACATATTAATTACAGTATTTTTACTTTACATGCTCTGTATGAGTTAATATACACCAGTAAAACATGCCATCAACCAAGTTTTACTATTTTTACAATAAATTTTAAAAATTTTATGATGTATTATGTCCATAATTGTATATTTTAATGTGTGGTATAAATGTTGAGTGTCAATGCTTACAAAAATAATCTCAACGACTAGTAAGTTACACTGAAGAAATGTGATATTTTTTAAATATTTACATAATTGTCTTTTAGAGTGTCTTGAAAAAGGAATAAAACCATTCCGAAAGCTCGACAAAAAGTCAAAAGAGTGTTTTTTTTTTAACATCCCGGCCAATATTCTTGCAACCCTAATAAACTGTGTTGTTTGTATATATATATATATATATATATATATATATATATATATATATATATATATATATATATTACGAAAATAGCATTTTACTTTATAGCGTACGATGTGATGGATATAAAAGTTTTATAGTAACCAAATGACGTCTTAAAATATTTTATTACTTTACGAGATCGCTAATTAACCTTTGAGCGTTGATGATAGTTGTTACAGCATCAGTTTCAGATCGTGTCAACTTACTGGGCAGTTCACAATAAAAGAGGCAATTTAAAAATTAACATAGCTATTAATCTATTGTTAATTTCAGTCAATTTATTTAATAATAAACATTTTATTTAAAACGAATTTAACAAATTTCCTTAAAAAATTATTTATGGAATAATACTGTTAAAATTTATATAAAAAAAACCAAAATATTGTCTCATTTCTTAAACATTTCACAATAAACAGTATAGTTGTCTTTTGTTGAAAGTCTGTGGGAGTACGAACGCCACCAACTCGTTGGTGCTCTGTGGGAGTTGGTGGCGTTTGTTGGGCGAACTTAAGCCACAGATTGGTACTTTTAGGTCCATATTATGGAGAAAATTTTTTCTTCTTGCCAGACGATGCTCACTTGCACATGACAAAAAAAAATAAAATTTTTAACAGAACGTGAGGTGCACTTCTTCTTCTCATGGCACCGTCTTGGAAACTGCTGCGCGAAAGATTTCTGCAGATGAGCGGTCGAACCATCTCCTCAGGTCTTTCAGCCATGAGTTCTGGCGTCTTCCTACTGATCTTTTGCCCTGAACTTTTCCTTGCAGTATAAATTGAAGTAATTCATATTTTTCGCCTCTCAACACATGACCCAAGTATCGCATTTTCCTATCTTTGATTATTCTTAGTAATTCTTTTTGTTTACACATTCGACGAAGTACCTGAACATTAGTAACTCTTTGTACCCATGGAATTCTCAACATTCGTCTGTATATGTACATCTCAAAGGCGTCTAGACTTTTTTCTATTTCAGACTCCATTGTCCAACTTTCACAGCTGCAGCTGTCACAACTAAGCTGCAGACTAAGGTCTGATCTTGTAAAAAATGTTTTCATGCTCATGAATGGTTTCCTTGCTTGTTCGATTCTTGATAGTATTTCTTTTTTTGGATTACACTGACTATTGATCTTTGCACCCAAATATTTTATGGCATTTCTATCTATTTCTTTCTATCATTTGACCCTTGGCATACACATGTATGTTTATTGGTGTCTTTGAAAATACTAAAGTTTTAAAGTTTTATACATAAGGTGCACGATAAGTAAAAAATATTTTGTGGCTTTGCTTAACATATAAGTTAACATATTCGATGAATACTGGCACAAGTGACTATTTTATATAATGGAGGAGTATTCATATATGTACAGCTTTAATTCTGATGAAACAAAGGTAATATTTCTTTTAGTCACATGTTTACAATTGTCCTGTATGCTAAAGATGAAGCTGCGCTATCCTCATACAATGATTTAAAAGCGGTATAAAAGTGTAACATTTTTAATTTGCTTAAAAGGAGTTGAAGACAGATTGAACAATTATTGGGCTTGAGGATAGGGTAAGCAAATAGATTAAAACATTTGCGAACAGCTATTCGTGGTTTGGTTGGAGATCTGAGTCGTGAATAAGGATTCCTTTAAGGATTGGGAGGACTACCTACTAAAAAAACCAAAATATACTTACAGAGATGTCCTGGACAACAGTACAAAAGAAGATTCCTTCCAAAACTATTGAAAATAGGACGCCGTTTAAAAAAATCCTCTTGTTGTTTGGAAAGATAGGCTTTTCTTTCCCAAAAAATTTCAAGGGTAAATATCTTAAAAAAAATTATTTTTAAACTTCTAGTTTAAAGAGAAACATTACATATTTATTTTTGTAAAAACAGTTCTACCTATCTATTTATCTCCAAAATCTATTCATCTAGACTCCCATTTGTCTCCATTTGTCACTGTCTTTTGTTTGTCTTTTCCACATTGGACCTGGGCTTTGCTCAATGTCATTTTTCCATCTCATTTGCGGTCAACCTCTTAACCTTTTCACAGTATATGGTTTCCAGCGGCCAATTTCTTTATTCCATCTTCCATCCTGATATCTTTCATTATACCCAGCCCATTTCCATTTTAATTTCAATGCATGTTCGACAGCGTCTGTTGTTTCGGTTCTGCCTCTTATCCACTCGTTCCTCTTTTTATCTCTCAACAATATTCCCAACATTTGTCTTTCCATAGCTCTTTGAGTTTTTTTTATTCTATCTAAGTTGCTCTTGGTACACGTCCACGTCTGGGCACCATATGTCAGAACAGGTAGGACGCATGCATTAAATACCTTCGTTCTTAATTTTAAAGGTATTTTTTGGTTTTTGATGGTATATAAGAGTTTTCCGAATGCAGCCCACCCCATTCTTATTTTTCTGATTATTTCTTTAGTCTGGTTACTTTTGTCTGCTTTGATAGCTTGTCCTAAGTAAATATATTCTTGGACGTGTTCTATGTTTGTTCCACCTATGGTAATTACTGATCTGTTTTCTGTATTAGTCATTATTTTAGTTTTCTTTAGATTCATTTTTAGTCCTTTCTCAAGAGATGTTTTTTATAGGTCTGAAATCATTATTCATAGTTGTTCCATAGCTGTTGCTATCAGGAGTACATCATCGGCGAATCTAAGATGATTTAAATATTTCCCGTTTACACAAATCCCTTTATTGTCCCAGACTATAGATTTTAAAATGTCTTCCAACGCCAGAGTAAATATGTTGGGTGAGATTGTATCCCATGGTCTGACACCTCTACAAATTCTAATTAATGGAGTTTGCAAATCTTTGTCTAGCTGAATTCTTATAGAGACGTTTTGATATATATTGTGGATTAACATTCTGTACCGTAAATCTACTCGGCAATTAATTAGCGCTTCTTCCACTGCCCATAGTTCTATGCTGTCAAACGCTTTTTCATAGTCAACAAACGCTAGGTATATTGGAAGGTTGTATTCGTTGGTCTTTTCTATCAATATTTTAAGAGTGTGAAGGTGGTCGTTTGTGCTGTACCCCTTTCTAAATCCTGCGTGCTCAACTGGTTGGTATGCATCAAATTTGTTGATTAGTCTAGTTGTGATCACCTTAGTGAAAGTCTATAGTTAGCTAATTTTGATCTATTTCCTTTCTTATATATCAGAATTGTATTTGCGTTGTTCCACTCTTGCGGTATTTGTCCTTCAAACAAACATTTATTGAAGTCCTTTTAGGTAGTCTTTTATATTTTTCCCTCCTTCTTTTAACATTTCAATTAGAATTTCATCGTCTCCCGGAGTCTTATTTCTTTTCATATCTCCAATTGCTTTTTCTATTTCTTCTCCGGTTATGGGGGGTAATATTCCAGAGTTCACATTCATTATTTTCTTTTTCAGGTTTCGTTGAGTTGTATCAGGTGGACTGTTTTTAGAGCTGTAGAGGTCACTATAATATTCAATTGTTATCTTAGATATTTGGGTTTTGCTTTTTTCTATTACACCTTGTTTATTTTCCATCTGTATGATTTTATTTCTTCCTAGGTGGGACTTGATAGATCTTAAGTTTCTATTTTCTTCTATAATCTTCTCGATTCGTTCTTCTTGATGCCGTTTGAGATCTTGTTTTATATGTCTTCTTATTTCTACATTAAGGGTTTTGTATTCAGTTGTATTTCTTTTATTTTCTTGTAGTAGGCTTCTCCGTTGTTGTAGCATATCTATAGATATGGCACTTAGTTTTGATTTTTTGTCTGATTTTGCTGGTGCTACTTCTAAGCTAGTCTTTAGAAGTTTTTCAGTAATGGCTTTGTTTAGTTGATCTAGATTTAGGTCTGTTAGCTTTAGTTCTTCAGCTGTTCTTAATTGTTTTGGTGTTGTTCTTTATTCTCCTTTAATTTTTCTGGGTGGACTTTTTTCTTAGAGTGCACATATTGTCTTCGATCTTTTCTGTGTTTAATAATTATTTTAGCCCGTATCTGTAAAAAAAGTTATTACAAATAAAATCATCTAAATTTATTAAAAAAACCTTACATGACAGAAAAGAATACACTAACTATCATTGTTTTGGAATGAAATACCAAACTTTTCTGAATTAATAATTAATTATCAAGGTTAATTTTTTTTTAAGAAATCTAAATTGTAACAATTAGATGATCCATAAAACTTATATTTATTTATAAACCTTTAAACTTAATCTTAATATTATGTTATTTTATGACTGATATCTATTTAGAAAAATTTAACAAAACCAATCCCTTTACTGGCTAATTATTTCGTTTGAAATTATTAAGTTTGTTACCTTAGATTTGAATACAAAAAACACTGTCCCACACAAACTTCGATCTGAATCCGACCCATGGGAGGCATAAAATGGAAGCTGTCAAACACCAAAACTGGACCTCAGGTTATTGTGGATAATAATTCTTCAAACCTTGGCTGCTTATTTTTTACTTAAAATAATGTGAGCGCACTTTGCCCTCAGAAACGCTGTCATCAGATTGCTTGACACGGAATACAGTAACAAACCGGTGATTATTTCACTTTACAAAGACTGTCACATAGCATTTCGAAATTAAATCACCTCCTATCCAATACACATCGAATTGCGAAAATTTTCCGGTTCTTAAAAGTCTACGAGAGCGATGTTTTCCCGTTCAGACTCGGAGATGTTGTCATTGACTGCTACGATGACAATTTTCGATGACAAATTCCGGACTCAAACAATGTAATCTAATCGAATGCTATGGCAGCCGGTCCACCAAGTAGTGACTTTTTTCTTAAAAATCATTATAAACATTAGTTGTTTATTTCGTGCACAAATATCTAGGCGAACAAAGATCAATCGAAAGAGCAATTGTAATTATTATAAACAGACTCGAAAATGTTTACATTTCCCATTACAGAACTGCAAAATAATTAAGAATATTTTTCGGTGCTTTATGATATACGGGGTGAAACGAAAATGCTACAAAAGTAACAAATCAATCTAAAAAAAATTATAAACAATTACAAAGGTGCATATGAAAGCATATGATAATGTACCACCTCCATACATATTATATTTACACTCCGTAAATATACATGCCCACTAGCGCAAGTAAACAACTGATACCTTGCAAGCTCAGCATGTAAAATACTTTTTGGTACTTTTGGGTACTGGTGGGAATCCGTCAAGCACAAACATTTAATTTGGTCTGGTTCCTTATTTATGGAGCAAAGATTACATTATTGTAATCGTTATTCTGTCGGTACAACGATTTTTGCGTTAGCTCCCGATGATTTGCAAACTTTTATATCTTATATGAAACTGTGGCAGTGTCATTGCCGTTGCGCGTATTATCAACATATTAACGTAATCTCTTAATCTAAGTACTTTAAGCTATAAATACTAGTCTTAAAAGATTACACCGAATCTTTTAGCCGAATGTATGGAACCTCCATTACATTTAAGACGTCTTTTTTAGCTGAAAAGTTTATCTCTAAATGTCAAGGTAATAACCGAACCTACCTACTGCAAAAAATGTCCGACATATCTGTGTCTAACTTAGTTGACAAATAGTGGCATAACAAAAATTCTCTAACTTTAGCTGTAGAATTTCCTAATATTTCTTCCTATTTAGAAATCCCAGCTGAAACTAATTTCTTCCAATCTAATTTCAATATTCTTTATTCCCAAACCAAAGTTGATTTCTCTACTTTTGATTATAACAACGCCATTCCACTTCAGACACAACTTGCCAAATTTGATAAGCCAAATTTTCTCAGATGGGTCAAAATCCATTTTAGGAATTATTTGTGCGGTATATATCCAAAACAACCAAGAATACATTAAGTTTAAATTAAACCAACAATGTTCCATTTATTCCGCTGACCTGTTTGCAATATATCAAGCTCTGGAATGGACTACTGAAAAAAATATGTCTGATCAACAAATAGTAATCCTGTTGGATTCAAAATCTGCGTTTTTTGCTTTAGATAATTCGTATAAGCATATATATAAACGAACAGTATTATAGTCAAAATTTTAAAAATTACCTAAAGCTACTTAAAAATAATAATTCAGTTTCATTCGCTTGGGCAAAGGTACATGCTGGTATCTCGGGTAACACCAAAGCAGATTATTTTGCTAAAGAAGCGGCTTCAAAAGGATTAAAAATTAGTTGGCTCAAAAGAAGTAATTTAGTTTCGCAGCGTGAACAAGAAATAAAATAAAACTGTAAGATTGGAAGGAATGGTTTCTGTAACAGAAGTAACAACTTTTTTACAAAAATTCACGCTGTCTTACCTACTGTGCGTTTTGCTTTGTTAGTCATACTAATATGAAAGCCTATCTTAATAGATAGGCTTTCATCGACAGGTACTGACGATATCAGTCATTGGATGTTCGGGTGCATATACAGAGGGGCTCAAAAGTCTGGCAACGACCAATTATCTCGTATATTGCTAGTCATATTTTTACAAAATTTGAGGTAAATCTATTTTGGGATACGGAGATTCCATATTTAAAACTTGGAATGTTGTCAGATTTGCCGTTTCTCTTATATTATTAGTAACTTTGGTTTTTCAAATTTATCAACCTGTATATTCAGTCATTATTGGAATCTCCTATTCAATACGAGTTTAACCATACGTAACACTTATGATTTTATGTAGTCTGGAAGGTTTTAAATACATAAAAGAGTGTAAAATATGTAGATTTTAATAAATTCAATTATTTAAATCTATAATGACGTGATTTTGACATTATTTGTTCACCATTAACATTATTAACTAAAACTGACAGTAGTTGTGTTTCGAAAAGTTCTGCAAGATAAAATGCTTCTTTAAAATGGCTCTTAACGAAAACTAACGAATTACTATTCTAATGATGAGAGGGTGCGGTGACAGAAACATATCTTATTGTGAAGTAGCCAACTTGTTTAATGACTCTCCCGTTCTCCTATTCATAAGGCGACGGTACAAAAAACTGAAGAGTGATTTGAGAAATCTGGGGAAGAAAAAGATAGATATCGATCAGGGAGACCGAAAAGGGTTATGAATGACAACAAAACTTTAGATATAATGCAACGTTTTGTTGAAGAACCACATACATCCTTACGCAGGGTTGCACAAGTTGTTGTATGTCGTTCTTCAGTCTTACGTGTATTATGTAAAAATAAATTTAAACCATATAAAATTAACTTATTGCAAGAATTAAGTGAAGATGACTTCTATCGTAGATTAGAATTTGCTAAGGTAATGATAGATAAAATTGAAAATGATGAAACAGAATATGTTTTTCCGATGAAGTAACCTTTACACTGTGTGGAAGTGTAAATCGACACAATTTAAGGTACTGGAGTGACGTAAATCCACACTGGATGCATAAAAACCATACTCAAAGACCACAAAAATTTAATGTATGCTCAGGTATAGTAAGTACTCAGTTAATTGGACCATTTTTATCGAAGGAAATTTAACGTCATAGTTACGAAATGTTATTTAGAAATGAAATTGTACCTACACTGAGAATCTTGTATGGAACCAATTTTAATCAGATATGGTTTCAGCAAGATGGAGCTCCAGCTCATTTTGGTGTAAATATTCGTCGTTATTTAGATGACATATTTCCCGGACGATGGATTGGTAGACGAGGTAGAATTGAATGGCCTCCACTTTCACCTGATTTCAATCCTAAAGATTACTTTTATTAACGAGAAATGTGGTAGATGCATTCTACCATCGATTAAGGTTCTGCAACTCACAAATGAAACACATTTAGAACACTTGATAAAGTAACCATTATGTTAAAAAATGTTGTAACCTATCAATTGTTACGTTTTAATGTAGTTGAAGAATTAATCAAATTTTTGAAGATATTTAAAAGGACCAAAAGAAAAATTTAGGATGGAATGTGTCATGTGATTGTATAAATTTAGCTTTGTTTCCCTCTGTCTCTGTCTATCCTTATGTTATATTTACCTCCTACCTCTTTTGTCTGTTGCCTGTCTTGTGTTGTAATAAAGTCGCTACGAAATGGACCTTGGCGTGAAAAGTATCCCTATATTATGTAATCCCTTGTTGGTTCTTATTATTCACTTTGAGTTGGTTGGGGCCCTGAATGTAACGAATGAAAGTATGATTATTTATCAATCTACTAATTCTTGTGATAATGATGTTTACATTATGTGTATTTTTAACTTACCTTTAGGTGAAGTACTAGTTTATTAGCAAATTCAATAGGGCAAGACATCATTAACAAATTCAAGTAGTCAAATACATTATCGTGGCTGAATGGATCAAGTTATACAAAGCCATTAATTAAATAAAAAAGTACTTTAAACCTACATAATGAAATGAGTACGATTCTCAATATGACAGAATGTTTCTTTCTTAGAAAAAGTTCTTTATTATTTGCATTGCCATTGAAAAACTTGGTATATATAACTTCATGTCAACAAACCAAACAAAGAAATTATGGAAACATGGAGGCACGACGTCTTAGCAAGATAATCTGTAATGTGATACGTAAAAGAATAGTTCAGTGTGGTTCTCAAATGCAACTCTTATGATTAAGATGTTATTATCGTTTCCTGTAAAAAAGTATCAAAGCAACAGTAGTATTTTCTTTTTAACTTTCATTTAATATCTTACTTATTTTGACAAGAGTTACGTCAAATTTTGATTTGTTTTTTCTTTCTTATATCTTTCTTTAAATTTATTTCATTAAAACTTTTAACACAATTTTCTTATTCGCATATTTTGTAATCACCGTTTAGTCAACGTCTTGCTAATTAGTAGTTTCGGTGATTAGTAATAGAAGCATTATTTTTCATTGTACCCGAGAACCTGCACCGAAAAGTAGGCCAGCAAAAATTGATGAGGCACGAGCCTTTCCTTAAAACCAACTAGCTCGTGCGACGTATCTCGCTCTTCGATTCTTACAGGGGAATTAAGACAAATAATTTCTGTGTTATATAACAACCGCATAAATTTGTGTAGACTTATTGAAATGCTTAGACAAATATTCAAAAAATATATTAGCTCCATATTATTAAATTTTTAACAAGTACTTATATCAATAATAGGGGGTAATATAATGTATTATATTATAACTTATTTATTGTTAGTATATCGGCGAAACGATGGGACAGGTCGATTTTTAAAATAATAATGTTCTGTTCTGACATTTTTCTGACCTATTTTTCGTTTATTCTAAAATGTGTAGAATTTCTCTTGATCAATATATATTTTACTTTAGATTTTAAGTAACCTCCTAAAAAAATTAATGAAATTAAGTAATTAAAAATCTGGGTGGACACATGTCCCCCTTGGTTCGTAATTAATTGTGTTTCAAAATAATGTGACAAAGATCTTTAAAAATAATATTAAGATATGGTACCATATCAGAGAATACCATACTCTTTCATGCAAGAAATGTATTATTTTAAAAATTTAATTTTTAGTTACTTTTATGTTAGTTTAGTTACTTTTATGTTTTAGTTACTAATTAAATTATGGATGGCGATAATGAAAATATGACTTAGTTGAGCGATATGCTGTCACAATCACGAAAATTAGAAGCATTTTTTAAAAACCCTAATGTTAATGAAGATAAATGCTGATATTGTTCTGAAGCTATTTTCCTCTGACATTTTAAAGTAATTACTATTTAAATGAGAATAAGCCACAATCAAAGGTAAAAGTACGTTTATTGACGTTTCAATTTCTACTTCGGAAATCGTTCTCAAAATTTATATTTTGAGTTGATGTTAACTACCAGTGGATTATGATCCAACCCAATATCAGCACCAGGATATGTTTTGGCTGATGTTATCGAGTTTCTGAATCTTTTATTCGCCATAATGTTATCAATTTGGTTTCTGATGATGTGATCTGGGGTGTCTTGAGGTGATCTCCACGTATATAATCTCCTAGCTAGTGATTACCAGTTGTTCTTCCACAGCGAAGGTGATCAGGCGATCTCCCTGTTCGACTCCATTACATCGATTTCTTAAAGGCCTTCGCCACACACGGTAACGCAGTAATACATTTTTTGCCCATCTTTAACTTAAGATGTAGTTACTTTATGGTTAAGTTGTTATCTTGATAAAAGCGTTCAGTTTGTTGTATAAAGGGTTTACTTTGGATTCCTATCTTGGTCAGTTCAGGGGTCTCACAAGGTTCACATATCGATCCTCTTTTTGTTCTTGTTTATGATTGATATTTCCAAGGTAATAAGGGTTTGTCAATTTTTGCTTTATGCTGATGAGCTTAGAATATACTTCAAAGTTTCAAACCCATTAAAATAGACCAGTTTTAAAGTAAAATTGAGATTTGCCCAATAACACAGATTTAGAACAATATCAAGAGTGTAGAAAAATATTTGAATAAAACTAATTGTCGTGTTACAGATATACGTGCCATAAGAAAAAATGTGTTATTAAATTTATAAAAAGCAAATATTAATATTAAGAAAGTCTTTGATAAGCCCATTTTATAGACTTAAAATTAACTATCTAAATCTGTATCATGGTTTTTTGAATTTCACCGAAATTTAATTTTAGATAGCTAAAAAATGTAAGACTACGGTGTTTTAGCAGATCTTCTGCGATATGATCTATTACAATAAAATTTACACACTACCCTCTAAATAGGTCAAAATTATAAATAAAAACTACATATACCAAACAAAAAGTCTCGGTATGTCTCTTTCAAAATAAAGGCGACAATAATGATATGATACGATACGAGAGCCTAAAAAAGTAAACTAAACGAGGTCTTCATCATCTCAAAAAAGTAACGAGGTCTTCATATAATTTGCAGTGCTGTCTAGTCAACCATATTGTGATCGGTTTAATCGTGGTTCATTCAGATATAAGTAAGGATTTGTTTAATATAAATATTAAATCATATATCAAGGAAGTCCCGTCAAATCTACAATTAAGTGTACTAAGAATTGCATTTTACATTTATTTGAATTTGAAATCTGGAAATCATTTTCAAAAAAATTCTAAATAAAAATTATTAATGATGTTGATCTGTAAGTGTCAAATGTATAAACATTTGACAGTTAATTTACTTGACCACAATATTGTAGCTAAATAGCCATTTTTAGAGTTAAATTCTAAAAGCTGGTTTAGACGATACGAGATATTCTCGCGATTTCTCAGCGATATGATTTATTTAGCGACCAATTTATTGCTTAGAGAAATCGACGAGTGGCTGGCTAAGTCTCGAATGGTTACTGATGAATAGGGAATTCAGTAATGAGCCAAACGACTGGGAAATTATTTTAGGATGGACAAGGGGACTTATCTTGATTTGTTAAGCTTAGTTTCTACGTTACGATTCCTTGCCACCGGAAGTATCTTGAAGGGCATGGAATATTCAACTGCCATTTCTAAACTTCTAGCTCATTAATCCCAGAAACCTGTGAAGTTATCTATAAAGTACTACAAAGATTCATACAGGTATGTGTTATTAATTATTATAGAACATTGTTTCAATATTAAACAGTTTTTTATTTTTTTTTTAAATAACGAAATATAATACATTATGCAGTTAGTAAGCATAAAACATAAAGTCGTACATAAAATAACATAAGACAACATAAAGTTCATTTATTCGCATGAGTATTTAAAATCAAAAAGAGAAAAGAAGCAAGAATTAATGACAGACAAAATATTGCAGATGATGGAAGAGCGAAAACAATTAAAAGGTAGAAATAACAACGAATAGAAAAAGAAGGAATATATTAAATGAGATAAACAGGCATAGTTGTAGACATTAAAGGCCAAATTTTGACTACCATCGAAAATAAATTACAAAGATGGAAAGAATATATGCAAGAATTATTCAAAGATGCAGCACGAAGTCCGACTAAAATAAACAATCCCTACGGCCCAGAAACAACAAACGAAGAAGTAACTAAGGCCATTAAGTAAATTAAAGATGGGAAATCACCAGGACCTGATGAGGTGCTCTCCTTCTTCAACCATGGGACTCTCCTTCTTTCTATACTCCTTCCTCCTCTTATATTTCCCTGTATTATCAGCCTTAGCAGTTCATATCGCTGTCCCCTCATTACGTGTCCCACATATTGTAGCTTTTTTGTTTTTATTGTGTTTAGTCATAGACGGTAAAGTAATAAATCATGAAATATAAAAAATAATGTCCTACTACACCGATAACTTTGTTGTTATCCCCGAAAAGAACCCCAAAACATTGTTATCAATTGACTAATCTGAATATATATTGGTTGTTCAGAGTAGGCTTGTTCTGGATTGTTTGTTTAAACGCTAAAGAGTGTCATGTTAAATACATAGAGTATCATGGTTGAGAGTTTGTGAGCATGAAAGTATTGGAAAGATTTGATGCTGTAGAATGTTACTATCGAAACCCAAAGAACGAGGATTGTGTTGTAGGCTATATGAGAATGTGAGAGTTGATGGTCTGGACCTCATCTGAGGGAGTCAGCATCTTTTTTCTTTTAGGCTTCGCTACAATTGGTAATGGTGATACAGTTTGTGATGTGCTGGATTAATCATCACCTGATGTTGAAAGAGCTTGTTGAGTGGGGTAGATACGTATGTTCTAAATCCTCCTGTTCAAAATAAAATAATGTTATCAGTTTTCACTAAATTTATTAGACCAAGTAGTATCTGTTTTAAAATACCCTCATTTAAGTTAATGGTATTTTACCTAGTAGAAAATTTTGAAAATTTCAGCAGCGAAAAGGACAACATAATATTGAATTTTTCCAGTTTTTTTTTTTTTTTCATAAATTGTTTAATAAAAAGTTTAGCCCACCTTTTTGAGTATGCATATAGTGAAATTATTATTTCTTATAATATTTGGAAGCGATTGAAGGATTCCCCAAACCGACGCGAAATTTTCGCAGCGGAATCGCGGCGAATCGTAAGGCACGGCGACTTAATGCATGTGTTCAGACAAGTTCGGACGAAAACCGGAACGGTCGCGGCAGAACAGCGTTGACGTTTCATGAAACGCTGGATGCACGGTTTTTTCCGCTGCAGTTATAGCAAGTTATAGTTTCGCGTGAATTATTAAAATGGCTGTTACAGAAAAACTAATTGAAATTGTGAAACAATATCCTATAATTTATGATTTAAGTGACGAAGATTATAAAAATATAAGAAAAAAGGATAAAGTCTGGGATGATATAGGGTCATTTCTAGGAGAAAATGGTAAGTTTTCATTATATATTATATATAATGAATTTAATAGTGCTACGCCTGCGAATGTTCCGCAACGATTTCGCGTCGCAAAAGTTGCGCGTCGGTGTGGGGAATCCTTAAAGCAAAAAAATTAGATCCTATACGATTTACGCAACTCAAAACATATACAGCCCGGTATATATGGACGGCTATATTTGGCATGTGACAGAAACAGTTCTTCAGTTAGGACCGAGTAAATAGATTTGAGATAATTTGTATATAAATTTATATTTAATTTGTAATTTAAAATTTGTATCGACTAAGAGTAATGCCAACATATTTTGCGTGTGTATGTGTCAAAAAAAAATATTGATTTTTTTTTGACATTGATTGACGGGTCGTTAAAAATTACCTCAGATTTTAAAAAGAAGTGTCATAGGTTGGGCCCTGTCGATGGAAAACATATCTAGATTATTTCACCGAGACGAATAGTGCTTCCCATTACTTAAACTACACAAAGACACAGTATAGTCTTGATGGCTATAGCAATCAATCATTGTAGTATTGTTTTGTCTCTGTTTGGTTTGCTTCTTTCTTTTGTATGCTTCCAATGTTGTTTTAGGTATCTTCATCTCTTCAGAACGTGGTTTGTTTTGCTGGGTATCAGCTCTGGATCGCTGTGTTATGTCTCATTGGTAGTTTACGTTGGCGGATGTTTTTATCGATGGTACTAAGCAACTACATAGGTATAAGACCTTATGCTGAGATAGCTCATTTTAATATCTTCATCCTTCTCTTCCGTTGGTGCATGCGCTGAGATAATCGAAATGCTGTATCGTTCTCCCTTCATTTGTATGTAGCATATACTTTCGTTTATAGATTTGAAATTTAGTATATTCTGTACTAGACTGTCTCTAATCACAAAGTCCGTTCCAAATTCATGTCTTCCATGTTACCGCTGAAGAAGGTGGTGCCATATAATTTCTTGGACTACTGTTATATCTATTCCTATGTTTTCCAGTTTTTCCACAACATTTATAGCAGCTTCAGGTATGTACCCAATCTGGACATTCCAAGTTCTGATATTCATAGTTCTTTTACATTGCATTTGTCGTTTTTTATGTTTATCTGTCCGGTTTCGAGACAAAGTTAAAGTTTTCATGACTAGTTTCTTTTTTAGAGGGTGGGCTCAACCCTCCTCTTTTATCGGAGATTGCGACCGGCTGCAGTAAGGTGATTTTCGAGCTCCTCAATCCACCCGTTTCTCACCCTACCCCAGCAATAGTGATTAGATATGAAGATATTTTACCAACATGCCTAAAGAAATAAAATCCAATGCGTAAGTAAAGTTTATGTTTGTATGTTTTACTAGCCACTTCCATTTTTTAAGTGCGAGATGAATTCACACGTAATATAATAAGCAGCGACATTAGAGATATATCTTGTTAAAGTCAAGGCTCGGAATATGTGGAAAAATAGCGGCGACAATGCTATATGGAGCAACACATACACATAGTGAGATGCGGAGAAACTGTGCAGTATCTACGTAATTACCCTTTTAATAATATTGTTATTAGCCGCCACAAACGAGGTTTCGTTTTTTGCAAAAATATTCCACTAACAAATATGAAAATAACTACACGCAATGCTGAATTACTTTGGTTTTATTTTAAAATAATAATTTGCGTTTTTCTAGTTGCCTATATATTTTAGGAATGTCTATTGATATAATAGGTTTTTGATAATATGACTACTAAGAATATTTATCTTTAGAGAAAGATACAAAAATATAGATTTTTAAAAAGAAAGACGATTTGAAACAATGATACTATTTTAATTAATGTAAATAATATGAAAACTCGGAAAGACTGATCAATTTTGTTTTTAGAGATGAGATTTTTAGTACATAGTTTAGCTCTCAAGGGTCACCTTCAAAGGCTAATGTTGCAACTTTAAAAGACAAGCAGAAAATTACATGGTACATCATTTAATAGGTATATGACGACAGTTTCTATCAATCTATCAGTTACTCCAATCCTTTCTATCAGTTACTCTAATCCTTCTGATGTAATTTCAATTAGTGATAAGTGTAACATTTTCAGCTCCTCTCATGTATCTAATTAAAATTTGTATTCCTTTTGCTGCAATCTGAATTTGGTTAATCTGTATAAAAAAATTAGTATAGTAATGGGCGGTGGTCTATCAGAATAACACATTGCTTTTGTAGTAGGCAATGTCTCTATTTGTAAATAAATTTTTAAGTTTCAAAATCAATTAAATTATACAAATATATATTATAAACATTTCAGCTTAATTTCAGCTCCAAATAAAGTGTTGTTGTTGGTTTATTCGAACTATTAAAACAGCTTTGTTACTAGGTATAAAATTAAAATTATTTTCTACAACTAGAGTGAAGAAAAATTGTAAGTAGAGTTTTTATTCAGTCCATATAAACCATTTTGAAACATATCGCATTGACATAAACCAAGGATCCATTTTTATTTTTTTTAAAAAGCCGATAATTCAAACTAATTGTCAAACATTAGTAGCAACTCGTACTATAAACCTTGGCTATAAAGAAAATAAAAATTGAAAATACATATCAAATTGGAAACTAACAAAGCAATCACCAAATAATTATGATATTACAAATTCATGGTGTGAAACAAGTATTGACCGTCAGCTATACGTTAAAGTCGCTCGTTTGCGTATAAGGTACAACCATAGATAAATAATGGTACAACAGAATAACTCATGGTTAGCTTATGGTTACCTTGGTTATCCTTATGGTTACTTTATAAAAATCAATTCTCCCTTTATGTATGTATTGTAACTGTTCTGTATATCTATTGCACATATTATGGTGAAATGTCCTAAAAACAATAATAAGGAAAAGAGTTATAAACCACAATAAAAAAAGCCAAAATTGAATACCCCAACAACCAATATTTGTTTCAAAGCCGCAGTTTGCAAAATACAGATTGCCATAATGGTCGCCAACATCCGAGAGGGATAGGCACCACAAGAAGAAGAATTTATGTGTTATTAGCCTATGTTGACAAAATCAACTAAAGGCGATAGTTGTGTCCCTATGTTACACATACCGAATTTGCGACTATTATCAATAAATGTGTAATAAATAATGATTAAATGAAATAATTAGATAACAATATAATTAATAAATCTCTAGATATAACTGAGGTTATAACTCTGAACAACAATAACATAGAAAAGGTTAAGTGATACATATACCTAGGATAAAAAATCGAATTAACAAAGCTTAACTTAAAGGCTGACTTAAATAGAAGATGTTTCTTCAACTAACATGAGCTGCATTCGGAAGATTACAAACAGTATTTAAATCAAACTTACCAAATATTTTAAAGGCAATGCTTATGGGTCCAATGATAATTCCGTGGAGCTTCTGGCTGGTGTGCTCAGGAATCTGGCGTCGATGTTTTTCCTTCCTTACTAATGCAGCCAAAATGCATACCAAAATGACATTTGGTAAACCATAATGCAATTAATAGAACTAAAATTATAACAAATTTCTTGAAAAATTGCAAAATAAGCATTCGATGGAGCTTTTGCAAGTATAGCTTTCGTACGTGTTACTAACTTTCAAAAATCTCCTTCATTTTTAAGATAATTGTTTTAGCTTAAAAAAAAACATTACTTTATCTTTATTAAAAAAAAGTTAAAACAATTTAAACATTAAAATTTTTACTAAAACGTTGCGTATTAATTTGTTTATAAGATATTTAAACAATATTAAGCTATAATCTTCATCGGGCTTAATCTGGCCAATGCAAGTTATACAATATCTCAAATCAAACATTTCAAGCTTTGTTAAATGTTTCTGGTAAATCTATCTATCTATCTAATTAGCCTTCTTCGGTCCATCTTTGGACATAGGCCTCCCCAATCCTTTTCCATTCTCTGTCTGTCGCTGCACTCATCCATCTAGAGCCCACGTGCTTCTTGATATCATTTGCTCATCTCATTTTGGACCTTCCTCTGCTTCGTTTATATTCCCACGGTCTCCAACTTATAAGAATTTTGTTCCATTGTTCCATCGGTCTTCTTTTTTGTCTTATATTGTGTCCGGCAAATCTCCATTTTAATTTTGCAACTTCTTGTCTAACATCTCTCACTTTTGTTTTCTCTCTTATCCACTCGTTTCTCTTCTTATCCATTAGTCTTATGTGCAACATTTGTCTTTTCATTGCTTTTTGGGTTTTTATGATTTTGTCCATGTTTGCTTTTGTAGATGTCCACGTTTGGGAAATATAAGTAAGAACAGGGAGTACGCATTGATTATATACTTTGGTCTTAAGATGCTGTGGATATCTTTTGTTTTTAAGAATGTAGCTTAGTTTGCCAAATGCCGCTCATGCCAGTCTAACTCGTCTCTTGATCTCTGCTGTTTGGTTCTCTTTGTTAAGTTTTATAGTTTGACCAAGATATATATAATCCTTAACTTGTTCTATTTCATCTTGTCTGATTCTCATTGTGATGTCTTCATCTGTATTTGTTATAGTTTTGGTCTTGCTGTAATTCATATTAAGGCCTATCTTTCCAGCTTCTACGTCCAGTTCTTTCATCATTTCAAATAATTCTTCTTTTTTATCGGTTATCAATACGATGTCATCAGCATACCTTAGATGGTTCAAGCGTTGTCCACAAATTTTTATACCTTTTTTTTCCCATTCTAATCTTTTAAAAGTATCTTCAAGAGCCTGATTGAAAAGTTTCGGTGATATTGTATCACCCTGTCTCACGCCTCTACTTATTTGTAGTGATTTTGTTCCTTTATCTACTTTAATTGTTTCTGGTAAATGGTAAATGTTAATTTTTTGCCGAGATATTGAATGTTGATTTATGCGCTCGGTTTACGCGCGTCCACATTCGTTGCGAGCTGACCGTGCACTTTAGAGGGCGTTATTAAAAGTTCCATATCTTAAAAAGTAACATAAGAACATTTACCAAAGCTTTAAATATACATCTTGAGTGATTGTTATATAACTTCCATTAGCCAGATTTCCTAAGTTTTTAGCTTAATTTTGTTTAACTCTCTTATGAACAAAATAGCTAAAAAAATGTAACAGAATCGTCTGGGAAGCTCTAAAAATGTTGCAAAAGAAACTTGGTCCATAATAAACAATCTTTGAAATTAAACTAACACAGCTCAAACTGTTCTTCTTCTTCTCTTTTAAACTCTGAAAATCTAAATGAATACTTCGTTAATGTGAGAAAAAATATAACATCAACTATTTTGCCTTAACAAGATCCTATTTTCTATCTCCCCAAATCAAAAAAGGTCGCGAATTCATTCTTTATAAGATTAGTTGCTAAATTTGAACTAATACAAACAATCAGTAGTATCAAAAGCAAATCTTCCTGTAGTACTGATGAACTATCCATAAAAATTTTCTTAAATCTTCCAAAAAATGTGTTGGAGTGCCTACAGATAGCCATTATTATTCCTTTTCATAAGGGTGGTGAAAAATCGAATATGTGCAACTATAGACCTGTGCCTTACTACTACTTAAAGCATATTTCCTATCCAAAATTATTGAGAGACCTATAAAAACCCGACTTATGTCCTTTCTTGTTGAAAACAACATTTTATTACAAAGACAGTTTGGCTTTTTATCTAATAAATGTACTAGTGATGCTGTTTTTCTGTACTACATGTGGTCTATCAAGACCTAAACAATAATTTTCACACTGCCACTGTTTTTTTGTGACTATGTCTAAGCTTTTGATTGTGTAAATCATGACATTTTGATAAAAAATCTAAATTTCTATGGAATTCGAGGTATTTCTTTGAATTGGTTCCAATCTTACTTGAAGAATAGGAAACAACTAGTTAGAGCAAATGATACTGACTCTAGTCACAAAAGCATCGTATGTGGAGTACCACAAGGTTCAGTATTCTACTTTTCCTTATCTTTATAAATGACATTACTAACTTAAAAATCGATGGAAAAATTTTTCTTTTTACTGATTATGGCAGTATTATCTAGAGAAACTCTACAATTTCAACTCTTCATGCAATTATAACTTCTGATTTATTTAAAATAAAAACCTAGTTTGACTTTAATTTACTTTCTTTTAACGTAGATAAGAATCAATCTTCCAAAATAACATATTTTTCTTTGTTCTAGTCTAATTTTCGATATGGCTTTCTTTGTTGATGTTGTAGTACAGCTACCCAATCTATGTTATTTTTAAATTACAAAAAAGAGAAATACGGTATCTTTCTGGCTCCAGTAGAATAACACATTGCACAAGCTACTTCACAAATCACGGGATTACCTCTTCCTTTTTTTATATTCCAGAAACTGTTTGCTTAATTCGTAAACACCTACATGTTTTTCCAGCAAGACCTAGTCATGACTACTCCATCACAAATTCAAGCTTTGATTCTCGTCCACCGAGTTAGTAAAGAAATCTATATTATATTCGGCAAAAAAATTATACAACCATCTTCCCTTTTCAACTTAAATCTACAACTTCTTTCGTTAAGTTCCGTAAGTTGACAAAAGCCTATCTATCTGAAAGGCCTTATTATTCAATGGAAGAGTTTCTTAACGACTAGTTAAGAAAGTACAGTACGTTTAGGTACAAGCAAAAATTTTTTTTAAATATATTTGGGTATCACATGCAGCAGTTTAAACTTATTCGTAAACTAGGTCGTAAGGTTTTAATGTGCAATTTGCAATTTAGTTAAATTTTGCATTGAATTGTATATTTTATTATCTTTTATTTTGTGATAATGACGATTTATGTAATTGTAGTAAATTTTAATTGTTATTGTTATTTTTTTTTACTTCTTGTAAGCTTTGTCCATAAAATTGTACAATTTTCAGTGAAAATAAAAACATATTGTTATTCTATTCTATTGTTACAAATTAATTCAAAACTAGTGAAATTTATAAAGTGTAATTTTTATAACTTTTTTTTATTAATAAAGATAAAATAATTGTGCAAAAATTTTTAAAACTGAAACAATTACCTTTAAATGAGGGGGTTTTGAGAGTTAATCGCACTATAAAAGCTAAGTTATGCTTGGAAAAGCCTCGTGGAATGCCCATTTTGTAATTATTTTTTACAAAATTTGTTATAACTCCAGTTTTAACAATGGGATCAAAGTTTACCAAACACCATTTTGTTTATTTTTTCAAAAAGAAAACAATTTTAAATTTGGTAAAATTAAATATTTTTAATAGTTTAATAAATACAATCATTTAAACAATTAAATTGTTAATACCATATTATCTGACCACTTTTTAGCCTAATACCCTTAAAAAATCGAATCGACTCACCAAAAAACATACCGAGGGGACAGAGAAGTACATACACAACCCCTCTCCCCTGGCTCCTAGATTATTTATATTCAATACCCACATAGTTAATGGTATCAGGTATAAAATTAAATTTTACAATTTATCTAACACTAACGGGAAAAAACTTTTGACTTAATTACAAGACTCTATATAAAAAATAAATTTTCACTTTATGCTTCTATTTTTGTGCCAAAGGAGAACGGTCTCAATAAATATCGCTCGAGTATTAATTCAATTCGCCAGTTTAATCGATTAGAAGCCGTTAAATCAAGAAATCCTGCAATAAATTCGATTCTGAAAAAGGTGTAGCTATTTATTTCTGTGTTTAATTTCCTACTTTTAAATATTTTTTTGTGTTAACAGTATCTAAACTTGTACCAGAAGATTTAAATACCTACTATGTTGTTTCTTGAAGTGTTTTATAACCGACATTAGTATTTAATAGTCAATAGAGGATTCAGAGGTTAATTAAAAAAATGTAAGAGATGCAGTTAATTGATAGAAATAGTTTCCATAAATTTTACTTTTTTACTGTTGTTATGAAATGTTTTTACAGTAAGATGCAATGCTCTTTAAAACCAGTAAAAAGTTATAGCTTAAGCAGCTATAACTTTTTAACAAAGATTTGATGCAAATAAATTAAAAGTAATTTATTTAAATATTTTATTGAGAGGACATTATAAAGAAATTTTTATGTGCATCCTTCTTTATAGAAACAAAAAGTAGCATTGACTACGTTTTTCGAAACATTCTCTTATTTATGTCGAAAATTATTGATTTTGCATTGATTACGTTTTTCCAAACGTTCTAAATCCGCTTAAACCTAAGAAGGTTTAATTACACTTTGTTTATTAAATTAAACTCTTTTAATAAATAAAGAAAATTGATATAAACAGCTTAAAACAACCTAACGTTAATCTAAAAGTCACAGAAAAATAGCGGATAGATGCCCTACTATCACCCGACTCCCATTCTTTCTCCGAAAAATTGATCGAGAAAATCACACCCCCACAAACCGCGAAAGATTTTTAACCCCCTGCCTTAGCAATGCTGCCATCTCTCTCGCGTCGTCTCTCATTTACTCCTATTTCGGCCTGCGTCTGTCCGAACCCCAACGAGGTGCTACTTGCTTGTTTTAGAATTCTGTTGCGAGTTTCCTCTCCTCTTGATCTTTTGAAGAGAGCAGCTCCCTGATAAATTTGTGGATCAGTGTCCACCATCACTAATCTCTCATCATTTTCTCCACCATTTCTCTCACGGAATCAAACATTCTGCGGTTACACTCTTTTACAAACTTCTTTCTTTCATCCACCCAACGTTCACACTTCAACATCGTGTGTGTCACAGCATCCGAGAGACCACAGTAAAGGCACTGATCGGACTGATCCATGGCCTGTGAGCATTTGCGTCAGATAATAATCCAGCTGCCTATGCCTACAGTCCACCCAGCCTCCAAAATTTGGAATTAGTAACTTTCGTCCACTCCGCCACAAAACGTGTTACTTTCCACTCTTGCTGCCACTGACCGATTGAAACTAATCTCTCGGCCAGTCTTATATCACTAATCTCTCGCTCTCCAATGTTCTGCTCCCTACGACTATGACTCCAGGCCCTTTCACCTGCCAGCACATGTAAAGGAACACAGCCGGTGATCACTGTAGTTCTGTCCATGGGTAAAACATCAATCATAACCCTCTTGTAAGTTGGTATTTCTACCGCCTCACTCCATACTGGGGCCGCGTAGAGAACGACAGACTGCACACCGTAAAGCGCCCTTCTTCTTTCGGATTTGGGTCCACCGATATTAGACATTATCCTCCCTAGCCCAGCCATTCTCTGAATAGCTCTGCGGGTCACCCCCTCAAATGTTTCCCCAACTTCCACCCTGGTGGAGAGTAACTCACAGATAATTGACGTACTTTTTGGGTGTCACTCTCGCTCCCACGCACTCAAATTCAATTATATCTTTCTTTCTGTAGCCTCTGAGTAATACAGCCTTCGTCTTATCTGCTGCAAGAGAAAGATTTTGTTCGCTTATCCAATCCTCAACAAGGACACACGCACACGTAATCTAAAGCAAGAGTTCCTCTATGTCCCGTGCCGCCACTAGCATAGCAAGATCTTCCGCGAATGCGAAGGAAGTTACACCCTCCCCATATTTGCAGTTTGAGATCCCGTCATATGACAGGTTATACAGTGTCAGACCCAGGACGTAACCCTGCGGGATCCTGGCTATTACATCCACCATCACACCATTTTCCACTCTTCCTCTCGAAAAGGTAACCAGCGAGCACATTTCAGATACTCAGGACAGTTCCTTGCTTCCAAAGAGCTCATTACGTGACCTCTCTGCAATGCACTGCATTTCGGACGTCAAAGAGAATCAGAATGACCCATCGATGATCAGCCTCAATTCCCCGTGCCGTCCAAAGCACATCGGTCACCGCATCCACTGTACTTTTACCATGGCAGAAACCATATTGCCTCGGAGATAGGCTTCCAGACATCACAATCACCTTTTCGATACGTGCACGTAGCATTCTCTCATACAACTTTCCAATACAAGAAAGAAGGGAAATAAAACGATATTTTTCTGCCTTGAACTTAGATAGAAGCACTAGACTCGAGATTAATGAAAAGCTTCATTACCTGCTATTCCAACATATGAAGGGACCCAGAGAAACTTTTGGCTTGTATCTTCAGTATCTTGTAATTTATGTAGTTCTTCCTTTATAATTGATGGTGCTTGTATGGTTTCTCAAATATATGTAGTGATGACATAGAATCGTCACGATTAATATTTCGTTCACTTTATTTGCATTTGCATGCAGTATCGCTTGGTAAATTGCATAGAGTCCTTCTGTTAATATAGTTGCAGTACCTATCTAAAATTATATATTTGAGCATCTCTGTGTTGTTAGTTATTGCCCCTCTGATTTCATTGTTAGTTTTAGATGCGTCTGTATAGTATACCTACTGTAATGGGAATGGGAGTTAACTAGACGAAGTCTTAATATCGTTCTGAAGCTATTTTTTTGTGGCATTGTAAATTAATTACTATTTAACTGGGAATAAGCCACAATTAAAGATAAAAATACGTTTATTGACGTTTCAATTTCCACTTCGGAAATCGTTCTCAAAATACAAACAGTAAATTAAACAAATTTTGTTTTTTTTTACATAGTGAAAAATTCTTCTAATAATTTAATTTTATCTGACTCATTTATATTGACAATTCAGACATACATTATGCATTTTAAAGTAGATGAATTTAAAATGATATTGCTAATATTGTTGAGTTGCCAATATAGACGAAATCTTGTATGATAAGATTAGGGTTGGCGCTATTTTTTTTTTAAATTTTAATAGAATGCAATTGACTATTGGAATTTTTACAATCTAAGGCGAATATGAAGATATATTTTTGTATTGATATAAGGATGGAAATTCATTCCAGTTAAGTAATTCGATAGCATGATAGATTCTGCGGGAATTTGGGAGAGTAAACTTTAAAATGTCATTAGTGTTGGATATGTCTAAAATAATTTTTATTGGAAATATTTTATTTACAGTTCTTGTTTGCTTTTATATAATTCTACTTGCTTTAGTTCCACATTTTTTATGCTCTATTAATAGATCAATATTTTTGTACCCTTTGGATCAGTTTCAAATTGTTTTACTTAATTTTATACCGGCCTCACATTGTGTATTTCACCAGGGAATTCGTTTGTTCTCTAAAAGTTGATATTTTAATGAACGTTTTATTATTTATCTCTATCTATTTTTTTACTATTTAACAAATACAAAATATAGTTATGTATTTAGTGACTTAAGTGACTATAAGACGTCATTGCTCACATAATTTTTCTTATCATCATCATCATCATCCTAATCAAATCATTAATTTGTTTACTTATTCTTCTAGCCTTATCACAAACATAACCTCCATATTGCACAACTAACTTCTAGTTTAGTTTAGAATTATTAATTTTATTTACTGTTAATATAATTTAAACAACGATATAATTTAAACTTAAATTTGGTTCAAACCATAACCAATTGTGGGCATTGAACTTTTGAGTGTCAACTAAAACTAAGCTCAATCACAGCTCTTACAAAGCTATTCAACAACATCTCCGAGACTGGTTACTTACCAAAAGACTGGCTACTATCAATATTCATTTCATTTCCTAAAAATTCAAACGGTAGAAAATGTGAAGAACATAGATCAATTAGTTTAATGAGCCATGTACGCAAAGCATTCCTTAGTATCATTCACTCGCGCATATACACCAAATTAGAACACTTGAGTGAAGTTTAATTTAGATTCAGAGCAGAACTCGGAAAGAGGAAGCACTTTTTAGTTTGCAAGTTCTAATACAGAAAGCCAGAGACGTCAACTGCGATGTGTATGCATGTTTCATTTATTTCGAGAAAGGTCTTCACAGTCGAAAAAGGAGTTAGACAGGGTTGCATATTGTCACCGGCATCATTTAACATATACTCTGAAAACGTCTTTAGAGTGGCCTTAGACGAATCAAAAGATGGGATTGCTGTAAATAGCCAACTTATAAACAATATTATATATTATTATGCAGACGATACAGTGTTCCTGGCAGATAGTGCGCAGGGGTTCCAATGGATGATTAGAAACGTTATAGAAGCATGTAACAAATACGGCTTAAAACTAAATTGCAAGAAGACAAAAATAATTATCATAGGTAAGAACACCAACATAAATGCCCAAATTACAAAAGGCGATACACCGTTAGAAAGAGTGAAAAAAATATGCTATTTGGGCTGCAATACTAAGGATACTTCTACGAAATAAAAACTCGTATTAAAAAAGCCAGATGCTCCTTTAACAGCCTTAGGAAGATTCTATGCAACTTATCTATAAGTATCAATATACACATAAGAATTCTTAGATGTTACGTTTTTAGTAGATTTCGAAAAGGCTTTCGACAGTGTCGAACAATGGACAGTGAAAAGTTCTTTGAATAACAGCCGAATTGACCACAGCTATACGGAACTAATAACCAATATATATATATATATATATATATATATATATATATATATATATATATAAGGAAGCCAAAACAACAATTAAAGTATATGAAGGAACAAAATCATTACAAATAAGTAGAGGCGTGAGACAGGGTGATACAATATCACCGAAACTTTTCAATCAGGCTCTTGAAGATACTTTTAAAAGATTAAAATGGGAAAAAAAGGTATAAAAATTTGTGGACAACGCTTGAACCATTTAAGGTACGCTGATGACATCGTATTGATAACCGATAAAAAAGAAGAATTATTTGAAATGATGAAAGAACTGGACGTAGAAGCTGGAAAGATAGGCCTTAATATGAATTACAGCAACACCAAAACTATGACAAATACAGATGAAGACATCACAATGAGAATCGGACAAGATGAAATAGAACAAGTTAAGGATTATATATCTTGGTCAAACTATAAAACTTAACAAAGAGAACCAAACAGCAGAGATCAAGAGACGAGTTAGACTGGCATGGGCGGCATTTGGCAAACTAAGCTACATTCTTAAAAACAAAAGATATCCACAGCATCTTAAGACCAAAGTATATAATCAATGCGTACTCCCTGTTCTTACTTATGGTTCCCAAACGTGGACATTTACAAAAGCAAACATGGACAAAATCATAAAAACCTAAAGAGCAATGGAAAGACAAATGTTGTACATAAGACTAATGGATAAGAAGAGAAACGAGTGGATAAGAGAGAAAACAAAAGTGAGGGATGTTAGGCAAGAAGTTGCAAAATTGAAATGGAGATTTAACGGACACAATATAAGACAAAAAGAAGACCGATGGAACAAAATTCTTATAAGTTGGAGACCGGGGAATATAAACGAAGCAGAGGAAGGCCCCAAATGAGATGGGCAGATGATATCAAGAAGCACGTGGGCTCTAGATGGATGACTGTAGCGACCGACAGAGAACAATGAAAAAGGATTGGGAAGGTCTATGTCCAAAGATGGACCGAAGAAGGCTAATTAGATAGATAGACGTTTTTAGTGTCCTTTATGGCGTATAAAGCTGGAGCCTTACAGAAGATGCCATAAAACGAATAGAGGCATTTAAAATGTGGTGTTATTGACGTATGTTCAGAGTCTCATATATACACCACACAAGCAACATAACTATTCTCCAGAGGCTAAGAAAAGACAAAGAAATTTTTAACACCATAAAAACAGAAAATTGGCTTACTTCGGCCATATCGACCACCAAATACAACTGATCCATTTCGAGCTACTGTGAATAGAAAAAGATCGGTCAATGTGGTCGCCAGATCTCTAGAAGATAGACACATTTAAAAGAAATTGTTGGTAACTTCAGTTCTTGATCTAGCACTCAGAAATTCTAGATCAGGACATCAAATAGCTGGTATCTTCTTTAGAACTCCGATGTAGTTCTATTTTTCGAGTAGGGTTCAGTATGGTCCCTTAAAGTAAAATCTTTTAAGATCGACCTTGCATCGTTTTAATTTTAATATTTAATACATTCGATTAGATACTTACACTTTAGTAAGTATCTAGTTTCAATTGTGTGTCAATATGTGTATTAATATTTTTGTCGTTTAACAATCAACATTAAGGCCAAAAATGCAATGAAATTTTAATGTTTGGATAATTTTAATATTTTATTAAAATGATTTTAAATAAAAACCATTTTACACTATTTTACCATTTTTTACTTCAATGTAAGTTATTTGCATTTGAATATTTAAAACACATTTTAGTATTTAGGCAATAATACATTTTGTGTACTAAAAACACACCGGTTTTTATTGCAACAGGTCCGACGATGCGCAGCAAGAATATATTTAGCTCTGTATCGGTCTTCAATGACTTGTATTGAATATATTAATTTACCTACAATAAAACTCTTCAAAATAACTAAAACAATAAAATCAACTTAAAACTTACTTAGAGAAAGTTCTTATTGCAGAACTGCTAGTTTTTTGTTTTACCATTAAACAACATGCTTATATACACCCACTCGTATTAGTATTCATTATCGTGCCAGAATATTATATTGTTTTGAAGTAATCAGAAGCAAATGAAACGACAAAAATTCCAAGCTGCAGGCGTAGGATCTTTATTTGTTTATTGATGAGCGTGATCTGCACACAATGTTCTCTAGTAATTACAAGTAAATTAATATATTTTAATTATTTAAATAATATGCAAATTGGCGCTTCGATAATGGGGTCTCCGGATTATATTTATTCTGATTTGGTCGTTATCTCAACATAAAAGATTAGTTAAAAAAATGCAACATGAATAAAGATTATAACAAACTATAATATATATATATATATATATATATATATATATATATATATATATATATATATATATATATATATATATATATATATATATATATATATATATAGAGAGAGAGAGAGAGAGAGAGAGAGAATACAATAAACAAAACTTTTTAAGAGAATAAGACGGAAAATGGAGACGATACAGTCATTTTAAGTGATGACATGAATGGATTACAATGCCTTTTAAATGCCACTGATACAGTGGGAAGAGAGTTTGGCCTAAACATAAACTGTTCAAAAACAAAACACATGGTGTTTAGCCGTTTAGCACATCAAGATGCACGATTTTATGTTGATGGTCATATAATTCAAAGAGTGTCCAGTTTTAAATTTCTTGGTTGCCATATTACTGAACAACTAGATCCATATCAAGAGATAAAATGTAGAATCGAGATAGCCCGCACGACATTTTTAAAAATGAGGTCATTCTTCTGTAATGATAACTTGAAACTTCAACTTCGAAAGCGTATGGTTAAATGCTACATTTGGTCAGTCCTCTTATACGGTGTCGAAGCATGGACCTTAAAAATAGTCACCATTAATCGTCTGGAGGCCTTTGATATGTGGCTGCACAGACGTATACTAAAAATTCCATGGACGGCTATGCTGACAAATGTGGCAGTCCTTGAGAGAGTAAATGCTTGAGCTGCTTGATAACATCAAATGTAGAAAGATGGTCTATTTTGGACTCGTAGTAAGGGGAGACCGATATAATATTCTTCAACTTATTATGATGGGTAAAATCGAAGGACGTAGAGGAATAGGTAGAAAGCAGGCCTCTTGGTTGAAGAATATCAGAGAGTGGACAGGAATAAAGAGAGCTGAGCAACTCTTTAGAATAGCTCGAGATAGAGACAGTTTCGCCATGTTAATCGCCAACGTCAAGGGGACTTGATAGGGCACATTAAGAAGAAGAAGAAGAAAATGGAATTGAAAACAGAAAGGCAAGAAGAAAACAAGAAAAGCATTAATTATTGTGGGAAGAAGCAAATCGTTCTCGTGACTAAATTCTATAGCAAACTATACAAAGCACCCAAAACACTTTAGAAGAAACAATAAGTAACCCAGAAGATGTACCAGAAGTTCTTCTGCAATCTTTATATTTGTATACTGCACTATAGCATTTATCATAACTTCAGAGATAAGAAGGTTCCGTATATCTTCTGGAGTTACTTCGTCTCCTAGAGTACGAACAGGATCTTTTAACCTTTTCAGACCTGAATTTTTTTAATGGTAAAATTTTTCTCTTGATATTTTCTTTAATTGAACACCTAAATAATACTGAATTTTTTATAAAATTTTTGACCCCTCACTTTTCATTTTACAAATTGGTGCCAACTGCCACTACAGAAAAAGCATGTATAAAAATATATTATGTTTTATTGACGTCTTGTATGATAACTTTTCAAACAATTTCTGTCTTTCAACAAGCACAGAAAGACGTTATACCTTTCACACATCGTGCGTGATCTTTTGTAGAAATTGGCCAGTAAGAACTTTCATCACATCTCACTTCGTTGACAGGTTGTTGCTGTTTCATTCGTTTGGAAGGTTCATCTATTACAAATGTAAAAGACAAACTTCCAGGGAAATTTCTAGGAAAACTTCCAGGTGACTCATTTAAAGGACGATCTCTTTTCGGTGTTCTGAGTGGAGCTTTAGAGACAGCTGAAGCTTCTGCAACGTAAAAAGTTAATTTCAATAAATCTATTTTCTTATTTTTAGGTTTATTTTAATTGCCACGACGATACTCTAACCATGAGTTGCACACTGCTACATTGAAATAGTGAAACATTACCCGTAGCCACTTCTTACTTCTAATAAACATTCTATAAAGTAATACAAAAAAAATCATTTTTATTCACTGCTTATACTGGACGTTCAAATTGTACATACGTTTTTGTTGTCTATCCAACGTTTGACGGTAATAGTATGCTCTAAGCCTATAAAATTTGAGGTCATATTTATGATCTTGTTATCGAACCATCTAACTGCAACAGTATATTGATCGAAAGTAATTTTGGAGTCTGAACTTTCTCTTCCTGATAGTTTCAATTCTTTTTCGGAATGAAGTGTATAGTTTCCCATGGGATTTTGTCTAATAGTTCCAGCAGCAAATATTCATCTCGTGTGAAGTAATTTTAGTAATTCCGTTAAACTGGAATAATTATGAAAGTGGATCTTATAGCCCGAATTATCTGGCAATTGTGGTTCATTTTTACAGACATAGGTAATGTAGTTGCGCCTTGATAAACTACCGATAGGTATATTATTCCTGATTCACCAAAAAAATTAAAGACTTTTATGCCCCAAGGATTTGGTTTGCCTCTTGTAACGACTATTTTGCTCACCACAGGGTAAGAATATGGGGGACAAGATTGGGCAAACAAAATAATCGAAACAAGTGCATACGGCACTCAGTTGGTTGTTGGAGAGCTGAGTCGTGGATAAATTGAAGATATTGGAAGTTAGATTGGGGCAACTACAAAAAAAAGAAATAAAAGATACTTATACGGATCTATTGGACAAACAAATTGAAAATAAACTGGAAACACCTCAAGAAATTTAATATAGGGCGCCACTTGAGGTGCCTAATTATACCTATTACAACCACTAGTTGTAACTAGGGAAATAATTATAGAACATCAAAAATATAGAAAAAAATATCTTTTTCAAATAAAACTCAAAATAGATCAGAGAAACAAATTGAACGTTTATTCTTGTCTCAAACAAAACAGACCAAAAATACATATTATAAAAGAAACATATCATATAACATAATACAAATAACAAAAACTTACATGTTTTTTGTTTACTATATTATGGCCAATTAGATTATCAAAAATTAAGGATCCTTGTTAATGAAAACATATAAATTTAACCTTATATATGAAATATCGTTTCTACATAATAATCAAATTAAACTTGTCATAACAAAAAAACAAATTAAGCTTGCTGTCAGGTATCACATTTAATTTTGATGACAAAGAACAAAAGTATTAACAGCATAACCATACATATTACAATTTTTTATTTGTTATGAAAGCAATTATTACTTTAGCCAAAAAATATCTGTCTTTACTTTGAAAAATTAATATATTGAATTGTTACCTTAAAATTTACATATTTCGTCACTCAACTTAAAAAAAAACTTGTTACATCTCTGACTGGAAGCTACTTGTACAAATCCTCTTACTTGAACATAGGAAACATTTCTATACTCAGGAACGAGGTTGGAGCAAACAGATGACACACGAAGCTGGTGGTACACCCTATGTACTGCTTTAAAATTTTACCATGTTCTGGTATACTGCATAAATCCTTTTAGTGGTTTCTCTATGCTAATCCGTCATGTTTACGGAGAGTCCACTGTTTACAGGTCTGATTAATTAACCCATTACACAAAATTACCGGCTGTTTATGAAAAATGCCCAAGTCCTTTCAACTCGAGCTGCCTTACATCACCTGCCTACCTCGTTGCTCTTTTCAATCTCGTCGACTCTATTGTCACATGTCTGCCCTGTTTGAAATCTCTAAGTCGACCTCTTTGCTTCGTTACATTTTACAAGAATCTAGCCAAAAATTTCCCTTCCGTCTTGCAGCTAGCCTATCGTCCACAAACTTAAAACAAACAATCTTCCCCTTGTTATTCGTTCCTAACGATGAAAGACAAATAAAACCTTTTTTTTTTTATCAGGAGGCATCATAAATTTACATAATACAAATTACCAAAATAGCACGTATTTAAACCGGAGTTCTACCTGACTGTAATAAAAAGTTCGATATTTGAATCTAAACACAGACAAAAAACATCTATATTTACTTTTGAATCGGTAGAAATATACGCATTATTGATTATTCTAACCGGAATATTAGGGGGACTTCATGTAACATAATACCTCTTTGGCGACAAAAAACTTGTTGTTTCACCTAACATTGCAACACAGAGATAAAAACATATTTCCAGCGTTAATACGCATTTAAAAATCTCGTCAAAAAAACTTGAAATATTATTTCGATTGTTTTCTTTGGTAAAAACAACAGGAGCGTAACACAGAAATCTTTTCTATACACTTTAAATAAAAAACGCTACACTCTTATATACTGTTTTAGAGAAATTTGCTCCTTAAATGGTATAAGTGTCTCATCTATGTAGTTATTGTCTTCAAGCATTAATTTTTCGCAACCTTTTTTAAAGCTGGTAATTATTTTCCTCACTTTCCAAAGTTTATCATTGGTATTCTTGTTGGTGTTGACATCTGTGATATGTAAATGATTATGTAAACTTTTAAATCGGTTTCGGGATATACCGATATCTTTAATTAAACGGAATGGTCTACGGGGAGCCCAATAAAGTCTTAGCCTCGGAAAATTAATAATTCTCATAACAATGTACAGTATCTCATTTTCATCAGTACTGAGACTTTTACCATTCTTGTAAACAGAATAAGAATTTGTTTTTCAGATAACTCCTTGAATATTTAGGGTGGAAGCTAGCGCGAAAAATAATCAAATTATGGATGGTCTTTAAACTGTCACTTTTATTATAACTAAAATTACTTTAACCTGATCGATCAAAAATACCATGTGGAGGTACAATTTTTCAGTCTTCCAGATAGTTTTTTGTTTTTCCACTTTTTTATTCTTTTGATGAATTTCTTCTTTGTCTACTTCATCTTCATCTGATGTTGACATATCAGGATTTTCTCTTCATAATCTGGATTTTCATCATCTTTTATATCAGAACAGTCATCATTCAGGTCAGCTAATGTTTCTTCTGCTTGGATAAGGGTTACAACAACTTCAGTTTTCCCTTTCCCGTAAAATACAATTGTAGGAACCTCATTTGAAAAGATTTCATTGTTTAAAATCTTGTCATAAATTCTAATCTATTTAATCCACTTTTATAACCGTTAACACCTACTGGTGGCATTTGCGTACGCCTTTTATAGGACCCTACCAAATATTAGCAAAAGCAGAAACAATTTCAATTTATTCTTAAATCAACTTTTCATAATGTTAGTTAGTAAATACCAACAGCTACATAAGGTTTTTTCCAACACAATACCAATATTAAAATAAAAAAACAAATACTTACCAAGCGAAAAAGGATCATATTCACCAGCCATTACTTGAAGTAGACTAACAAAACCTGTTTCCATTTCAAATGACTCAAATACATATAAATCATCTCATATGGGGATTGTAGCCACCCTTTATTAAAATTATGTTGAAATAAAATTAGGCATATCACAGATGTCTGTGCCGAATTATAGGCTTCATAATTGCCACCGTCAGGGCCGAAAGGGTTAATCATTTTGTTAAGATGACCAAATTATGTTGTGAAGTTCGCACATTCTTTACAGGTTCATTTAACGCCCACTTTTGTCGATCTTTGACATAACAGTTTCCAATTTCATTCTCATTCTTTTGATCTAATTGTTCATCGATATTTTCATCATTTGAAAAAGATTGTTTATTATCATCACTTTCACTTGAAGGTCAATATTCATGTTCTTTGATATCATATCCATTTTGTATATCAGACAAGTCAGATTTTTTCTCATTATACCATCGTAAAACAGTACTTTTAAAATTATTAATTTTGAATATTTTTAATTAATGGATTAACTTTTTTTGATGCACTAAGAACCAAATCCATCTAAAAATAACAGCTTTTACAAAATAGTCTTTAATTTTATAACAATTACAAAACTTACCATCACGGTGAGGTGGAGTCACTAAGACTTTGTCAATAAAATAATCAATTATATGAGGTAGAAGCAATATAGTACAAATAACTACAAAAATAATAAATGAAAAACAAACTCACATTCTGTGAGTGGATTGCATATTGATTCTTAAGATTCTTAAATATTATTTTGATATAGTCAAATTTTTTTCACGTATTAACCAATGAATATTTAATCATCAAAGTCTAGACACGAGTTTTTATCGCTGATATCGCTTTTTAATATTAAAGTTATCACTGATATTGGTGTCATATAAAAAATAAATCTCATATTTAATGCAACAAATCGATTTTTCCTTGAGTACATCATTAAAAATCTCTGTAACCTCTCCTATAAAATGGATGAATGTAACGAAATATTATCTACGACACTGTGTGAACTAATATTGATTATAAATATACAATCAATTGAAATTGAAAGACAAGGTTGTACCCTCGTGTGTTATAATTTAAATGTCACTTTAAAGAAAGGCTTGATCATGCATATTAATTCTAATAATCTTTACAGGTACATATTTCTTGTACTGCATTTTTGTAATGATTTTTACTACCACGTATATCAATAAAAATTTCTTTTTGTAGATAGTTTTTAGATGTAGAGTGTTTAGTACACAATATGAGCCATTTTTTAATTCCTTGTTATTTATTTGTTGATATTATCAGTACTTAGATCTTCAACATGGATGCCTAATATTTCTTTACGGATTTTTCTCGTACTACTTTGACTGTCATTACACATTTTTTTTTCGTCTTCATAAAGGGCGGGTCTGGAATTTTCAAAAGACATCTCAGTCCAGGACGCCATCTGACTAACCTTAGTGCAGGATTCGTTCTTCGTACTCCCAGCGATAGTTCCCGAGGTACTTTAAAATGCCCTCTCGTCGCCGAGTCTACGCCGAACGCCTACCTGCTAAACCAGACCCTCCTCTGTCATCCAGCGATCCGGAAGCGGAATGGCCGCTGTAAGGCCGGCATCACTTCCGAAGCACTACCTTTATTCATTCATTCTCCATTCATACACATCCACACTCCTAGTTCGGCATCATTCCCAGAAAGGCATTTCCTCCTTCCTCACAGTCAAACTCACGCATTCTAACTCAAAAAGTGTGACCCGCTGTTCTAACTTCACCTTTCAGCATCATTCACTCTACCTTTGCCGTTGGTCCAACTGTCTTTCTTCCTCTTCCTTTTTTTTTGATCACTGCACGGATATAACTGTGTATGTTAATCCAACCTAATTTATTTTCAATCATTCTCTCAATAATTTCTCTCACTGTAACAAAATTCACACCTGTCTCTCTCTCCATTCTGTTCCTTTCCACCATCCATCTGCTGCAATCTAACATCGTATGTGTCACAGTGTCCGAGTATCCACAATATAGGCATTCATCTGTATCAGCCTTTCCGATCATATAAAGGTAGGCCCTAAAACACCCGTGTCCTGTGAGCACCTGCGTCAGGAAATAATCCAGTCGCCTGTGGCCACAATCCACCCAAGCTCTTATGTTCGGGATCAGCATTTTCGTCCACTGTGCCACATCCTCTGTATTGTTCCATTCTTCTTGCCATCTTACAACTGACCTTTCTTTACCTGTTTTCTCTCAGCCATAGTAAGGTTTGGGCCTCTTCTCTCATAAAGCTCTTTTCTTTCCATTGCCAAAACATGCAACGGAATACATCCAGTGATGGTCCATAAGGCTGCCGCAGACACAGTCCTATAGGCGCTTGCCACTCGCAACAGACTTGTTCTGTCTACTTGTTTTATAAGACTCCTATAGGCCGTTATCTCTTCCGCCTCGCTCCAGACTGGTGCCGCGTAGAGGACGATAGACTGTACAACACCATGTAAGACCCTCCTCCTTTCGGATTTGGGTCCTCCAATGTTCGGCATCACTCTCCCCAACTCAGCCGCACTATTCGCAGCCTTTCGGACCACCTCCCGAACGTGCTCCCCCCATTTTCCATTCTGGTGTAATGTCACTCCTAGATACTTTACTTGTTTCTTGGGTGGTAGACATACTCCCGCACATTTTAATTCAACAACTTGCCTGTTCCTTGTCCCCTTCAGAATGATGGCTTCGGTTTTTTCTGTCGCAAGTTTTAGTCCGTGCTGCGTCATCCATTTCTTTACGACGCCACCTGCGTTCCGAACCCGGTATTTGAGATCTGGCTCATCCCGGGCTACTACCAGTACAGCGAGGTCATCCGCGAATGCGAAGGGGGTTGTACCCTCTCCGTATTCACAGTGCATAACCCCGTCATATGCCAGATTCCATAGCGTCGGGCCCAAGACAGATCCCTGGGGATTTGTCTTGGGTCCTTCTACTAATTTGCTTGTTTCATTCGTTTTCTGTTTTATACTTATTAGTTTATAGTTTTGACTTTACATCTTTTTTTCCATTAACTTTTTCTTGTTCCAGCATTTGTTTTTTTCGCGATGCTTCGGGTAATATTTTTGCTTTATATGGCATTATTACTTAAATCATTATTTGATAAATCGTAGATTTAGTATATATTTCATCGGCTTTCTTTGTTGTTTAACAAAATTGTATTATTTAAGCAGTTTGCTATTTTTGTGGCATTTATGGTATGTTCTCTTACAATTTTTTTGTATCCTCATGCATAAATAATGGTTATATCAGTAATAAAAAACTTGTTCTGCATTTCACTTGAATGTACAGAGTATAACAAATAAAGATGCATTAAATGCTTTTTAAAAATCTCTCTCTCTTCAATCCTGACCCCCCAGGGGGAGTGTAGTGGTCGACGTGATGTAGTGTATTGTCCGTCTCCAGAGATCTCTGTCTCTGGTCATTTCTTTTAATTCATGCATAGGTCTTTGGCATATTTCTGTAATTTGATCTATCCATCTTGTTGGGGATCTTCCTCGTGATCTTCGGCCTTCTACCTTTCTTTGTATTATGAGTCTTTTCATGTTTCCTGTGTTTGCTCTCATAACATGCCCAAAATATTTTAGTTGTTGGAGATGACTTTACTAGAGAGTCGTTGGCTAACTTTTAGCTCTCTTAAAATTGAATTATTTGTTCTACGGTCGGTCTAAGGAATTCGTAACATTCGTCTCCAACAGAACATTTCAGTGGCGTCTATCTTTCTTCTTTCCGATTGTCTCAAAGTCCAAGATTCACATCCGTAGGTCAATATTGGAAATATTAAGCAGTTGATCAACCTCATCTTTATCGCTCTTGAAATTTGACAGTCCTTCTATATTTTAGTCATTTTTGCTGTGGCAACTTTTGCTAGATCACATCTATGTTTAATCTCTTCTTGTAATGACCCTGTGTTTGTGATTAATGATCCCAGATATAAGTGCTCGCAACCTCGAACCGGTCAATTGTGGTTATGTGTGGATGATTGTTGTGTAGTCTATCCACTATCATGATCTTTGTTTTTGATATGTTTAATTGCAGACCAAATATTTGACTTCCGTTTTCGATCAGTCGTATAAGTTTTATCAGCTCTGCTTGACTATTTGCAAGAAGGGCTGTGTCATCTGCGAAACGTAGGTTGTTTAGTTTGTGACCATTTATTGAGATGCCCTTTTCCCATCCTTCAAGTGCTCTTGGAATAATATACTACCCATATATGTTGAATAATTGTGGAGATAGTATACATCCTTGTCTGACACCCCGTTCTGGATGAAATTCATTCGAAAGTGTGTCAAGTTTTTTATCTGATCCAGTAGTGTGTTCATATAGTTCGGTTATAAGCGTAATTAGATGTTGTGGTACGCCTACTTCTTTTGGTATTCGCCATAAGTGTCTCCACTTGACCCTGTCGAACGCTTTACGGTAATCTATAAAACAGATGTATAGTGGAATGTTGAATTCCCTAGATTTCTTAATTATCTGTCTTATATTCAGCAGATGTTCTCGAGTGCCTCTACCTTTGGTAAATCCAGTTTGCTCTTGTGGAATTTCTCTTTGAAGGAATGTTTTCAGTCTCTCATTGATTATATGTAGCATTATCTTGCTGGCATGGGATATAAGAGAGATAGTTCTAAAATTGTCGAATTTATGGAAGCTGCCTTTTTTATGTATGGTCGTTATTGTAGATTTTGTCCAGTCTTCAGGCCATTGTTTGGAATGCCATATTTGGTTACAGAGTAGATGAAGTAACTTTACGCCGGTTTCTTCTGTGGCTTTAAGCATTTCTGCTGTTATCATATTTGGACCTGGTGCTTTGTTATATTTGAGCTTGTTGATAGCCTGTCTTACTTCATTTTCGATTATATCAGGTTCTTCTTTCACCTCGTCAGAGATTTAGCTAACAAGCTCTTGGCGTTGATCATCTTTATATAGGTCCCTGCAATACAATCTCCATGTCTCTGCTATGTCTTCTCTGTTTGTTTTCAGGGTTTCAGGGTTCCAGTGTTATCTTCAATGGCCCAAGTTCTGGCTCTGAAGTCTCTTGTCAGGTTGCGTATTTTTCTAAATAGATCTCTCGGCTTTTTGTGCTTTAGAATATAGGTAAAACTCTGATAATTTAAAAAGCATCCCTTTTCTTCAGTCTTGAAGTATTCCAAGTTTGGACATAGGCCTCTCCAAAATCAATTCAGTGTTTCCTTTTTGGCGCTACTTCCTTCCAGTTGGGTCTTCCGATCCTTAATGTCAGCCCATCTCATTTGTCGCCTTCCTCTGTTTCTTTTTCCTAACCATGGTCTCCATTGTTGTATTTAGAGGTTCCCTCTTTTATCCTTAAGTCATGCATTATGTCCTGCGAAGCTCCATTTTAATTTGGCAGCATGTTCTCCTACGTCTTTTACTTTGGTTTTGCTTCTAATTAATTTGTTTGTATTTGTGTCTATAAGTTTCACCCCGAGCATTGATCTTTGCATCGCTCTTCGTGCCTTTACTATTTTTTTCATATTAGACTTGGCGAGTGTCCACGTTTGTGAACCATACGTGAGTATAGGGAGGATACTTCTTCTTTTTCAGGTTCCGCTCCTATCGGAGATTGGAAATCATTCTGGCAATTATAATGTTATTATATTGTAACTGCATCCAAACCATTCACGGAGATTGCGTAGCCATGAGATTTTACGTCTTCCTCTCCTAAGGGAGGATACACTGATCGTTAATTAGGAATCTGGTTTTCAAATATTAGTCTATTTTAGTGCTGTTCAAGATCCAACTCAGTTTTTCAAATTCTGCCACGCTAACCTTATTCTTCTGGTAATTTCGGCAGTTTGATATTCTTTTGCAACATTTATTATCTGTCACAGGTAGATGTATTCGCTTACTGTTTCTAAATTTATGTTGTTTAACGTTATTTCTCTAATGTTCGGTGTAATTGTCATTATTTTTGTTTTTTTCCAAGTTCATCTTAAGACCTACTTTTTCCGAAACTTGAATGAGTCATCATAGTCTGTAGTTCTTTGAATCTTGTAGCGAATATTAGAATGTCATCAGCGTATCTCAAATTACTCATTTTTCTTTCATTAAAATTTATTCCTTTATCTGCCCAATTAATGTCTTTGAACACGCCTTCCAGTCCTCGTGTGAATAGCTCTGATGAGATAACCTCTCACTGGTGAACTCGTCTGTTGATTGGTATTTTTATTGTAACTTTCTTATAAATATTATGTATGAGAATTCTGTATTGGGAGTCTATCCTACAGTTGTTCATAGCTCTCTCTATTGCCTAAAGTTCTATGTAGTCGAATGCCTTTTCATAATCAACGAAGCCAATGTATAAGTTAAAGTACTATTCATTGGCTTTCTCTGTAAGAGTTCTGGCTGTAAGATAATCCGCTGTACTGTAACCCTTTTGGAATCCTGCCTGCTCTACCGGTTACTAGCTATTGAGCTTCGACGTTAACCTCTTAGTTATTACTTTCAAAAACAGTTTGTACATTTTGGACGGCTGGGAGATTGGCCTACAATTCTTCAGATCTCCCCTGTCACACTTGTTTTTTTGAAGAGAAGTATTGTCAAACTTTATTTCCAATCATCTGTAACTTCTCCTCTGTGAAGACATTCGTTAAAACAACTTTCAATTGTTCGATTATAATTTTACTCGCCTCCTTCAACATTTCTACAAGTATTTCATCTGGGCTCGGGGCCTTATTGTTCTTTAGTTGTGCCATAGCTTATTTTATTTCGAAAGATTCTATGTTAGCAAGTATTTCTAAGTCGATATTCGTTATCTTTCTCTTAAGATATTCCTTTGCAGCGTTATGTAGGTTCTTGTTTGAGGAATCAAAATCACGGTAAAATATTTGAATAACTTTGAGGATTTCGTTCTTTTTTTCTATATATTTTTCATCTTTATCCATTAATGAGATTATTATAGGCTTTCCTAAGTTTGTTCTTAAGCATTTCAGGTTCTTTTCTATTATTTTTTTTACCCTGTTTTCATTGTCGATCCTTAAATCTTTCTTTACTCCCTTTATTATTTGTTTATTCAATTTAAAACCATCTGTGTTTGGATTTTATTCGCTTAGAAATGTGCTGTTCTTTTCCATCAACCGGTTTGTTCTATCAGTTATTCTGTCTTCTTTATTTTTGGTTTTCTTTGCAACACTCAATCCTGCTTTCAAGAACTTTCGTTGCATTTATTTATTAATTGTTTTCATGTCAGAATATTCTTGTTGATAATGTTCTACAAATTCTTTTTCTTAAGACTTCTTTGTATTCATCTTCCTCCTGTCGCGTTTTAGTTTGATTTATCTGATAACAATAATTATGTGGTCTGTTTTTATTGGTTTTCGTCTATTTAACAAGAATCCTTGCTCATAATAGGCGATGATCGCTGCCAGTTGTAAATCGATTGGGAGCACTTATATCTTCAAAAATGTCTTTGTTCCCACACAAGAAGTAATCAATCTCGTTTTTCGTCTTTTTATCGAGAGATATCCACGTCCATTTTTGGTTTGCTGGTTTCTTAAAGTGTGTTTCATGGCATATAAATTTTGTTGTTCTAAGAAGTTATATAATTTTTCTCCCCTTTCGTTTCGTGTGCCATAACCATGCTATAACCATCTCTATTTTAGTTTAAGTATTTTCTTCTTTTTATCTAATTTTGCGTTGAAATCTGCCATATTGATGGTATACTTTGTATAATTTTCTTCTAATGCTGTTATCAAATCTTCGTAGAACATTTTAACTACTTCTTCTTGATGTGTTGTTGTGGGATCATACACTTGTATAACCTTGATCTTGATTTTATTATCTAGGTTTATTATAATATAAGCTACCTACTCATTTTTGATAAGAAACCCTACTCCACCATATGTTTCATCTATTTTCCCTTATAATATAGGCAATTTCCAGCGGCATGCATTGTTCGCCTTTTCTTTTCACTTCTGACAGTCATATAATATCCCACTTTATCTTGGATAGTTCGTTCCATTTTGTTCTAAGTTCAACATGTTGTGTTTTGAGGAATATATTGGCATTAAAACACCACGCTTGCCGGAGCGATTGGATTGTTCGCAATATCACAGCCGGTTAAATCAGTATTTGATTTTCACCTGAGACTTTGTGGTGCCGCACCTGTCAGGAATTGTATTCCTCAACCACGGGTCACTAATGACACAACTGCTGACCTGTATCAAATCCTCAGGTGATCCACGGGTATTTATTTGGCGAAGCCCTATTTATATCCATCCTGCATATCTAAGGACGTTTCTTATCAGCCATTGGGACGCTCCGTGTCGGGGTTGAGGAGTTCCCCGCCCAGTCTATCTTACACAAAGTACAGAAGGGCCCCTACTTAGTTCAGCGTCCCGCCTCTACACACCGGCACGGACCATAAACTTAAAAATAAACTTAAATACTTTTTAACTTGAAATCACTTCAAATTACTGAGTATGTAGACAACATAGAGGCGTAGCTACGTATGTTTCTAAATATATATTCAACTTGTGCCTCTTGATTAAAAAAAATTGTGATTAATGTGTAAATCTGTAGAGTTAATATTAAACTTAACACACTTTTTAAATAAAAATAAGAATTTAAATAAGAAGAAATATAAGAATGAATGAATCGATGTGCAATGGGTGCAAGTATATTCAGTATATTGCTCAGCTGGTTTTGGAAGGTTTAGAAGAATCTATCATGCGTCACTTAGATTTTAATGTACCATCCTTCTACCGATATATCGATGACTGTGTCTGTGCTATATCAATAAATAAAATGAAGAAAATTTTAGATTATTTTAACAGTTACCATCCAAAGCCAACTTTTGCTATAGAAATTAAACAAAATATTTAATTAAATTTTCTGGATATCACCTTACATAGCATTAATAACACAATTTAACATGGTCTTCAGGTAATCTCAATTATAAATCTCATCATCCATCCTCTCATTAAAAGTCTGCAATTAAAAGTTTTGTCTATAAATCTATAAAACTAACAGGTCCGGAATACAGACCAACTGTAATAAAAGAAGCAAAAAATGCTTTACTAAATAATGCATATTCCGAAAATGGAACTTATACGACTGATCGAAAACGAAAGTCAAATATTTGGTCTGCAACTAAACATATCAAAGACAAAGATCATGATAGTGGATAGACTACACAACAATCATCCACACATAACCACAATTGACCGGTTCGAGGTTGTGAGCTCATACTTATATCTGGGATCATTAATCACAAACACAGGGTCATTACAAGAAGAGATTAAACGCAAAAGTTGCCACAGCAAAAATGACCAAAATATGGAAGGAATGTCAAATTTCAAGAGCGATAAAGATGAGGTTGATCAACTGCTTAATATTCCCAATACTGACCTACGGATGTGAATCTTGGACTCTGAGACAATCAGAGAGAAGAAAGATAGACGCCACTGAAATGTTCTGTTGGAGACGATTGTTACGAATTCCTTGGATCGACCGCAGAACAAATAATTCAATTTTAAGAGAGCTAAAAGTTAGCCAACGACTCTCTAGTAAAGTCCATCTCCAACAAATAAAATATTTTGGGCATGTTATGAGAGCAAACACAGAAAACATGGAAAGACTCATAATACCTACCAGGAAAGGTAGAAGGCCGAAGACCACGAGGAAGATCCCCAACAAGATGGATAGATCAAATTACAGGAATATGCCAAATACCTATGCATGAATTAAAAGAAATGACCAGAGACAGAGATCTCTGTAGACGGACAATACACGACATCACGTCGACCACTACACTCCCCCTGGGGTGTCAGGATTGAAGAGAGAGATTCCGAAAATCTAATCGAAACCATTTTCAAATCAAGACTAAATAAATTTTACAAAAATACCAATAACAATAAAACCAACAAATTCACGACTACGTATACAACTCTTCCATATATAAAAGGTGTATGCGAATAACTAATGAATCTTTTAGCCAAACATAACAGTGGCTTATAAAGGTAACAATTTATTAAATAAATATTCCACCAAACTAAACGCTAAAAACTCCTAAACTCAAAAAATCACATGTTACTTACGAGATACCATGTACTAATTGTGAAGGTGTATATATTGGATAAACCAATCAGCTGCTTCAATGCAGAATTTGTGCTCACAAATATTACATCAACAATATTACTACGCTCACAAAGCATGAGAAGAAGCATAAATTTGACTTCGAACACATTAAAATGTTAAAACCCGAAAAAGAGAAAAAGAAGATATATAAATCAATAGAAAGAATAATAAACACTAACACGCAATTAATGACAAAAAAAATCACTGATCAAAAATCATTCTGATTTAAATAATAATATATACCATACGGTTCATATGGATGGAATAAATTCATTTTTAGCGTTATTATTTATTATGTAAAAAAAAACCTGAAACAGGTCGATTTTTATTCCTAAATTGACAATTTACAGTATAAAAAGATTATCCCCCTCCAGCACCCCTTTGAACTTTAAGCACCTCCTGGAAAATTTTAAATAACAAAGGGGGTCGTAAGACACATTATTAGAAAGGGATTTAAGTCCTCTATTCAGAAATATAAAGTTTTTTAAGTTTGGTGCAATCATAATCGAGAAAAGTGATTTTCAAGATGTGAAATTTTAATAATGGCTCTATCACAAATCTTTAGGTTGAATGACGATATGTATATATATTTATGGCGGAGTATCTGTCCGAGAGAAGGATTATGGTAAAAAAATGCACGATCGTGGACGTGACGGCCGGGTTACCCCAGGGATCTGTCTTGGGCCCGACGCTATTGAATCTGTCATATGACGGGGTTATGCACTGTGAATACGGAGAGGGTACAACCCCCTTCGCATTCGCGGATGACCCCGCTGTACTGGTAGTAGCCCGGGATGAGCCAGATCTCAAATACCGGGTTCGGAACGCAGGTGGCGTTGTAAAGAAATGGATGACGCAGCACGGACTAAAACTTGCGACAGAAAAAACCGAAGCCATTATTCTGAAGGGGACAAGGAGCAGGCAAGGTGTTGAATTAAAATGTGCGGGAGTATGTCTAACACCCAAGAAACAAGTAAAATATCTAGGAGTGACATTGCACCAGAATGGAAAATGGGGGGAGCACGTTCGGGAGGTGGTCCGAAAGGCTGCAAATAGTGCGGCTGCGTTGGGGAGAGTGATGCCGAACATTGGAGGGCCCACATCCGAAAGGAGGAGGGTCTTACACTGTGTTGTACAGTCTATCGTCCTCTACGCGGCACCAGCCTGGAGCGAGGCGGTAGAGATAACGGCCTATAGGAGTATTATGAAACGAGTAGACAGAACAAGTCTGTTGCGAGTGGCATACGCCTACAGGGCTGTGTCTGCGGCAGCCTTATGGACCATCACTGGATGTGTTCCGTTGCATGTTTTGGCGGTGGAAAGAAAAGAGCTTTATGAGAGAAGAGGCCCAAACCTTACTGTGGCTGAGAGAAGACAGGTAAGGGAAAGGTCAGTTGAAAGATGGCAAGAAGAATGGAACAATACAGAGGATGTGGCACAGTGGACGAAAATGCTGATCCCTAACATAAGAGTTTGGGTGGACTGTGGCCACAGGCGATTGGATTATTTCCTGACGCAGGTGCTCACAGTACACGGGTTTTTTAGGGCCTAGCTTTATAGGATCGGTAAGGCTGATACAGATGAATGCCTATATTGTGGATACTCGGACACTGTGACACATACGATGTTAGATTGCAGCAGATGGATAGTGAAAAGGAACAGAATGGAGAGAGAGACAGGTGTGAATTTTGTTACAGTGAGAGAAATGATTGAGAGAATGATTGAAAATAAATTAGGTTGGATTAATATACACAGTTATATCCGTGCAGTGATCAAAAAAAAGGAGAGGAAGAAAGACAGCTGGACCAACGGCAAAGATAGAGTGAATGATGCTGAAAGGTGAAGTTAGAACAGTGGGTCACACTTTTTGAGTTAGAATGCGTGAGTTTGACTGTGGGGAAGGAGGAAATGCCCTTCTGGGAATGATGCCGAACTAGGAGTGTGGATGTGTATGAATGGAGAATGAATAAATAAAGGTAGTGCTTCGGAAGTGATGCCGGCCTTACAGCGGCCATTCCGCTTCTGGATCGCTGGATGACAGAGGAGGGTCTGGTTTAGCAGGTAGGCGTTCGGCGTAGACTCGGCGACGAGAGGGCATTTTAAAGTACCTCAGGAACTATCGCCGGGAGTACGAAGAATGAATCCTGCACTAAGGTTAGTCAGGCGGCGTCCTAAACTGAGATGTCTTTTGAAGATTCCAGACCCATCTCTATAAAGACGAAAAAAAAAAGGTTGAATGACGGATAATAATGTCACATAATATTTAGAAATGTATTTTTTCAATGTACTTTACAATTAAATTAAATGTTCAAAATGACCACCATTCACTGATTACCTGTCAAAATGTTGGTTACAATGGTAGAATAAAAATCTAGTTCAAAATTTATTATAACTTGTTGAACCTTTATCCAAGAAATACTAATTTTATATTATATATATTGGCGGCACCATCGTAAGAAGTGATTAAAATAAGCAATTATTCCCTCATAAAAACTTGTTTGTACAGCTTTATATTACTAGATTATTATACCCGCTGGACATTTTAAAACCCTGAAAAAATAGGAAAAGACTGTAAAAGCTGAAAAAATATAGAAGAAAATGGGGCATGCGTTAATGGCAGTATTTCATTGAATTTGAAATACCAATCAACAAGAAAATACTCCCATTAGAACAGTAATTATAATTTTGAAACAACTCCGCTAGTTAAACTAACATTGGAAGGTCGAAGATGTTATCAGTCCAACTAAGAATCTTTTAAAAATTATTTTTGCATAACGTCAGGTTTCGTACATGACTATTGTACACTCCCACAAATGAGTGATAAATTATTTTATCTTCAAGGACCTGTCTAAGATGCCTAAAAGTGAATAGAATGAATCTTAGATCTTTTTCGGTCGCATTAACATAACTGTCCCATTTAAGATGTGTATCAATTTTGGCTCCAAGGTAAGTTATTGTGTTATTCTTTAATGTTATTCTTCCGAAAGGTTTTAAATATTTAAAATGAATTAATTTATTGATACAACGTATTTAGTTTAACGTATTCTGTGGTGCCATTAAATTGTTGAAGAGAAAACAAAATAAAATTAATGGTATCGAATTAAATTCTTAAATTTTAATTGAGTGTTTGGATGTTTTCTTTATTTTTCTTTCTACACCTATTAAAAACTCTTACAAATTTCTTTCTAGAATATTTCTTTCGTATTCTTCTTCTTTCTTTCTTCTTCATCGCACATTAGATTCGTAAATGTGAAATTAATTTCAAATAGCATTATTTCATTTGCACTATAATAGTAATGTCAATAGCACATATAATAATTGTGCTATTGACTTCATTGTTTTTACTTTCTTTGGAGTTTTCATTACTTTTGTTGTTAGTAACATGAATAACATATGCAAGATTAAACAGAGAAGTAAAGAATCTAGGAAAACTATTTCCTAGAAAAGTTTATTCGAAAAGCCCAATAAATATATAAGGTTAACAAGAACAAGGAAGCCTGAATAACGATAAAAAACTTGAGAACAAACAGAAAAGAAGTAAGTAGAATAAACTTAATGAAAGAAAGATCTTGGATCAAAAATCACTCACAATTTCTGACTGAAACAAGCCGCAAGTTATGAACACCATTACAACAACATTTGAAGTGGAATAAAGACGATGAAAGAACAGTACAGGAAGTCGAAGATGCAATACGAAGGCCAAAAAAATCGAAAAGCATGACCACAAGGTATACCGAACGATTTATTAAAACACAGTTCACAAGTATTGCGGGAATTACTGGCGTATGTCTTTACATTATTCTATAAAGGACCACCAGCATATGTGCTTTTGTCCACCGGAGTGGACAAAAGCACATATTAACAACATCTATAAAAAAGGAGATAAAAAGAATTGTTCAAAATACAGGGGGCTAAGTTAAGCCGAAATTCACTCTCAACTCTATAAAAAAATATTAAAAAAAAAATTGAAAAAGAGATGACAGATGTATAGACAGCACATTTCCTCTAAAGCAGATTATTGAGAAAATATTAACCCACAACCTTTCAAATTATGTGATCTTTTTAGATCTGACAAAGGCATACAATAGTGTACCACTTTGAATGATCTAGGTAGCAATGGAAAAACAAAAAATAAATAAAAAAATATAAAAACAATAGAACAACTTAACAAAAATACGAGGGTAAACATTACAACCGGAAACAAATTAACTAGAGAAATTCCTAATAACAGAGGTCTAAAGCAAGGCTGCTGCATAGTGCCTTCACACTTCAAAATATATTTGCATGAGGAGCTCTTAGTGTGGAGAAAAATGCTGCAATATGGGTGTTCTTCTTCTTCTCTCAGTATCCTTTAGCGGTGGTTTCTTGATACCATTCTCGGAGATTTCGGAGCCAGGATGTTCTTCGTCGGCCTGGGCCTCTCCTTCCGGCGATTCTACCCTGTATTATGAGGAGTAGAAGGTTATGGATGTCTGGATGTCATAATGGATGACATAACCGAAATATTGTAACTTTCGAATTTTTCGAATGGAAAACTATTTCACTAAGGGTATTCAATATGGGTATTCCAATTTAACACGAGAGATAGTACACAATACACTTTTCTGACGACTAAGCCATTATAGCTGAAGACGAGAACGATATAGACTATATGCTTAGAAAATTGGAGGAGGAGTACATCGAGTAATGCCTTACAGTTAAAAAAAATTAGTATTTAGTTACAGGAGAAAAATCAAAAAGTCTACAAATGGAAATGGGAGCTACAAATTTATCTAAAACTTTTAAATATTTGGGAGTTTAAATACTCAACTCAGTTGTTATCAACAGGTCCTCGAAGACACTTCGTCTCAGAACCATTTTACCTATGTAGGGTCATACGTCGCCATGTTATCAATTCCAACGGTAACTTAAACATCATAATTTGTAACCACATATAATGTAAAGCAACTATAAATTAATATCCTTTAAAGGGTTTTGACCCATATATTTTGGTGGCTCATAGCATGTATACCTCGTTTACACTGATGATGGATTTAACAATCCGAAAACGTTTTGTAACATATTTGTGATAGCCCGTTTGGGCATTTTATTATATACCTTTTATAAATGATTTGAGATAAATTTTTTGTGATATATGGTATACAGCCAGCTACAGGAACTTAGTTTCCTAGTGGAATTTTGGCTTTATACATTCATGACTTCATCTTAGTGATAATGTGTCTTTTTCGTCATACAGTGTTATTAGCGAATCCTGCCAGTCTATTTGCTTTTTGTACTTGAACTCTCTCTTCTTTGTCCAGGTTGTCATAGCTGGATAATGTAATTCGTAGGTATTTTATTTCCATTACTTGTGCAATACTAATGCCATCAATTTCTATTTTACACCTGGTTGGTTCTTTGCTCTTATGTTAAATCTGTGGAACAGTCTTAGCAGACTATCTTCATCTTGGGCTATCAATATTGCACGTGTGTGTATCAGAGTATTTTGATTTCTTTGTTTCCCATTCTGTATCCTCTTCCTTTGTTAACGCTTTTGATAATTTCATCAATGATCAAATTAAAGAGCATGCCTATGTCTATAGATTCTGTAAGTTGTCCATCTATTCTGACTTCCATTTTGTTTTGGTAGATGTTTTCAATAGTTTTTATATTTATAGGAGGTAGAGATTTTTTATATTTATAATATTTAGAGGAACTTCTCTAATATACAGAAGATGGATTTTATCACAAAAATGCTGGTCTATTATACTCTAGTGCAGAGTTTTTCAAACTTATTTAAATCGCGACCCCTTTTTGCTAAAAAATTTGTTCGCGACCCCCCAATTTCCTTCCACTCATTTATTGAATATTATTTGACAGAAATAGCGTGCCTAATTTACAATTATCTGATGGTTTCTCAAATTTAATTTTACTTTACTGTTTAAGTTTAAATCAAAAACAATTATTTTATTTTAATACAATTATTTTAATGATTGCGATCTGTTCCACAAGTAATTAGTAGTAGGTACTTCTGCCAGAATAGCATTTACAATAAAAATAAATAATAAGAAGTCGACTGCACATTGCACACCGCGACATATTAGCTTGTGTCTACATTGTAAAACTCTTCCATGATAATCGCGAAAGCGCTCACTACTAGATGGCACTCTGGAACGTTCTCGTAGCCTCGTTTTGGCTTTATATAAGCGGCGATGCGCAACGAAACCTCAGTTCGAATCCAAACAGCCTATGGTGGCGAACGCGGTGTTGAGTAATGAGTAAATATTTTACGCCTTACGTATTCTCGTTTACGTATTTACGTCTACGATAAATTATAAATTATGAATAAGTTTTTAAAAAGAAGTGCAGAACCATCTACGTCTGAAAGTGGCAGTAGCAGCAATAAAAAGAAAAACAGATTCACATTGATGAATATCTTAAATATGGTTTTACCGTTATTTCCAATAAAACCACAATGTGTTATTTGTGGACAAGTCTTGTCAAAAGAAAGCATGAAGCCATCAAAGTTACTTCGACATTTAAATAGCAAACATCCAGATAAACAAGACAAGCCCGTAGAATTCTTTGAAAGAAAGCTGAACGTCCTTCACAAACAGCAAGACAGTTTTCCCTTGGCAACCATTACTAATGAAAAAGCATTATAGCAAGTTATAAAGTTACTTATCGTGTTGCCAAAACTAGTAATCCGCACACAATTGCTGAAAATCTGATTTTTCCAGCAGCTGTTGAAATGGTACATATAATGTGTGGGGAAAGAGAGGCTGCAAAATTAAATGCAATACCTCTTTCAAATAATACTATCCAAAGAAGAATTAGTGGCAGAAGATATTGAAGCGCAAGTTGTGGAAAATCTTAATAAATGCACGTACTTCTCTCTTCAAATGGACGAATCCACAGATATATCTAACTGTGCCCAATTCATTACGTTTGTAAGATATGATACAAATAATGGTATTCAAGAAGATATTTTATTTTGTTCCCCATTGGAGACCAATACCACTGGAAAATGTTTACTCGACACTTTTGTGAAACGTACAAGTATGACAGCTATGACAGGACATAAATCATGTCTTGTCGTCAAATTACAAGAAATAATGCCTAATGTCAAATGGAGACATTGTTTTTTACATCGAGAAGCTCTTGCGTCCAAAGCTTTACCTCCTGAAATGGACTGTGTTATGAAAACCATCATTAAAGTTGTAAATTCCATTAAAGGAAAAGCTTTGCAGACCCATATTTTTAGAAAAATTTGCGAAGACATGGGTGCTTTATTTGAAAATCTTCTCTAATACACCGAAGTAAGGTGGCTTTCAAGGGGCAACGTCTTAAAAAAAGTATTTCACTTAAGAGCAGAGCTTTTAATGTATGTGAAAAATGATAAGTCCCCATATGAAAATCAATTTTTCGTTACTATTTGGCTTCTGAAACTAGGTTTCCTTGCTGATATTTTTGAGCAATTAAATATTTTGAACAGTAATTTAAAAGGTCGTGACATTGATATAATTACAGCCACAGATAAAATTAAGGCGTTTCTAAGAAAAATCGATTTATGGTCGACCTCACTTGGCAAAAAACAACTCGATTCATTCCAGTGCCTTTAGGAAATTATGGAAAATGTATCAAATTACAGTGCTACAAATTTTGAAAAAGTTTTTGTTGACATGCATGTTACTTTGCTCAATTTAAAACAACAGCTCTGTAATTATTTCCCCGAAGAAATTCAAAACAGTTGCAGATGGATACTAAATCCGTTTTTAGCCGACTCCTTTCAGCATGTTGAAATACCAATAAACATGAAAGAAAAACTTATTGAAATATCAAGTGGTGGAATGTTGAAGCTCCAATTTTTTCCCGGAACTCGGACCAATTTTGGACCGAGTAGATGCAGGAATACCCCCAGTTGGCGAGTAAAGCTGTAAAATGTTGGTTCCATTTGTAACATCATATTTGTGTGAATTAAGTTTCTCGTCTATGACTGCCATTAAAACAAGAGTTAGAAATCGTGTGGTACTTGAAAATGGTATAATTGTGTGTGTCTCAAATACACAGCCTAGATTTGAAAGATTAGATTCACAGAAACAGGCGCATAGCCCTCATTAAGATTATAATATTTGACTTTGTTTTACTCTTTTATTTTTACGGTTTTAAAATATTTAGTTTTATATTTCGTCTGATAATTAATTGTTAATTTCTATTTACGGCGTTGTTAAAATAAAAATACATGATCTAACAAAGTGGTGCTTTTGTCTTATTTTGGAAATGTTCTGCTACCCCCTAGTACCTCATGGCGACCCCCACTTTGGGAAACACTGCTCTAGTGATTTCTCAGTAATTTGTTGTATAACGAATATTGCATCTATGCACTATCTTTTAGTAGTAATTTTTAGGGTAGTATTTAACAAGTTTATACCTCTGTAGTTTTCTATCTCCATTTTTGAATAGTAGAATTAGGTCGCACGTTCTCCATTCTTCCGATATTTTATTGTTTTTTATAATTTTATTAATTAATGTTGTTAATTGTTGTGTCATTGCTGCTCTACAATATTTCAGTAATTAGTTTGGTTTCACTTCATTAACTGCTGCTTTTCTGTTCTTCAGCTTTTCAAGTATTTTATCTTCAAAAAAATTTTTGGTTAAAATCCTTTATAAAAGGTATATAAAAATTTTAATATACCTTTTATAAAGGATTTTAACCAAAAATTTTTTTGTGATATATGGTATACAGCCAGCTACAGGAACTTAGTTTCCTCGTGGAATTTTATTTTATCTTCATTTCTGGTATTTCTGGTGTTTCCGGTTCTAGCGTCGTTTGTTCTTCCTCTGCATAGAGCTTTTTTAGGTAGTCAATCCACGTATCCTTTTCTATGTGTTTTGGTTCTATTAGTTCCTTTACTTCCGTTATTTGACCTTTTATGAAGCCATATTTCCTTTTGCAGACCATAAAAATCATGTTTCATTTCTTTCGAAAAGCGTTTCTAGTGATGATCACTGAAAACACTTTTCGAAGTCACAACAATTTATATTAAAGATATAAAAACTAATTTAAAAAGTGTATATTTGCAAATTAAAACAAGTAGCAGCTTTATGATTTTTTAACGATTGTTTTTTTTTTCTACTCGTACACTCGTACTGTATAGTATATCGTATTAAATGGTTATTTTATATGCAATTTTGTAAAGAAATAAACGATAAATTGACTTATAGAAACGGCTATATCACCAATGGACTGATTAATAACAATAGTAGCATTTGTTGATTAATTTTCAATTGCGTCAACAACAATACCGCTACTTAAAGTTAAATTAGCGTTTCGATAAAAAAAAATCATCAGTAACGATCGTATACAGGGTTACAAAAAAAATCGTAGCGCTGACTTTCAACTGAAAAGATTTAATATTACAACACAGAGATATAACGGAGATACGAAATGTACGTGAAGGCTATTGTATAAAATAGTAGCAGTTCACAATGGTAGCATGGTGAGTGAGCAAAAAACATTAGTTGCTTGCGTAGGCCGGCCCCACCCGTTAGAAAGTAATTCCGTTAAACTCTACGGAGTGATTACCCGATATGGAGCATTTTGCGACAAATGCATTCATAGGCGCCGACTTCATGGGCAACGGACATATAATGGGTTCGGATTCGAAAAAGGGGCACGAGTTTGTTCTTCTGCTTCGAGATGAGAACGATACAGGGTGAATTTAAAATAGGGACATATTTTTTTAAAGCTTCATGTATAATTTTTTTTCTACAATTTTCTATAGAAATCTTATTAAAATCTAGTCGGAGAATAAGTTTTGGCATAAATAGTTTATATACGAAGGTACCATTAGATAAGATTTTATATAGTCAAGACAAAATTAGAGAGTGATGATAAATTGGTAACTAGAACAAGAATAAATGGTGTTATTAACATTATGTACTGATAATACATATTTTCAACTAAATAATTAATTCTATAAACAAAATTTTGGTCTAGCAATGGGCTCTAGTTCATCTCCATTATTAGCTGATATATTTATGGAAGATTCTGAAACAAATATTATTTTTAAACAGAATTTAAAACCCACACTATGGTGGAGATATATAGATAATATATTCTCAATATGGCCTCATGGATCAGAGTTGTTGGACACATTCCTGAATGATATAAACGATAAAGAAGAGACAATAACATTTACGATGGAAAAGGAATATAATAACACACTGCCTTATCCGGATGTTTTAATCTCTAAGAACGATACTGGATATGAAACTCAAGTGAATAGACAGCCAACATACACCAACAGATATTTAAATTTTAAATCAAATCACAATATTAATTTTGTTTAGCGCAAAATGGTGGTTTGTTCAAACATTTAATTGGTTAGAGATTTTTTTAAAATGCCTTTAATTTTAATGTAATTATTTAGAATAATTTTTTTAGTTGTTTTTTTTCTTATAAAAATAATATTTATGTTTTGTTAGTGCTAAGTTAATTATTGTTTTATTTCTAGCTACTCCAGCTCAAGCTACTACAGCTAAAAATCTACGAGAATTGTATTTAAAACTCGAATATAAGTGTTCGATTTTTTCTTAAGGTTTACCGACTGAAAGTTGGCGACGAAATAATTTTATGCAAAGAACTACACACTCCTCATCAGTGTCTGATAATTTCTGAATGCCGGATGTATCTTGGCGCATGATGTGATCTTCGCACTGTGAAGGCAGGCGTTGCTTAAAATTTTACAACTCTTCAGGGGAATAATGCGTTATTGCCACAAATAAATTCCCCAAATCAATGTTCTTTGTTAACTTTGTTAATTCAAAATATTAAATTAAATTAAATGCAAATTAAATGCCTTAAATGCCCGTGATATGAAAATAACCATAAATGCCCATGTGGGGTCTCCTAGGGACCCCACTAAAATTTTCAATTTATTAACGTCATTTAGCACTGACTAAAAGGAAAACACGGTTAAAAATAATTTTAAGCATATTTGAATAATTTTTATTTATTTTTCATACAAAATTAACGGCTTTTCTAGAAACAAATTCTTTTCAATTCGAACAAAAGTAAAATTAAATAATAATATAAGCATATAACTTTTAGTTGCAATTTTTACATACAATAGTTTTTTCTTCTTTTCTGTGCACCTGGCATATAAATTTTTTGCAAAAAGAGCAAACGGTATTCACTTTTCTGTCACAGTTTCGCGGACACTGGTAACAACGAGCACGTTTCTTAGCTGAATGGACGGATTGAGTTGCAACTTCGGTAGTTGGGTTTACCATTGGTATGCCACAATCTCTTAGAGCAGATTTTACATAGGCTTTATGTTTTATATATTTCGCTCTTTTTTCCATGTTGTTTCGAGCAAGCTCAGCCCCTAATTGTAACAGGAAAATACGTCTTCGTGAAAAATTATTTTTCTTCCAATCAGGATTTTTTTCAATGTATAAAATATAGGCATTTAGTGCACATATGTCTATAATATTCATAAAGAGCCTGAATGGCCAACGAGCAGTTCTTCTTTTACAGGAATATTCCCTAATCAGTTTGTCGGCATTATCAACACCACCCTTGGTATTATTATAGTCTAAAATCATCAAGGGTTTGTTTTGAGAGTCTTGACAAATTATATCACTATCGTGTTGACTTGAAAGAAGATCCATCCAAGATACCATCCTGTGTATTTTAGGTATGTACGAAACCATAGCTAATTCTTTAGTAAAAGCAAATATTGACGACTCCGCAGGTCTTTTTGTCAAACTTAGTTGTGGTGGTGTATCAGGTTTATTTTTGCGGACGGTCCCAAGTAAAGTAAGGTTTTTAGATAAAAGATATTGAGCAAGAGGAACACTGGTAAAAAAGTTGTCAGTTGTAATTCCTCTCCAACTGCCATGATATGGTTCCACCAGATCTTTCACAACACGAAATCCCTGATTTTTCTCTATTCTACCACCTGGTAGTTTTCCAAGGTACACCTGAAGTTTTGATAAATAAGATGTTTTAACATCCGCGGCAGCCCAAATTTTTATCCCATAGCGGCAAGGTTTTGATTTTATATATTGTCTAAAACGACACTTTCCTCTAAAACTCACTAACTGTTCGTCAACGGTTATATGTTCGTATGGTTCAAAGGCTTTGTCACAGTTAGAAACGAACATGTCCCAAATTACTCGTATCGCCGCTAACTTATCCTGTTCCTTCCGCTCCACCCTGGTCGCTTTGTCATCAAACCTCAAGAAACTCGATAATTCTTCAAATCGGTTCCTAGCTAATGCGGCTGTAAAAAATGACCGGCGTATTGAGGTGTCTGTAGACCATATCTCTCGTGTCGATTATTTCCCACACCTTAAAGCACCAGCTTTGATAAGTGCTCCTAAGAAGCTATCCAGTTCATTGTTGGTAAGTACCGTCCACTCTTTTTTGTTATTCGGATGTTTTTCGTTCCACTCTTGATAACGCCTAACAGCTTCTTCATTAGTATGAATGCATATGACATTCTTCATCTCTTCGGTCAAAAATAAATTGAAATAGTCTAAGAACGTGTTGGAATTTTTACTATAGTTTGTTAAGCCTGGATGTACATTTATAATATTTTTTTGTTGCCTCTTGGATCTCACGAAAGGTAGGCTATTCCACTGCATTCCAGATTTGGATGTATATGTTGGACCACTAACCTCACTAATATTATCGTCCACTTCGGTAGGTTCTGCATCTGATTCCTCGTCACTGTTGACTTCTAAATTGTCCTCAGTTTCCGAAACATTTTCCTTAAAAACATCTTGCTCTTCGCTATCTGATTCGTCGGTAATCTCATAGTCGAAATCGGAGTCTGATATCCCTTCTTCTATATTTCGGATAATTTTTTCATGTTCTTGGTCGCTTATTGTCATTTTCATTCTCTTACGGTCCATTTTTCAATGTAAACTGACGAAAAATGTTAAAAATAATAAAAATATTCTGGTGCCTCTAAATGCCCAATCGGGTCACAGCGAGACCCCACTTATCTAAATCTCTCTTACAGACCACTGCACTTCACGAATGTTCGTGGTATACTAACAGAAAACGTAGGAGACACGTCCACACAAATACCTGATTGCGCGGTTTCAAATGTTTCAAATAAAGATATTATAGCCAAAAATGTATGTCTGGGGTCCCATAGTGACCCCGATTGGGCATTTAAGGGTTAATATTAAAAAGGGAATCATTAAATCCTTATACAATAGAACCAAAATTACACATGTTCTAACGAAAATTCGTTCTTGGAGGAAAAACGTTTGTTAACATCTATTTTATTAAGAAATGATTATCCTTTATCGTTTATAAATTAGGAATTTTCAACAATCGACCGAATAGAACAGAACAACTTAGAACGAGATCCTACAGCATACATAAGGAATAATACGGGGAAAATAACCATACCATATATAAAAGGATTATCAGAAAAACTTGAAAGGATACGAAATAAATTCAACATTTCAACAACATTCAAAACAACAAACACATTGAGATCTTTTTTGTCTAAAATCAAACCTAATAATGAACAAGAAAGGATAAAGAATTGCATTTGTAAAATACCTTGTGAATGCGATCTGTTTTATTTAGGTAAAACATCAAGGCCATTAAATGTTAGAATAAGTAAACATCAATCTTATATAAAAAATAGAGAATGTGATAGATCTTAAATATGTAAACACGCATGGGAAAATGAACATAGGGTTCAATGGAATGATTCAAATCTAGTCCTAAAAGAAACGGATGGTAAAAAGAGAAAAATCAAAGAAGCGGCTCGAATTATGCTAAATGAGACCAATTATGTCGCAAATTCCTCGGCAGAATGTAGTAAGATCTGTAACAATAAAACACTGAAAACTTTGTTTTCAAACTACCACAAAATTTATTTTAAATATTATCACTACAGCTGTTTCGGCTGATTGCCTTTCTCAAGTGATCTATTTTGGCTTGGGTTTACAAATTTATAGTCTATAATGAAATTGGTTGAGGAGGGGAGAACTGTTTGTCTCAAGTTGGTCATTCAGAATTATATCTGTGTTTTTTAATGTGTTGATTTCCATAGATTCTAACAAAGATAGCTTAAGGTCTTTATTTTGAATGTGAAGAATTTTAAATTTGTCATTAAAAGAATGATTATGATCTAGAAGGTGAAGTGCGTATTTCGAATCTGTTTTTCTATTCTTGAAAGCCCTTTTATGTTCTACTATTCGTTTATCAAAGTTTCTACCAGTTTGACCGATGTAAGTTTTTGGGCAGTCGCCACACCACTATTATATAAGTGTTTTTTATTTTGGCTCTTGTTATTTTTAATATATTTGCCTAGGTTGTTATTTGTTCAGAAAGCTGGTGTTATTTCTTTCTTTTTTATGTGTTTGGCAATTTTTGTTGTTATTTTGCCTGTATATGTAATGGAGCAGAAGGTACTGGGTTTTTTCTCTGGTGGTGGAAATAACAACAAAAATTGCCAAACACATAAAAAAAAAGGAATAACACCAGCTTTCCGAACAAGTATCAACCTAGGCAAATATATTAAAAATAACAAGAGCCAAAATAAAAAACACTTAAATAATGGTGTGTACAAACTTCAATGTGGCCTGCCTGATCGCCTGCCTTAATCCTTCGTTTACTATAAATTTGTCCGATAAATGATTTTTTGCTTTGACTCTGTTTTCTGTATTCTCTAAAGTAAGATGTATCATGTTAAGCAACTTTCTCCAATTAAGCTAACTTCAATTTTTTTCAAGGGTTTTTTTAAATCCTTCCTCTTTATTCCATCGTATCGTTGCTGGAAATCGATAAATAGCTTGTTTAAAGTTGTGTTCATAGCTTTCTGCTTGTAATTCTCTGATTACCAATACTTGGTCCGTTGTGCTTTTCCCTCGTCTAAATCCGCAGTTATATTCGTCTATTATATTTTTAACTTCTTTTTCTAGTTTATCTTTTATGGATTTAAATAGGATTTTATATACTTTATTTAGTAATGAAGTGACGCTAGTCCTCTGTAATTACTGTATTCTGTTTTATCTCCTTTTTTGTGTAATGGGCAAATAATTGCTTCCATCCAATCTTCTGGTATTCGTTCTTTTATCCATATATCCTTTATGATCTTGTATATCCAATCATTTAGCGGTTTTCCACCATATTTCAATATCTCTGCTGTTATGTTATCGCTTCGCATTTATTGTTTTTCAGATTTTTTATGATTTCCTCGATTTGTTCCTTGCTGGGTAAATTATGAGGCCTTGGCCTCCTTCAACAAGCTTCTCCAATCAATTCGATTTACCGCTGTTATTTTCCATGAATGCGTTCCCAGGCAGTTCCTGGCATCCTCATCGACTTCGTCTTCCCATCACTTTTTAGGTCTTCCAACAGGTCTTTTTCCCTGCATTCTTGCATTTAGTAATTTTCTGGGAATTCTATTCTCATGCATGCGGATCACGTGCCCTGCCCAGCGTAATCTCTGCAGTTTATTATATCGATACATTCATTTTCTTTGGTTTAACTTAATTTTGCCATTTAGTAATTCATCAAAATACTCTTTCCATCTTTCGACTATTTTTGCTTCACCGCTTATATTATTTCCTGCTTTGTTTTGAACGAATATGGGTTTTTGTTGGAAACCTCTTTTTTCTTTTCTAGCACCTTGATATAGGTTTTTTATTTATTTATTTCTGTAATTCTCTTCTATTTATTTTAGCTTATTTTCTATGTGTTTTCTCTTCTTTTCTCTCAGCACCCTCTTTACTTTTTGTCTTTACTCCATATATCTAATCTTTATCTCTGTTGTTTCTTTCGTGAACATTTTCATCCTTAATGCTTTTCTTAGTTCTATTTCTTTTTGGCACTCTATGTCGAATCAGTCTTTCCTCTTTTTATTCTTTTGTTTATTACATTCTTTTGTTGCTTTGTTCATTACTTTCTTTATGCTTCCCCATTTGTTCTCAGTTTGCTCCTCTATTTGTATCTTTTTTAGTTCTCTTTTCATTGTTTCGTCGTACATTTCTTGCTCTTTCTTTGTTGCTAATCAAATTGGGTTATTTATACATTTCTTTTCTCTTATTTTGTTTTTGTTTTCTGGTATCGGTTGCTTAATTTTGATGCCCACTATGTAATGATCTGAGTCAGCGTCTGGTTATCTGTATGTTCTTATCTTCTTTATACAAAAAATATCTTTCCTGTAAAATCATACTTGAGGAGCACTGGCGTTTAATAGTGCTTTATTTATGAATTTCCAAAATTTTTTGGTGTTTTCTCCTACCGCTAGATTTCTAAGGGGTAAATTTAGGATCAGAAACAAGATTATTTTAGTTCAAATTAAATAACGTTTAAATCCTACTGAATAATTTGAATAATTAAACAAAAATGGAACAATCAATTGTTCCAGAACCAGTTATCTAATAGAATTTGAGACTACTGAACTTATTCCATATACAATAAATCATTGAAGCACTCTGTATAGAAAGCGCGATAAAAATAAAATATGCGTTGCTACTGATATGGTTGATTAAATTTTCTTTCTACTCCTCTTAATTGTTTGTTGAATTGAAGAACTGGTTTTTTACACATTAATTTTTTACGATTATTGCTCTAGTACCATGAGTGATAGTGCGTAGAAAAAGCTATAAATCAGAAAATTTCGATTAGTTTAAATACTTATATAAGTTAAAAGATGAAATCGACCGAATAACTAAATATTAGCAATCATTTGCTTTCCTTTAAGTTAATTACTATATGAATGGTTATTGACAGCAACCACTGAACTTAAAATAAATTTAAATATACAAAATTTAAATTTATAATAGGTATTCTTTTTGTTCTTCAACGGATGTTCATTGTTAAAGAGGCGTTCGACGTTCACTTGCCTGTTTTAAAATTTGATTTTTTTTACACGTTGGATTAAATTTTTAATTATTTTATAATTGCAGATTTACGTCGTAGTGTCAAACAACCTATTTTTCTTTGACACTTGCTCCAACCAAGCAATAGTAGTGATCTCAGCCTGTGAAATTTGCACATCCATTAAAATGACATTAGGGTGCTACAATTCATTGTGTTAAGGGAGATTAATCCATGTAAATCAGAGGACACTACCCGCCCCAGTGCTCCAAACAATCCTCCACCTCCCGATAGCAAGCTAATGTTCTACAGAGGCTTCAAATCGGTAAAATGCTTATTATGTGGAATTCCCGGGTAAAAGGACTCTCACATGATTTCCAATCCCGAACTATACAGGACAGCGTGAGGCGCTATAATCCCACTAATATCTCTACTGACTTATGATTGAACTTCTTCTTCTTCTTCTTTTTTATAAGCAAAATGCTTGTTCAATGTCGATTAATGCCTCTATTGGAGGTTATCACTCCATCTTTTGCGTGGTTGCCCGATACTTCTTCTACCTTTTGGTGATTTGTCCCTCGCTATTCTGACTAATCGGGTCTCTTCCATTCTGTTTATGTGTTCGTTCCATTCCTTTTTTCTAATCTCTTCACTCCTCAGTAAACGCATCTCCGCTGTTTCTAGTAGTTGCTGAGTTTTGGAGGTATCCGGTCTTGTCTCTGAAGTGTATGTCATTATTGGTCTTATTGTTGCTTTGTAGATTCTTGATTTCACGTCGGTATTAATGTGGGGATTGCGCCATATCGTGTTATTAAGACAACCTGCTATTTTATTATCCTTTTGTACTTGATTTTTCACTTCCTTCTCCACATCTCCGTAGCTAGACAATGTAATTCTTAGGTAATTTGTCTCCATTACTTGCTCAATGCTGATACCGTCGATTTCCAGTTTACATCTAATAGGTTGTTTACTGATTACAATTGTTTTAGTTTTCTGTGTAGAGATCACCATATTAAAGTCCTTTACCCTTGTGTTGAATCTATGGGTTAGTCTTTGTAGATCGTCTTTATTGGATGCAATTAGGGCCGCATCATCTGCATAGCAGAGTATTCTGATTTCTTTGTTCCCCATTTTGTATCCTCTTCCTTTATTAATAGTATTGATGATTTCATCCATGATTAGATTGAATAGCGTTGGACTAAGCGAGTCTCCTTGTCTTATTCCATTGCCCATATCTATTGGATATGTAAGCTGGTCATCTATTCTGACTTTCATATTGTTGTTCTGGTAAATGTTCTCTATTGTTTTTATAACATCTAGTGGAATTTCTCTATCGTAAAGAAGGTGAATTACATCTTTAAGCTTTACTTTATCGAACGCTTTCTTCAGGTCTATTAGACATATAATTGCTGGTCTGTTATACTCTAGTGCTTTCTCGGTAATCTGTTTTATGATGAATACTGCATCTGTGCACGATCTTCCTGTGCGAAAACCTTGCTGTTCATCCGCTAAGGTGTTTCTCTGATTTATTTGGCCTTGCAATATTTTGGTTGTAAGCTTCAAAGTGGTGTTTAATAAGTTGATACCTCTGGAGTTTTCAGGTTGTTTTTTATCTCCTTTTTTGTATAGTAGGATAAGCTCGCTTTTCTTCCACTCTTCAGGTATTTTATTATGTTTGATGATTTTATTAATTAGTGCTGTTAGCTGTTCTGTTAATGCTTCTCCACCATATTTCAATAATTCATTTGAAATTCCATCTTTACCTTCAGCTTTTCTGTTCTTCAGTTTTTCTAAAGTTTGTTTTACTTCTTGTATGGTTATCTCGACTTCCTCGTTTGTAATGATTTCTGGTGTTTCTGGTTCTAACATCATTTGTTGTTCATCATTATAAAGCTTCTTTCGGTATTCAAACCATGTGTCGTTATCTATGTGTGTCGGTTCGATTAAGTCTTTCATCTCTGATCTTTGGCCTCTTGTTAAACGCCATATTTCCTTTTGTAGACCGTAAAAGTCGTGTTCCATTTCTTTTGAGAAGCGTTCCCAGTGTTCGTTTTTAATTTATCTTACTAGTGCTATTGTTTCGTTTCTTATCTTTTTGTAATTGTTGTAATCTTGTGGTGTTTTGTTAGACATGTATCTTAAGTAAGCTTTCTTTTTTCTTTGCATTTTTCAGACCCACGAAGTTTTCCGCTTTTTTGAAATATTTATTTTTAAGAATTTTCCTTTCTCCTACAGCTTCTTTTGCTGAATCTAGGATGCTTGCTTTAATTTTCGCCCAGCTTTCTTCGATTCCATCACTTTCTACGATGTGCACGTTGTCGAGTTTATCTTTGACTCTCTTTTGGTATAGAAGTTTTGTTAATTCTTTCTTCAGACTCTCGACTTTTACCTTTGTGGTGTATTCTTCTTTTTTATTTTTATTGTTTTTATTGTTACATATGCGTGTCGTCATTCTGATTTTTCCAAGTATAAGCTTATTGTCGCTTCCTATTTCTGCAGATGTTAGTGCTCTTATGTCCAATACTTGAGAGGGATGTATTACCCTGTTCGTCAGGATGTAGTCTATCATTGACCTTTGACCTCTTGTATTTTCGAATGTGTATTATGCATATAATTATGATTGAACTGTATTGCTTATTTGTACTTCGAGGCTCCGTTTCGGGCTAGGCCCAGTTTGGCGACTAGGTGCTCGAGGACGTGGGCCCCCTTACTCGTTTTTTGAGTTTTGTTAGTATTTTTTTGTGGCTTGCGTCTTTTCTTAGTATTTTGTTAATTTTTTTAATGACCGAAGCCGATGTTTGTGTTTTTTGTAAATTTTTTTGTGAGGTTTGTCTGAAACATAAATCGTCATTAGTGATGTATTCTTTTGATATAGTTATGGTTATCTAGTAGTATGATGTTGACCATAAATATTAATTTTGTTTTCATAGCTAATTTGCTTTCTTTTCTGTGAGTTAGTAGTATTTCGGGTGTTCTTGGAACGTCGGCAGTGTAGACGGTGTAGAGAAGAGGTGACAGGACTACCTCCTGTGGCACTCCAGCTTCCAGAATTTCATGCTCACATAGGACTAGTCCTATCTGGATGCTAAAATTCTGGTTACTCAAGTACGAATAGTGCGCCTCGTCATGGTCTCACTGTTTCCATAATCATGGCAAAAAGCCCTTTTGTATTTAAAATGACCCAAGCAACCTAAAAAATGATTTTAGGGCAAAAAAGAGATTTTTGAAATTTGTTTAGACAATTTCTGTCCAAAAATTTTTAAAATGACCTTTAAACGTTTTAGAAAATTATCAAAAGCAGTAAAATAAATGTGTTTTATTTTCAATACTTAAATTTAATACACATATTTGATACTTTTATTTATAGGTTTTAAAGAAATGTATTTTGTAAACACAAATTTTTAATATCTACCTTTTTGCATACGTTTTTAATACCTACGTATTAATTGCGGCTTCAAAAAATTTCAAATTTTGAAAATGACTTAGACCAGGGGTGCTCAAACTTGAACTGCTGGCGATCTACCTCAATATTTTTAGACTACTTACGATCGACTCTGAGAGTGTGCAAGTGTGTGTGATGCAGGGTTGTCGTACATACACGATACACCCTACCTACCTAGGTAGGGCGTACCGTAGCATATATAGATATTAGCTTTCTGCACAATATAGGTACATTATTTTAGTCAAGGTTTATGTTAGGTTTACTTAGGTTCTTCTCTACAATATCAATGAAAAAACTCATAGTTATTAAAATTGCGAGTTTATTTGTTGTTACAAAACAAAAGAGTTACATATGGTGTTAAACTTAACTAAGGAGTGGCTTTGGATGTTGAAACGTGGCACTGCATGTCCTCAGCATACTTTTCATAAGATGATACGTAACCACTGAGTGCTAATCGCAAGCATGATGTCATATGATCGTCAGTTAATCGATTGCGATATTTTGACTTAATTATCTTCATTTCAGAAAATGCAGACTCGCACAAGTAAGTTGGCCCAAAAAATGCCGTCAGTTGAAGGGCGATTTGCCTTACATTCAGATATTTATCTTCAGATATAAAACGCCAGAAATTTGTATCAGATACTGTAGCTTTGAGATGTATATCTGGTATAATTTGCACCAACTCATTTTCAACAGAACATGAGTTCATATTAAACTGACTTGCTATTTCAGTAGCTAATTCCTCAATGTTTTTACATGAAAAAGGATAACTCATAAATGATGCTATATTTTCCAATTTTCTGCAATCATAAAAACGCATTTCTAATTGTCCCAAAATATTTGATAATTCAGCCTCATACCTATCATAATTCAACTGAGGAATCCTTGCTTTCAAAGACGAAAAATGTTTCAGATCCTTTCTTTTCAGTTGATCTATCAGAAGTTGCAATTTATTTTTGAATGCGTTTACTGCGCTAATCATCTCAATAATAGTTTTTCCTCTACCTTGAAGCTCCAAGTTAACGGTGTTTAAGTGCATTGTGATGTCAGTCAAAAATGCCAATTCATTTAGCCATTTTTCGTTTTTCAAAATCTGAGTGTCATCACCTCTTTCGTCTAGAAAAGCTGTTATTTCGGGCAATAATTCTTGAAACCTTTCTAGGAATTTTCCGCGGCTCAACCACCTGACGTCCGTGTGAAGAACTAAATCAGTGTGTTCAACTGACTCCCTATCTTCCAACTGCAACTGAAAGAGCCGCCGTTGCAAGCTACGTGCACAGATGGAATTCACAATTTTTGTTTCAATGCTCATAATTTCATCCGTGTTTAGAACTTTTGAACACAAAACTTGTTGATGTATAATGCAATGGAATAAAAAAAATAAAGGGAATTCTTCATTAGCTCGACACAATGCCACAAAACCGTTTTTGTTTCCAGTCATTGCTGGTGCTCCATCGGTTGTAATGCATATTAATTTATATATTGGTAGCTCGTAGTTTTTTACAAAATTTTAGTAGTTTTTTACAAAATTTAAGAAAACGTCATATATATCTTCGCCACGGGTCTTCCCCTTCAGAGGAATGATTGTCAAAAATTCTTCCTTAGCCAACATGTCATTGAATACCATCCGAATAAAAATACACAGCTGGGCAGTGTCTGTCATATCGATGGATTCGTCGAACTGTAAAGAAAAGTATGTACATTCCATGATATCATGTTTTAGTTTATCTGCGATGTCTTGACTCATGACTTCAATACGCCTTGTGACAGTCGGACGAGATAACTGAAGTTCTCTAATAGCAGACATGATTTCTGTTTTAATTTATAAATCTCCAAATAAAGTCTCACCTGCTTCCATAAATGCTTCCTTCACCACCGATCCATCTTCAAATGGTTTTTTGTGTTTCGCCAAAATATGAGATATTTTAAATGACGCGATCGTAGCAGCTTTTGATTGTTTGTCTGGTATTGTGAACATGGATTGTCCTTTTTTCAAACAAGATATCAAATCACTTACTTTCCGTTTTCTTAATTCAGCCTGTGGCGGAAAATCTTTTTCAAAGTTTTTATGAACCGTTTTATGATGATTCTCTAAGTTACCACGCTTAGGTATTGCAACTGACGCACGACAAATAACACAAATGCACTTATCCTTCACCATAGAAAAGAAAAATTATTCCTTCCAATCCTTATTAAAATGATACGTTTTAGATTTCTTCACTGCACTCATTTTTCACCATTTAATAATAAACTTTGTATCGACGTAGGATCGCTATCAAGTTACAATTCAGAATAACTTCAATTCCTGCAGGTGCAACATTTATATCGACGTGAACGAAAATCTCGAATGTTTTTGTCAAACGCGCCGCCCAAAACTAGACTGTACTGTCTCTCGTCTAGAAACAACACGGCTTTTCTTTGACAAGTGCCGCGCGTTCCTTTGATAAAGCTACTTTTTGCCGCAAGCAGTGTTATTTTATTACATAATACATTTTTGTAGTTGATAGAATATCATCCCAAATTTGATTAATAATTATAATAAATATTGAATTAATAAAATAATTAGTTAATATATGTAAATATAAAATATGCTGTGTGGACAGTATTTTGTTGTCCCCACTTCTTTGAATTGCAATGATGCTTAGTCAAGCATTCTATGTATTTGTATAGTTCAGTATTAATAAAAACGTTTAACTCTGCTGACAGTAGTTTAGTTACCTACCTACTTATTAATTTTTTTTTTCTTTTCGAGATCTACCCAAAAAGCACTCGCGATCGACCAATCGATCGCGATCGACCGTTTGAGCACCCCTGTACTATAACAATACTTTAGCACCGCTACCGCAGACGAACAAAATATGTCTGTACTAAAAAAGAACAAAAATAAAATAAGTTGTTGACTTAATTTTTAAAAATAATACATTTGGATGTACTGCCTATAACATTTTCAACCAAACATCTTACACATCACACTGTACGTTAATTATATTCGTAAGAGAATGTTGTTTAGTGTGTTAAAGGGATACTCCAAAATGCCTTGCGACTGCATCGGTGTTGTTATAGAAAGTATAACCAAAGACAAATTGTGCGTAACTAGTGTTCTGGTTGAATACCTGGTACCTACTTTTTTTAAATATATAATTGCTCGGATCTCTTGAAAAAGTATTAAGAATGAGAATATAACCGATTATTTTGTATAAAAAAAACTTTAGTTTATAATGATTTATAATGATATATACTATTATTAACTTACCTTTTATTGACAGTCATAAAACGAATTAGATATTGTCGTAATTGATATAATAATCAATCATTTGTAAAGGTTTTGATTGTGTGAACGAGTGGTGATTGATCAACAGCTTTTTTGCATTAGACTTATAAGACACTTGTGTAGAATACATTGTTACTATTTCTAGATATTATAATAAAAATAATAGTCCATTATAATTAATTCAGCTTTCTCGATATTTACGGCAGGATTTTTCTAATTATACGGTAATCAACACGATTATAAAAACGTTTATTTAAATAACAATAATATAACAATACACTTTTGTTATAATAAACTTTTGATTTCAAAACTTCTACAAAATGTATCATAATATCTTATCATTACAGCTATGGAGTGCCTTTCTCCAGTGATCTATTTTTGGTATCTGTTTACACTTTATAGTCTTTAGGGAAGGGGAGAACTGTTTGTCTCAAGTTTATCGTTCATAATATGTATTTATTAATTTGTTAATTTTCATAGATTCGAATAAAGATAGCTTAAGGCCTTTATTTTGGATGTGAATAATTTGAAATTTGTTATTAAAAGACTGATTGTGAAAAAATGAAATCGTAGGCTTCCACGGCCAGAGTCAGAATTATAGTTTATTCGTCTTCCGGGTTTGGACCGTGTCATTTGTGAGTGACCCAAAAGTGGGTTCATCTCGACGTTTCGCTACAATTGTATGTAGCTTCTTCAGGAGAACAAAGAAAAAGAAAAAGAAAAAGAAGACAGGAAGATGGGTAGTTAGCAACGGTAACTCAGTTACTCAACGCAACCAGAGGCGAATACTAACTACCAAGATGGGCATTTGGTCACAGTAACTCAACTACTCAACGCAGCCAGAGGTGAAAACGAAATGCCAGGACAGGGATTCACGTCCAACAGCTCAGAACACTAACGCGTCGAGAGGCGGGGAGTGAATCCTCGTGAATTCTAGAGTGTGTTCTAATCGAGTGAATCCTAGACTGATTGTGGTCTAGAAGTGCATACGTAAAATATGTTTTTTTATTTTTGAATGCCCTTTTATATTCTGCTATGTTTGTCAAAAGTTCTACCAGTTTGACCGATGTAAGTGTTTGGGCAGTCGCCACATTTAAGTTTGTATACGTGTAAGTGTTTTTTTAGCTCTTGTTGTTTTTATATTTAAAATAAGTCCAGAATTGAATAAACTAACTAATTCTAAACAACTTTTTTTTTTATTGGGTTAATGCCTCGACAACTATGATCATTGGCATGGTACAGTCAGGTACCTAGTGTAGTGTGTGTGTGTGTGTGTGTGTGTGTGTAGAGTAATTGTTTTTATTCTTAGCAAAGTCGACGTCATTGTCTTTGCTAAGAGACGCTAATTGTATTCGAACGTCTGCGGTCCCTCTGGTGAGTACCGATCGCACAAGGATAGAAATTATTTTCATTTATTAATTTTTAATTAACGAAAACTTCCACCCAGATGAGATTCGAACTCACGACCTTTAGGTTTAAAGGTAGGCGCTCTTACCACTTAGCCACATAGGGGGTAAAACAATTTTATTTTATACAGTTTTTGCACATAGTCAATACTTATCGAGTTATTTGGAAGTGAATATGATCATTTTTCAATACAAAAAGCACGTTTTTAATCGGTTTTCCACAAATACCTTAAAAGTAAGTATTTTATCGAAAAACACATTATTAATAAAAATATAACTTATAAAAAGTTTTAAAAAATGATGTACTTATACCTATATGAAGTCTGTAGACTCAGTAAAAGAAGAGTTGTAGCTTATGAAAAGTACAGTAGTTTTTTTTTATAACGATTCCCTATATAACGATCGTTCGTCATAAGGACAATGTATTAATTCTTTCTCTATACCGATATCGTTCTCTCTTTATAGCGATGACTTTTCAGCGTTCGATAGTCGATAACAAAGGAATGCGGCCACACATTCTACTCATTCTTATCAAAGGGTTAAGTGACTCGCTTTTATTTTTCGAGCGGCGTGAATAACTGTTATCACACAGTTGGTGTCTTTTCACGGCATGTGTCTAACACATCTATTGACGACTTTTCATTTTCAGTTTGAGTTGTGTCTAAGTGTGTCAACAGTCAATATGTTTTCGAAAAAGCGTAAAGTGCTCTCGGTGAAAGAAAAGTTATCGATAACTCCAGCAATAGAAAAAGGTGAAAAGCAATCGGATCTCGTTGGCCGTACGAGACTATCTCTGTTAACTATGGCGTCGATATGGAAGGACAGAAAATATGGCTTAATACGGCGATGGCGGCGATGGGAAGTAAAAATTATCGATGTGATCAGCGCAATAGGTACATTCTTTTGTTAACAAATTAAAATTATTGATTCAGCAAATTAGCAGCAAGGATTTAACCAACTTTTCATTGTTAAAACAAGAGTAGCAGCTTATTTAAATTATGTTTATTACGAGACGGATCTGCAAGCACTTTATAGCGAGTTTGAAAGACGCTTTGCTGATTTTAATAAATTGACATATATTGTGCTGCTTAGCGCCGACACTTTTCAAAATATATCTGGAACAAGCAATAAAACTCTGGAAGCGGAAATGCAGCGGCATCGGTATACAATTAAACAATAACAACCTGTACACTATATGTTTTGCTGATGATCAAATTGTGATTGCTAACGTTATGACGACCTAGAATACATGACTCGAAAATTAATCGAAGAATACAAAAAATGGGGATTAGAAGTCATTATAGATAAAACAATGTACATGAACATCGGTGGTAAAGAACAAAATCTAGTTTTAAACGACGGACAACACATTAAGTACAACAATAAATATTCCTATTTAGGAGTAGAAATCACAGACGACTGCAAATCATATCAGGCTATAAAAAAACGAAACACTCAGGGTAGAAGGGCAATATCCCAACTAAATAGTATTATCTGGGATCAACATATATCCAAAAAAAATAAACATCGAATATACAACACTATTATAAAGAGCATAGTAATGTATGGAAGTGACGTGTGGCAGTTAAAGGCAACTACTGAAAGAACACTACAAGCCACGGAAATGGACTACTGGAGACGGGCCGCAGGAAAATCAAAACTCGAAAGAATTAATAACGAACGTATACAAGAGGTCATAGGAGTCACACATACGATTGTCGAAGATATAAAAGTATAACAACTAAAGTGGTATGGACATGTGCAAAGAATGCCAGAACATCGTCTGCCCAAACAGATTATAGATTGGTCACCACATGAAAAGAGAAAAAGAGGCCGACCCAGAAAGAGCTGGAGAGAAGAATAGACACAGAGATCCGAGAGAGAGGTTTAGACGAAGATCTTTGGAAGATAGAGATGCATGGAGATTGGGCATCGGAAGACGTCGGAGGACGTTTTAAACCGATTATATATATACATATATTGTAACATGCAAGTTAACACATTCATTCATTATTGTCAAGACGTGGAAAAAATAGCCACCTAATATCCGTTACGTTCAAGATGGAGATCATTTCCGTCCAAAATGAGGTACTGAAAATAATTTCGGATATACATCTTAAATACAGAGCGACCGATACGAAATTTTGGTCTTTCATATCGTCTGAGAAACATCCGTCTTTGAGACAAGTAGCTCTGCAGCTCACAGCATTCTTTGGATCAACATACTTATGTGAGTCTGCATTTTCCCAAGATAGTGAAATCAAAATATCGTATTCGGCTAACTGACGAACATCTCTCTTCATGCTTGCGTTTGGCCCTCGGTAATTACGTACCATCATATGAAATACTTGTGGATGATATGCAGTGCCGTGCCACAAAATCCAAATAAAATTAAATGAAAAACACGACTTTAATTACAACTCTGTGTAGTTACAACTTTTTATCAATGTGCAATAATAGTACATTGTTTACCGGGTAGGAAAAGCTTAACATTCCTGGACGACTGTGAAGAGTGCTAAGTCGAGGCGCAAGCCGAGACTTAGCAACACAGAGTCCAGGAATGTGGCTTTTCCTACGAGGTAAATATACTATTTTTCCGCAAATCGTTTAAAATTCGACAGATATTGATTGATTTAAAAAAACGCGATAATTTTATTCCCAAATAAATGGTGCTTTGAAATTCCTAATAAAATTACTTGGGTTACTATGGAAACGTATTGAGGTTGAATTGTCAAACTTGACGCTTATAAATTTAATTGCTGGTGTTCTCGAAAGTAAAATGATAAGTGATGATGAAATTTCCATTCCTGGGACTCCTCCAGAGCTGGTTGAGGCAGTGAATACTGCTTCATTAGAATTATTGCCAAAGAAATCAAGAGAAAAGTACGAAAATGCATACAGACGTTTTATGGATTATCGCATGAGTAAAAATACGAGTTCTTTCTCAGAAAATGTTGTAATGGCATACTTCCTAGACCTTTGTTTAAAGATGAAATCTTCAACATTATGGGCCAATTATTCAATGCTGAAGTCAACCCTTGCACTTAAACACAATGTAGATATATCTACATACTCAAAACTTCGTTCTTTATTGAAACGGCAAGCTCAAGGTTATAGGGCAAAGAAAACTAAGATTTTAACGAAGGAAGAAATTGAAAAATTTATCCAGGAAGCTCCAGATAAAGAAAATTTAATGATTAAGGTAATTTACAAGGTTTTAATTTCTATTTAGATTATAGCTTTATTTATTTTTTAGGTGGCTGTAATATTTGGTATTTCTGGGGCCTGTAGAATGGATGAGTTAGTCCGAATGACTGTACACGATATAGAAGACTTAGAATCTAAGCTTTTAATCAGCATACCTGATTCGAAAACCAACAAACCAAGATCATTTGTAATTAATCAGATCTACTTGAATGTTTATCGAAAGTATGTTTCGTTAAGACCAGAAAATATGAACAGTGACCGATTTTTTTTAAATGTCAAAGCGGAAAGGGTTGTAGACAATTCGTAGGAATTCATCAATTTAGAAAACTGCCCGAAATAATTGCTACTTATTTGAACTTGGTAAATCCGACAGAATATACTGGTCACTGCTTTCGTCGGTCTTCTGCAACAATATTGGTTGACTCTGGTGCCGACATAACTAGTTTAAAAAGGCATGGCGGATGGAAGTCATCAAACGTTGCTGAAGGATATATCGAAGAATCGCTTAACAATAAGGTTGAGGTGGCAAATAAAATTTTCACAGTACAAAATATTCAACAAAATGACACTTCTACCCTGCATGTTGTCCAAAATGTTTCTCATAGTTCTAAGAGTGTTCCTCCAATGTTCAATAATTGTACTAACTGTCAAATTACTGTAAATATAACAAATTGATCTTAAAAATGTATTCAGCAATGACTTGATGTTTTCAAAATATAAATTAATTCCTTATAAGCAATGTGTTTTCTATCATTTATGTAGAACACTAACAACTGTACGGAAATATCATTTCCTTACAGTAAGGAAATGACATTTCCTTACAGTAAGGAAGTCCTGACTTTTTCTTCAAGAAATTTTGACAGGAATGTCAAAATTTCCTGGCGATTTGCGGAAAATTTTTTTTTCAAAATTGTTTTTTACTATGCTTTGTTTTTAAACCAGGAGGAAAACTAAAGAGACATATTTACACCTAAGAAAGTCACTAGAAAAGTTACCAAATACATCTTCTTTTTTGGTTGATTATATCGGCTTTCGACGGTACCTAATCCAAAACTATTATATTATACTAACACGTCGCTAAAGAGTTCTAAAAACAACTGGTTTTATATAAAAGCAGACTAAAAATCTAAAAATTAAAAGAATAACACAAAAAATACAAAAAATCGCCGATATAACTTAATTAACCTATGAAATACCAGTAGTGTCAAAATTTCATAACAGTGAAGTAACCTTGCCTGGATTTGGACCAATTGCAAACAAACATTGCTGCGCGGTAAATTTGAATTACTCCTCCTGGTTTAAAAACAGGTTATAGCAGTCGATTTTCGGACGCTTGCAGGTTATGTAGTAGATCCCATGTAGTATAATAAGTCTGAGCACCACCGGTATACATCGTATATAGTTAGTTTTTTAATTCTAAGTACACTTTGGAGACCAATCTTTCATGGTTTACGGTTTTATACGCTGCGGTTCATGCCCGGTATATGCTTTCTTTTAAGAGTACCTTCAATATGTTGAATCTGATTGAGGATATGATTACAGCAGGATTGGTTAGTGCAAAAAGCTCCAGACAGATTGTTCCTGGATCAGAGTTTCGTCTATAGTTGCTTGTATGCGATATCGATGTAAACTTGTACGAGTATCTTCTTGGAATACATGCAATTGTTGATCAAGTACAGTATACATTGTTTGTTGACTGTTTTTTTAACTGTTTGATTTGATTAGTTCTGATGTCAGCAGGACTAACAGTTTAATTAGTTTTAAAAATAATCTTGTAGCATATGATTTTCGTTATTTTCATTTCCTTTAATTTTCTGTGGCCTTGTGCGGAATTCTCTGTGTAGTTGTTTAATATATTGAATATTGTGTGCATCATGTGTTTAACATGTGTATTTTAAGTTAAGTTTTATGATCTTGTAATTGTACACAAAAAAATAATTTTAAAAAAATATTTATATTGTATATACTTACTAAAAATTCCAATTCGCTGATACCAAATAAGATCACTAAACGATTATAGGAGAAGTCAGAAATAAAGATAAAAACGAATACAAGAGGATCCACGCAATAATCAGGCAGAAGATAAGACACGCGAAAACACAATTTCATAGTAAAGAATGTAAAGAAATTGAACAATATGAAAAGAAACACGATACATTTCATCTGCACAAGAAATTGAAAGAGGTCGCTGGAAACAAATGGAAATAAGTATCCCAAAGTTTAGAAGACAGAAACGGACACAGAATATTAGACATCAATGAAAAGTTAAAAGAATGGGAAAACTACATTTCTGAATTATTTGAAGATGAGAGAGTAGAACACTATACACCGATTGCTATATCAGGTCCATCTATAACAGAAAGTGAGGTAAGACGTTCAATGCAAACGGCAAAAAATGGAAAAGCACTTGGCCCCGATGAAGTAAGTGCTGAAATACTAAAGTTTTTGGGAGAAAATGGAATTAAAGCTCTGTGTAATCTCTTTAACAGAATTTATGACACTGGAATATTACCAACTGATTGGTTAAAGTCGACATTTGTCACAATACCTAAGAAACATCGTCCAAAGACATGCGGTGATTATCGGACAATAAGTCTGATGAGTCACGTTTTGAAAATCTTTCTGCGAGTAATACACAGCAGAATTTATACGCTGTTAGAGGACAGAATTAGCAATACTCAATTTGGGTTTAGGAGTGGCTTGGGTACAAGAGAAGCCTTGTTTAGTATACAGGTGCTAGTACAGAGATGCAGAGATATAAATCAAAATGTGTATATTTGTGCAATCGATTTTGAAAAAGCTTTTGACAAAGTTCGACATAACAAAATGCTAGAAATATTGGAAACAGCTGGATTGGACGATAAAGATCTACGAATAATTACAAATCTATACTGGCATCAAGTGGCAAGAATAAAGGTTGAACAAGAACTGTCGGATGAAATAAATATAAAAAGAGGAGTGAGACAAGGTTGTATATTGTCGCCTTTACTTTTTAACTTATATTCGGAGGAAATATTTAAGGAAGCCTTAATGGAGACAACCGAAGGTATTATTGTGAATGGAGTAACCGTCAACAATATTAGATATGCCGACGATACCTTAGTCCTTGCCAATTACGGAGAAGACCTTCAAAATCTAATGAACAAAATAAAACAGACTTGTGATCAGTATGGATTAAAACTCAACGTTTTAATAGTCAACAAAGAAAACTAAATATATGATAGTTAGCAAACAAAATTATATACATGATGACGGTATAAAAGTCGGAGATGCCACACTGGACAGAGTAGAGAAACTCGTGTATCTCGGCAGTAATATCAATGAGAGTTGGGATCCAACCGCAGAAATTAAAAGCCGAATAGAACAAGCCCGAGCTGCCTTTGTAAAAATGAGAAACGTACTTTGCAGTCATGATCTTAGCATTGACCTTAGAGTTCGTATGATATCTTGCTACATCTTTCCTGTCCTGCTGTATGGAGTAGAAGCGTGGACCCTAACTGAGGCTATGCTTCAACGCTTGACAGCCTTTGAGATGTGGGTATACAGACGACTACTGAAAATAAGCTGGGTCGACAGAGTTAGAAATGAGGAGGTCCTTAGACGGCTGAACCAAACAACACAACTGGTCAATATAATAAAGAAACGCAAGCTGGAATACTTCGGTCATATTATGAGACACCCTGAAAAATATGATCTTTTACATCTGATCATTCAGGGAAAGATCCAAGGTAATCGTGGTCCTGGTAGAAGAAGAACATCATGGCTGAAAAATCTAAGGCAATGGTATGGAAAATCAACTACATCGTTATTTAGAGCTGCTGTCAATAAAGTCACGATAGCGAATATGGTAGCCAACATGATATCCAACGATCGATAACGGTCATGGAACTAGAAGAAGAAGAAACGATTATATTAAGCTTTATTAACTAAATAAATATACAAGTAGTTTGTTTATCTTTAGCGTTAAACTTCCCTATTAAAAATTGATAACATCTGAACCATACACCATAAAATAGTAGTTCCGCTCACGTCGTTGTCTATGTCCAGCAATTACGAATCAGATTTCTCTTGGCTTTATTAAGTATTTTATTAAAGAGCGGTACGTCCACCTAGTAGTGCACACAAAAGAATTGTAATGTTTTTTAGAGAGTGCAATTTTTGGAACAGCTTCAAACGTGCAAGAATGCGACTGCATTCAATGAGTGCATTCACAGATTAAAGATATAAAATGAAGCAATAAACAGATACGTAGTGTACGGAGGATTCTTAAAGTGTTTTTATATTGTTTTATGGTGTAGAGATAGTTCTATGCGGTAAATTTCTAAATAAATCACGTCATAAACATTTAGTTTAATATAGAAATATGGCATTATTACAAGAAGTATATACCGAGTAAGGTTAATGTATAAAATGCTTTAAATTGTACCAAATTGGATTGTAAACATATAGTTAGCATTACATTTTTTTATAAATTATTATATATACTTTGATCCTTATTACTGTTAGTGGCGAGTTCAGTCGGGCGTTCTGTTATGTGCCAAAATAAATAAATCATCTTTCCAATGGTCTAAGGGAGGTTAATCAATAAAATTCTTAAATAACTTCACATATTCCAGTCGAAAATTCCATGTAATACAGTAGACAAAGACAGTCAGTTGACATTCGACTCTCAACTCAAATGGACATCGCACATAAATGAACTAATTAAATCATGCCAACAGAGAATAAATCTTCTAAAAGTTCTTTCCAATCACAAATGGGGCGCAGACACAACTATTCTTCTACGATTATATCAAGCTTTAATTAGAAGCAAACTAGATTACGGATGTATATGCTACGAAACTGCTACTAAAAGTCAATTGAACAAACTGGACATCATCCAATCCACAGTATAGTTTTCGGAGCTTTCAGAACCACGCCAATTAGCAGCCTTTAAATCCTAGCAGAAGAACCGCCACTAGCTCTCAGAAGACAATATTTTTCGATGTGTTGTGCTACTAAATATCTCAGTGCAAATGAAAACCGTTTATAACAAGTCTAATAAGGAGCAACCCTCCAAATCTCTACTCAAATTATTGCCCTAGAAACTTACCATTCAATGAACGAATAAATCGATTTGAATTCGATATACATCAATTGAGAGCCACTTCTACAAATATATGCCAGTATCTTCCCTGGAAAGTTCAAATACCAAAAGTAGATTTTACCTTACTTAACTATCCCAAACAATCACACAATCCTTCTGAAATAAAACAACAATTCCAGTCTACCATCTCCAGATACCCTGATTTCAAACTAATTTTTAGTGATGCCTCTAAAAGCAGTAATGGTCTAGTTGCTGCAGCTATTTTTGAAGACAACACCTCTGTTACCCGTCTAGCCAAGGAGTGTAGCATATACACTGGAGAACTACAAGCAATCTTCAACGCACTGAACCAATGTACCAGCAATGATATAAATTTTCTCATTATATTAGATCCTTTGAGTGCCTTAAATAGTGTCAAGCAGATGTACCCCACTCATGCCAATTTAGCACTAATAAAAGACATGCTATACATTGCCCAAACACGTGGTAAAAACATTACATTGTAATGGATACCATCCCTTGTTGGAATAAAGGGTAATGAAGCAGCTGATACAGCAGCAACAGAAACTATTAATGACATGACAATTCCTATTATGCAAAACATACCAATCTCAGACCAAAAAACAGTAATAAAAACTTACATTAACAAAATCTGGCAAGTAAAATGGAACCAAACAGAAGCGAAATTAAAATTTATCAAACCAGATATTACTTCTGCTTTATTACCACTCCCTGCTCAAAGACATAACCAAGTAATTATTAACAGACTGCGGCTAGGCCATATAAAATTTACACATGGAAACATCATCTCCAAGGACCCTCAGCCGATTTGCCACACCTGTCAAACACCATTTTCAGTGCAACACATAATGATAGACTGTCCAGTGTACTCAACAGCAAGATCGACAGCAAAATTAAAACACAACTTAAAAGAAATTCTAAAAGAAGATATCAGTAATACAATAAAATTTATCAAAAATTGTCAACTGTATAACAAACTGTAACATAACATAATTTTGTATTTATTTTTGTATTTTTCAAAACTGTTTGTAAATTTTAATAACATACTAATGTAACTTTTCTAAAATAAAGATATACCACCCTGCTAATAACCCTAGGGGTTGATGCGGTAAAAAAAATACAGTCAGTCAGTTATTACAGATCATGAAAATTTCTTTCATTTGTACCCATTTACTGGGCAGGAACTGATCGAACTCCTGCAGAGTAAACTTAAAAACAAATCCTCTAGTGGTTTTGACGAGATACCTGCATTTTTGGTAAAAAAGGTTTTACCTTTTATAATTAATCCTTTAACTTATCTCACCAATTTGTCTTTTTGCAATGGGATTTTTCTAATTACTTAAATACAGGCAAAGTAGTTCCCATTTTTAAAAAAGGAGATCCAAAACTGTTCAGCAATTATAGGCCTATAACAATTATTAGAAAATAAATCTACTAATACCAGTTCATGCTTTTTATGCCAATTTAACCAGTTTGATTGATGCAGGCGAATATCCTGGAATTTGGAAATGTCATTGGAATACTTTATGTCAACCATGAAATATTTTAAATATATAATATATTTAAAAAACTAAAAGAGATAGGTATTACAGGAAATTCTATATAGTGGATTATGTCATTTCTAAACAATAGACAACAATATGTGAGCCCGCATATGAGGGTCGAGGATTGTGTGACCAGCTGTAGATCTAGCCTTGTAACTAAAAAGATGGGTGTTCCCCAAGGATCAATAATAGGACCAATTCTTTTTGTAGTCTACATTAACGACATCATACAAGTGGACAGAGCGGTAAATTTCTCTATATATGCGGATGATACGTCAATTATTTTATCTAACAAATCCAACGTAATCCTACAACATCAATGTAATGATTTTCTTTCATCTTTATATTCTTGGTTTTGCGATAACTCGTAGCATCTTAATGCAAAAAAACGCAAGTTATACATTTTTACAATAAAGAAAAAGACTTGGAAAATCTTCAGTTTATTTTAAACAATATGCAAATAGCTACGGTGTCGTCAGGCAAGATTTGGGAATAAAGATTGACGAAAGTTTTGAGTGGAAGTTGCATTGTGGAGCAATTGTTTCGACATTGAATTTCATTTACTATCTAATTAGAAATTTAAAATATGTTTTAACGGAAAATCAACGAATCATGATATATTATGCATTTAAATGAAAAGTCATACTTGGTTCGTCATACAAAAGAAAATATTGCGTTGTGTCGCTGGTGTCTCCCGACTAACTAGTTGTAGAGAATATTTTAAAAAATATAAAATTTTAACATTTGCGTGTCTATACATTTTTGAATTATGTGTTTTTATGTAACCCACAATTTACCCAACTCACATATAGGTATACATCATAATGAAAGTGTAGGTGTTGCCGCCAAATCTTCAGTTAACATCGAAGACTTGATAGAACCTACCTAAGTATAAGAAAGATTTTCATCACTGGATTAACTCGATGTTGAATAAACGGTGGCTTCAAGAATGGAATCAATCTCAACAAAAACTTTTAGACATAAAAATAACAATTACAAGATGGAAGAATAAGTGTAGAAACATAAAAGACCAAACTATAATAAACAGACTGAGATTAGGACATAAACGCTTAACACATGAACATCGTATTATTGGAAGTGTTCATCCAATGTGCGGTAAGTGTTTCAACAGTTTATGTGTCCATCATTGCTTAATCAAATGCCCGGTATATTCAAATAAGAGGTAAAACTGTAACCTACCGACAACGCTATGCGATTGTCTAGAAGAAAACTGTGTCTATTCGTTAGTTTTAAGTTTTCTTAAATCAATAGGTATATGCAACCAAATATAAACGCCAGTGCGTGCACAAATAAATGTGTAATAGTCAATTCTTCTATTAACCAATGTACTTTTTTTCATTCCTCAACCTCTTGCATCCACTGTTGGATATAGGTCTCCTCCATGTTCTTCCACTGTTCTCTATCTTGCGCCTTCTGTGTCCAATTTCCGACTGTTTTTCTCAAGTCGTCTATCCATCTTTTTGGTGGTCTGCCTCGGTGTCTTTTGTCTTCTCTAGGTCTTCATTCTATGAGTCTTTTGGTCCACCTATTATCATTTAAACGTGCTATATGTCCAGCCCATCTCCATTTGGCTTGTGCAATTTTTTCTATGACATCTGTCACTTTAGTCCTCTCTCTCCTATTTGGTACCATATCTCTTCTAGTTATTTCCAACATTGCTCTTTCGATTTTTCTTTGGGTTACTCTTAATTTATTTGCAGAATGTTTGGTTAAAGTTATTGTTTCGGAACCATATGTTATTATTGGCAATATGTATTAGTTGTAAAACTTTTTCTTCAAGCAAATCGGTAGCGTTCCTTTTAGAATATCTCGCATCTTGCCAAATGCTGCCCATCCCAAGCCTATGCGACGCTGGATCCCACAAGTTTGATTGTCTTTTCCTATTTTAATTTCATGCTCTAAATAGATATAGCTACAGACCTGATGTACTTCGTTTCCATCTACCCTCATAACATCACTTGGAACTAAATTGGTCATGTATTTTGTTTTTTCAAAGTTTATGTTCAGGCCTATTTGTTCTATTGCCTGTTTTAGTTCTTCCATCATTTTATGAGCTTCATTTTAACTCTCGGCTATAATGACAATATCATCTGCAAAGCGCAAGTGGCTTAAGTATTCACCATCAATATTTATTCCCCTTTTAGCCCAATCTAGTTTTTAAAAGCATATATGCAGTGAATAATTGGGGGGGAGATGGTGTCGCCCTGTCTAATTCCTCGCTCAATTCTGTATTTATCGGTAAAGTCATGGAGTATAACAGATGCTGTTGCGTTATTATATATATATGTTTAATCAAATTTGTATAGGTATCTATAGTCTACTCGGCTTTGTTCTAATGCTCCTAATACTGCCGGAATTCCACGGTATCAGAAGCTTTCTTGAAGTCTATGTACTTAATATAACTAAAATTTATGTATGTAAAAATCTATATATGTCAATATTAGTATATATTAAGTATTCATAAATTTAAAAATAGATTGTGATACATGGTAGTGAGATAGAAAGTGTTGAAGATTTTATATTTAGGTAAACAGAATCAAACGAAAGAGATCACTAGAAGGATATGAATGTAGAAAATTATGTAGCAGTAGAAATACTTTGTATTGTGTTGAAAAACAAAAAGGTATCAACAAATCTAAAGAAAAGGATATCCAACAGTATAACCTATGGAATGAAGATCAAGATACTTATATAATTATCAGCCATTAAATTAAAAACAACACAGAGGGCTATCGGGTATAAATGATTGCTTCTTTATTCGTCTTTATTTTTTCATTGCCAGTCATACTAAAAATTGCATCTGGTATTCAACTACCTTGCATAAATCAAAGCTAATTTTTGCATGTTACTCCTTCTTGATATATTCTTTTATTGATTATATTTTGACATACACTTATTGAGCCAATATACCTTTTATTTTTGTGTTATACTTAAGGTTCTATATTCTATTTTATTGCTTATCATTAGCATATATACAATTTATAAACACAGGTTACTTTTTTCCTGAACACATTACACACATCGCCATCGAGTGAAAAATAATTCAGTTTGACCTTGCTATCTTTCTCCCAAGATCAAGCGACATATTAGAATCCATGAGAGATTTGAATAAATATGAATTTATATAAAGAAATTTTCAAGGTCTTGGCGATAAAAGAAATTTTAATGTACTTCAATTATTATTTAATATAAACCAGTTTAAATGAAAAAACATAAAAGGTAGATATCAACTGTTACTATGGACGCTAGTTACCGTTAGATTAATTAATTGGGAAACCACAAACTTGTATATTAAAGAAAAATAATGCATGCTTTGTAAATAAAACCAAAATTATTTATCTCTAAAACAATTAATATATATTTTTTTGCCTTAATAATTCGAATTTTTTTTTCTAAAACTGCTCATTCTTTAATAACTAATCTTATTAACTTCTTTTTAACAAAAATACAAAATCTTCTAGGTCTTGCGGTATATAACACTTAAAAAAGATCCCACACTCACTCTACGGAAAATCAATTCTTCTTCTTCTGGTTCCTATCCGTTTCGGATGTTGGAAATCATATCGGCAATCATAACCTTGCTCGCTGCGGCTCGAAACCGCTCCGTTGAGATTTTCTTATACCATGTTCTTAAATTTCGCAGCCATGATATTCTCCTTCTACCAGGTCCTCGCTTACCTTTAACTTTACCTTGCAATATAGACTGTAGCAGGGAGTAACGGTGCTGAGTTGTCATAATGTGTCCCAGATATTGCAATTTTATGCGTTTGATCGTAAACACAATCTCTGGTTCCTTCTTCATTTTTCCTAGAACTTTCTTGTTCGTAATCCTTGCTGTCCATGATATTCTCAACATTCTTCTATAAAGCCACATCTCAAATGCTTCAAGTTTTTTAATAGTGGCGTCTGTAAGCGTCCATGCCTCCGCCCCGTACAACAACACAGAGAAAACATAGCATCTCAAATGTCTCATTTTTGTATCAAGGGATATGTTGTGACTTTTGAAGATGGCGTTCATAAAGACCGTTCTTGCCTTTCCTATGCGATACTTTATTTCCTGTAAATTGCTCCACTGTTCGTTAATAATAGTTCCCAGGTAACAATACTGTTTTACTCGCTCTATCTGCGTCCCATTAATGTATAGATGAGCCCCGTTTATATTCTCCTTGCTGATAATCATTTGTTTCGTTTTGTGGGTATTAATGTTTAGTCCGTACTGTTGACTGTACTCGTTTATTCTGTCCATTAGCCTCTGAAGTCCCTCTAAACTATCTGCTATCACTATGGTGTCGTCGGCATACCTAACATTGTTTACTCTTTTACCATTTAGAAGGTGTCTTTAGAATATTATTGCGGTCTTAATTTTTGCTGAAGTCTTTTCCAAATGCTTTTTGAATGTTAGGGTACGATCTAGAGTTACGCCGAGGTATTTTGGGTTAGCACTGTGCTTTAGCCTGGTTCCATCGCATTCTATGTTTAGTCTGTAATTCGCCTTGTTGTTTAGGTGGAAAGCTGTTACTTCAGTTTTCGATGGGTTTGGTTGTAGGCCCCATTTCTTAAAGTATCTGTTAACAGTGTTTAGATCTGCTTCTATGGTGGATTCGGCGATGTTTATGTCTTCTTCTTGGGCACCCAAAGCCATGTCATCGGCATAAATAAATTTGCGCGAGGTGGTAGTTGGTACATCTGACGTATAAATATTAAAAAGTAGAGAGACATAACTGACCCTTGTGGCAAGCCGTTTTGCAGGTTTCTGAAGTTACTATTTTTCCCATTTAGGTGTACTTGGAAAAGTCTGTCACTTAGCATTTGGTTTAACAACCTGTTGAACGCACGGCATGGTAACATCTGGTATATTTTATATAAAAGGCCCTCTTTCCACACTGTATCGTAGGCGCAGGTCAGGTCTATGAATGCTGCTACTGTTTTCAGTTTCTTTTGGAATCCGTTCTCAATAAATGTTGTTAAGGAGATGACTTGGTCGCCACAGCTTCTTCCGGCATGAATCCAGCTTGTTCTTTAGGAATATTTGACTTTGTAAAGTAAAATATTCTCGTTTGGATTATCCTCTCGAAAATCTTGTAGCAGACGCTTAAAAGAGCGATTGGTCTGTAGCTCTCAGGTAATGCAGGGTCTTTCCCAGGTTTAGATATTGCGATGATCTTACTTTTTTTGAAGGATTTTGGAAACTTCTGCTTAGTTAGTATTTGATTGTAGAATTCAAGAAGCCACTTTCTGTCATTCGGACCAATGTGTTTTATAAATTCAAGGTAAATATTGTCAACTCCTGCGGCTTTACGACATTTCATTAATTTTAGAACTTCCTCAAGTTCTTCTGGTTCGATGAGCTTCATTATCGGTAGGCTTTGTTGTTGAGCAAGTTTGGCTTCTTTTAACTGAGATCGGACTTCTCTTTTACGATCTTTTTCTATTACTGGTTTTGAAAGGTTGGCTATGCGTTTGCCTATGTCTTTCAGTTTTGGGACTGTAGAGTTTGCTGTAGGGCTGTTTGAGCCAGAGTCTAGCTTCCTTAGAAGGTTCCATGCTGTGCGGCTGCTGTGTGTGAAATTGAGATTTTCTAAAGTTTCTCTCCACCTTGTGGTTCTTGCGGAGTTAAGGGTTTCTAAGAGTTGTTCACCAATTTCAGGATCTCCAGATTTCTCATACTGATCAAGCAGTTCTTTACATTCGTCGTTCCAACATGGGATGTAGGATTTGGTAACTCCACGTGGAATGTGCTGTTTTGCACATCTAATCACTAGTGATGCGAATCTTTCATAGTTTTGAACCTCGGGTTTGATATGTCTGATGTCACTTTCAAGTTGAAATTTAAACTCTTCCCACCTTGCCTTTCGGAAATTCCATCTTGGCAGGGGGAGTGAATTTATAATATTGATGGTTGTAATTATTGGTCTATGTTGGGATTTAGGAAAGTTATCGAGAACCTCTCTTGTGGCGTTCTTAGAGTCATTTTTTGAGCTCGTTCCGTTGGTAGATATAAACGTGAGATCGGGGTTGTAGCCCCTTTGCCATCTTGCAGAATGGAAGGTGGGTTTCTGTTTTGCATCATATAAAAGTCTCAGATGGTGAACCTCGGCCCATTCGGCGATTTGTTCTCCTTGCTGGTTTCCTTGGTTATATCCCCATGTACTATGGTGGCTGTTAAAGTCTCCAGTGTATATTGTCGGGTGAGAAAAAGTGGGAAGAACGTTTGGTGGCCATCCACCATTTGGTGGTTTGTATATATTGACTATTGTTATGTCGTCTACTTTCACAGCGAGTATAAAAATCTCTTGTGTCGAGTAAGAGTGACATGTGCTGTAATGTTTGATGTCTGCTCTACAATAAGTCGCGATACCATACTGAGCGTGGTTGAGTGAAGCTATTAGTGTGTATCCAGGGATTTGGCCTCGGTGTTTTAATTGTGTGTCGTCTGCAGTATGTGTTTCTTGTACGGTAACCACGTCAATTTTATTCTTTGCCAGGAGCTCACCAAGATACTCGCTCTTGCTTCGGCTAATAACTTCAATGTTCAATTGGCATACTCGAACCGTTGGTCCGATTGTCAACTGGCTCTGACAAGAGCCGTCATTTGATCGTTTTGTGTTATGCATTGCAATGTGCTCGCCAGGAGATCTACGAGAGACAGGTCTGGCGGTTCTGTTGTTGCTAGTTCATTTATCGTTACCCAGGGTGCACGTGTAGTATTCTACTACGGACGCGAACTAGCTTTACACCCCCAATCTAGCCGGTATTTTACAACCACATATAGAAAAAAAAACGATGCCTCTGTAAAAGACTTTGTCCATTTCATCGAAAAAATTAAAGGAATAGCTTTACGGGTACCTGACATTCTTATTAGCTTTGATGTTGTTTCCCTATTTACAAGAGTTCCCCTACAATATGTTCTAAATTTACTTGAGGGACTACTTTCCAACAATATGGTGGAAATATACCGTATTTGCCTCACTACCACCTACTTTTCATGGGATGACCAGATTTATGAATAGGATGAATAGGGAGATAAAGTAGTAATGGAAAGGCCACTAAGCCCGGTCATAGCCAACCTTTTTATGAAGCATCTAGAGAAGAGAGTAATGGAGTCAGCATAAAAGCCAAGGGTATGGTTTAGAAATGTCGATGACACTTTTGTGATTTGGGGTCACGGAGTAGAAACACTTAACGATTTCCTGCCTTATATAAACACATTACATCTAAATATTCAATTTACAATGGAAACAGAGTACGATCAACAACTAGCGTTCCTAGATATACACATTAGTAAATGGAAAAGAAAATATATTAGTAAATGGAATATCTATTACCGTACTATTGTCTTTAGTACACAAAGTATATCGAAAACCTACACATACGGACATATACCTAAACAGAAACTCAAATCATCATCCAGGCCAAAAAACGAACATAAAGGCCACGTTTAAGACATATCGACAAATCTACCATTGCCGAACACGATTTGGGAAGCGGAAAACATCAGATACTATTTGAGAAAAATCATTCAAATGCTGGAAAAAACATTACAGTACTACCCACGGTTATATCGGTAAGCGATGGAAATATATAAGCATGCAAAAAATTTTAATCGGATAGAAAAAGAAATAAAAATTAACAAAACATGGATACCAATATTAAAACCATCCCGCAAAACACGAAAAAAGAAAAGCTACAAACGGCGACACGTCCCCTCACGCTGAAACCAGCGAAGGGGAGGCAAGTAAAAAATATAAATATGGCCTCCGTAGTACAACGCGGCGTCAGTTTCAGCTTACAAGCGAAGCAGTGACATCTCCTGAAGATGCCAACCCCTAGTGTTGGCGAAACGTCGAGAACTAATTTTAGAAGCAAACAAACAGTTTAACTTCTTTTTGTTATATTATATTATATTATCATCGAGTCTTCTTCTTTTTATCTTTTATAACAAATTATTGTTAACAATAGTAATTGCCAACGAAAAACGTCATTATCATCACTGTTAAACTGGACTCAAACTCCATTAAAATATTTATCGTTTCCTTTAAAATAAAATGAAAACGCCTATATGTCTATACCTTAAATGACCAGCAGTTAAGTTTATATTGCAGAACATTATTTACCTAATAATAATCTAACAATAAAAAAGCCATGATGATTGCCAACCTGCGTTGCGGAGATGACACGTAAAGTGTCATCTCCGCAACGATAATCTACCTAACATTTATTAAATCGTTTTTTAAGCCTGAACTGCAACATTTTCTGATTTGCGTAAGCTTTAAATAATAGGGTTAACAATATAAAGCCTTCTCTGACACCCTTTATACTTTGGACTTCTTAAGATATTTTAGGCCCAATTTTTTCGGCTACCTTCTGATTATAGTAGTGTACAAACTAATAATATAATAATACTAGCTGACCCGGTGAACTAAAGTGTAGAAACTTAAATCAATTTAATACTTTCTGTAAACAATATTTTTTTTTTCGTTTCATACAACGATGACGGTTTTCCGACACGCAAATAATTGTCCATGTGCGAAACATGGAAATTCTAAGTTAATTTCTAATTTTGCAAACTTCCAGCGGTTTCCTTTGTAGTTTGTTTACTGTCATTGCATAAGCGAAGCACAAGAGATTGTAAATGTTTAAAATCAAATGGTACGTCCTCTCTTTATATTTTTCCTTGATGATCGTTATCTTAATGACATTGTTCATTAGCTTTTTATTGACATTGATCATTAGTAAACAAACCCAGATACAATTACTTGGATACTCCAGAACAATATACATTTACAAATTTTATAAAAATCAATCGCTGTTATAAAGGAGTATGGCAACTAACTCTATGACATTATTATGGCTATTAAAACATAGGGGTTAGTAATAGAAGGGTAAAAATTAATAAAAAAAATTTAAAAACAGTTATTTAAAAGATTTCAAAAAGTGTTTGGACTACCCTTATCATTTTTTTAATTGCCGTATTGCCAGATTCCAGTAAGAGCCTAAGAAGGTATCCATTAAATATGGGTGGGGTAAATCATTTTTGGGTATCTACGTCACAGAACAAGACACCCTAGCATTTTTCGACCGAGTCGGATACTAGGCCAGAAGGCTAAAACCTTAACCACCGTTCCAGAGAGGTGGCCTTGCCACTCAATAGATAACTAAAAGAAAAAACTAAAAATTTATAAATAACCATACCTATTACCGGGAAAAATGTTTCAGAGTAGTAAATAATACTAGTAAATACTAGTAAATAATATTAAGCATAAATTTTAGATCCCTGACTCAATTTCCTCCTCTGTCCTCCTGTTTCTTTTTCTTCATCATCTCAGAAACCAGACAGTGTACTTCTCTCAATTCTTTCTCTCCTCTCAATAATATGTTTACAATGTTTCTTTCATCCAGCCCAAAACCATTCGCCTCTCGAAGTCCCCCCTCTCATTTGATCATGTCTGGCAGTTAAAAATGTGGACGGGAGCATCCGGTACCCCACAAACAGTATAGTTTGCCGAGGCAGTTTTGCCTATTCTATTTTTGCCAGGAAGTAGTCTAGTTTCCTGAACTTGCATTCCCACCACGAACTCGGATCGGCTAACTCCATTAGCCCATTCTCTTTGCACTCTACTATCGCTATTTCTCTCTCATTATCCTCTATATTTACATTCATCCTCCTCGCATATACTCTCGCTCGCTCTTTTCGCAACAAAACTATCGGTATCACCGCTCCAATGACACATAGAGCCTCATTTGAAACTGTTGTATATGTGCTAGATACTCTAAGGAGCATTCGACTTTGCGAAGTTTCCATCAGCTTAGCGTATTTCGCAGTAGGTTACACCGCACGGGGACAACGTAGGTTACCACGGACTGGAAAACTCTATTTAGCACCTTTCTTTCGGTGCTATATTTGCTACTAATGTTTGGCATCAGCCATATCAACGCCTCAAGATTTCGGTTCGCCTTCTCTACCGTCTTTTGGATGTGTACTTCGAACCTTAGTTCTTCCGACAACTAGACTCCCAGATACTTAATCAATTTAACCGGTGCAACCTCTGCACCTTCCACTATAAAACCAAGAGAAGTTTTTTCTGGCTTCCTTTGATATCTAACACCTCAGTTTTCTAATGCGCTAGCTGTAGATCGTTTTCTCTGATCCACCTACTAATGCAACGCAGAAATACCCTTATCCCTTGGGGATATAAAAAATAGATAACAACTATTGTCAGACCTACAAACAAAATACACATTTAAAATTTCATAAAAATTGGTTCAGCGGTTTAGGAGGAATATGGCGACAAACACTGTATGAGAATTTTATATGGGTATTACTTATATAGATTTTAAAACTTTCATTATTTATTAATAAACCGTCATCATAATAATAAAGTAATTTTAAATTTTGAAAATTATATAGAGTGTAATTTTGTTTAAAATGATTTAGAATTTTATTTTAAGCCTTTAGGACATCAATATCTTATTGAGATAAATTAATGTATTTAAAATAACACTTGCCGATAAAATTAAATTAAAAAGCTTACAGATATTATACAATCAACAGCAGAATTTATTTTGCTGATGAAAATAAATAATACCTGAAATCAAAGACAAACTAAAAACATCGACATAATTCATTGAAGGATTGTTCATAGATGAGATAGAAACCATGGTTTCGTGGTAAATTGTTTACTTGTAATTACATTGTTTTTCTGTATATCCAACAAAATCTCGGGACCTGACTGTTCAATCACAAATTAATCCCTTAATTTGTAATCTCACATTATTCTTGACTTCTTAATCTTTTATGGTTTCACCGTGTATAAGTGGCACATTGTAAAACCATATTGTATAATATTTTAATTAATTCATTCAATTAATTAGTTCATTTAACTACAACTAAATAAATTGCCGAATAATATATTTTTTAGTTAAACTTCTTAAGTTGTGCAATTAAGGCCTAGATTAAATTGTAATGTAAGCAAATAGTTTAAAGTTTGTTGCTATGGTATGATCGAAGCAATAACCTCTGTGCTGAGGTATGAATTATTTGTGAGATTATAAATTGGGGATTTGAGCTCATGTGAGCACAGTTTATTATAAGTAGTTACCTAACGAACATCATATTGTGTATTGCATATTACTAGTAGCTGTCAATAAAATCAACATTTTTCTGCATAACTTCAACCTTTTTATTATATTTATCATCATCTATCGACAAGAAGCGGACACAAGGACATTAAAAAACAATTCGAACCTCATAACTACGTTTGAATCTTTCCATGACAGAATTCCAATAGAAATAATTAAATTAATATCAAAAGATCAAATATAAGGATTAGTAAACCTATATAATGCCATAACTTCAAAAATGGATAAAATATATCGTATATCTGTACTTATTTCTCTGTCTTATATTGTCTTGTCATCAATGTTTCTAAGTGTTTTCATCTTTGCTGTTTATTACATCCTTTTTTTCCTCTCTGTGTCAAGTCTTGTTGCTGTCGCGTATGTCATTATTGGTTTGATGACTGTTTTGTAAATTCTGTATTTTATTTATTTCCGATATTTTTATTTCTCTATGTTGTTTCATTTAGGTAGCTGTGGCTTAAAAAAATAAAGCATATTCAGTATCAACATTGTTTAAAAAAAGAAAGAGTCAGTATTAAAAAACAGTTTTGTTATATCCTTTATAAATAGATCACCAACAAAAGAATATGGTTACAGTTATATGATAAAAAAATTAAGTCAAATAATTTTATTATAAAATATACTTACAATTCTTTCATATTTCCGCTACAAAGTATAAGAATTATATTTTTAAAAGATATTCTAAGACAAGCCCAGCATGTGTTTTATTTGACATTAAATATAAACATAAAAACTAAGGCTAGCCTAGCATAATTATTAAATATAAAATTTAAATATATCTAATTATATTGCTTATTCGGAATCATTTGACTGGTAATTGAGAAAGTGAAACAGTATTAAGTGGTGAATGCGCTGCCTTCACTATTAAGTTTTGGCGATTATAACGCGGTATTAGTGAATGCACGTTAGAAATTGTTATTAATGTTAATTTTCGTTTTATCTTTGTCAAGCGGCATAATTTTACAGCGTTAACAGATGGCATAGGTACACTTGTACCTGTTACATATTTTCTTAAAAAATGCTTGATATAAAGGGAATTTTTTTTATTTTTGGGATATTATTTTTCAGTAACATAGATGACATGATTAAAAATTGGTGAATATTGCAATAAATTAATAATAACATTCGGTAATTTGATCTTGTACGATTTTTCTAAAAACAAAAATTATATATCGGAGAGAGGTAATATATATTTTTTACATAGAACATTTAAAAGCTAAATATTCGTTAGTTTTTTAAAGGGAGTTAAAAACTAAACTTATTATAAAATTAAAAAAAAAATGTAATCAAAATCTTTGCCCTGGTCACAAAAAGAGTGGTAGTGTAAAGATTATTGTTTGCTGCTTGATTAACCACATAAAGTACAAATAACATAGGATCACTGGTACATTTATTAGATAAAATGCCGAATTGATTTTGTGATAGAATATTTTTCCTTTTTTGAATTGAGGACATAGGAAATAAGATCTTGTTGTGGCAAAATAATCTTCTTCTAATGGCGCTACAACTCTTTATGAGCCTTGGTCTGCTTAACAATGTTTTTGCATTTTGCCCAGTTGGATACTTTTCTTCGCCACTGCCTGATGTTCATGGTTTTAAGATCCCTCTCTACGTCGTCCATCCATGTTTTACGGGACCTTCCTTTTGTTCTATTAACTTGAGGCTTTCACCTCTGGACTACTTTTTCAGCTCAATTATTAGGTATTCTTTCTAGGTGACCAATCCAGTTTAGTCTTTGTGACTTTACAAATCTAACAATTTCTGCGCTCTGCATTAGTTCATCTAGCTGGTGGTTCATTTTAATTCTCTACGAACCATCGCTGCATTGTGTTGGTCCAAATATCTTCCTTAGTATTTTGCGCTTAAATATTCTCAGTTGATTTTCATCAGTGGTTGAGAGGGTCGACGTTTCATATCCATATGTGACCACTGGTCTAATTACTGTTTTGTAGATTCTAAGCTTAAGTAACTTACTTTTCATTAAGTCTTTGTATGCATAAAAGCAATTATTACCGCTAAGAATCCGTGCTTGTATTTCTTGACTGATGTTGTTGTTGTCATTTATTATCGAACCTAGGTACGGAAAAGTGGAAGCATATTTGTAGGTATGGTTATCTATCTTTAGATTATCATGTTAATTCGATTTTGTGCACTCCATATATTTTGTTTTGCTTTCATTTATATATAGACCAAACGTAGCAGCTTCTAGTTTCAGTTCTATAACTTTTTCGCATAATATTCTTTGGTTGCTGCTTATTATGGCAACATCATCCGCATTTTGCGCATATTTGCATTGATCTTGTATTAATACAACCGTTCTTATTTTATTTTTATTATCCAGTTTTCTAAAAACAGCTTCTAAAGTTAGATAAAAAAAGTGTTGTTGATATGGCATCACCTTGTCTAACTCCATTTTCAATATGAAAGACCTACGTCATATCTTCATCTATTCTTATCATAGCTTCGGAACCTTCCAGAGTCATTCATATAAGTTTAACCAACTTATTGGATATCCCTGACATAGATAGTTGCTTTAACATCATTTGTCGATCTTCTCCATCAAACGCCTGTTTGAAATCGATATACAAGTTGTAAATAAGTGTTTTATATTTAACATAATTTTCATGTATACCTCTTAATATATGTATTTGGTCTATAGTTGACCTCTTTGGTCGAAGCCACATTGGTATTCACCAATCATCTCTTCCGAATACGATTCCAGGCAGCTGTATATAATTCCTGATTATATCTTGTAGACGACTTTTAAAAATTGTATGCCTCTATAATTTTTGCAAAGTCGTTTGTCTCCCCCTTTGTACATAGGAAGTATGATTCCTACTTTCCAATCTTCTGGGATGACTTCTAGTGTCCATATGCGGTCGATTAGTTTATTGATACGCCTCCATAACGCATGTCCACCATTCTTTATCAGTTCCGCAGTTATTCCATCTGTGCCAGGTGCTTTGATATTTTTTAGATGTTTTATGACGTTTATTGTTTCTTCCAATGTTGGTTGCTCAACTAGTTGTTCTGCAGCGTGGTGATTTATTCCTTCATCTTTGTTTTGTTCTTTTTCAAGGTTTAACAGTTTTTGAAAATGCTCGTTCCACCTTTTCATTATTTCCTCTTTCTCGCTGATAATGGCCCCATTTTTTCCTTCTTCTTCTTAACGTGCCCTATCAAGTCCCCTTGACGTTGGCGATTAACATGGCGAAACTGTCTCTGTCTCAAGCTATTTTAAAGAGTTGCTCAGCTTTCTTTATTTCTGATTTTTTCCTTGCAAACTGTTAATCTTATTATGTATTATTGGGTGTATTGCTTGGTTTTCTTGTAAAAATTTTTAGTTTCTCTTCTGTTATTATAATCTGTAATTTGTTGTATTTGTCTATTCGACAGTTCTCTCTTTTTACTTCTACATATTTTCTTTTTGAGTTCTTTATATGCCCTTCTGTTCAATAGAGAATTCCTTTGTAGACATTTCTATCTAGCTATATTTTTGCTATTTATTACTTGTTGGCCATCTTGGTCAAACCATTCTTCGTTTCATTTGCTTAAGGTTTCACCTAATGTTTCCTGTGTCGTTGTTGTACAAATAGTTGATGTTCCAATTTTACTCACATTAACGAAGTATTTATTTAGATTTTCAGGGTTTACTTATAATACTTATTAAGCGGATTGGTGACTTATCTCTTGCTATTTTGACGACACGGGTCTCTTGTCTATTCTGCTCATGTGATTATTCCATTCTTTTTACTATTTTGTGAATGAACATTTATGAATAACCATTCATTTATATACCGCACCTTACATTTTTTCATGTCTTCAGTTATTTTTCGATTTCTCAGCGTATTTCCTGTAATTTTTCTTAGTACTTTTAATTCTGCAGTTTGAAGTAGTTTTTGCGTTGTGGCTGTGTCGGGTCTTATTTCTGAGGCCTATGTCATGATTGGTTATACATTGGCCTTATAAATTCTTGAACTTATGTCTATCTTCATCTTGGGCTATTAATATGGCGTCGTCTGCGTAACAGCCGTTTGTTCATAGAACTTTTTTAGGTAGTCAATACACGTATCATTTTCTATGTCTTTTGGTTCTGTTCGTTCCTTTACCTCCATTTTTTGACCTTTTATGAAGCACCATATTTTCTTTTTCACATCGTAAACATCATGTCTCATTTTTTTCAAAGAGCGTTCCCAGTGATCATTTTTTATTTTGCTTACAGGTGCAATGTCTTAGAATTATGGTATGAATCTTTTGTTTTGGTTGACATGTATTGCAGGTAAGCTTTTTTCTTTTCCTTATATTTTTCTTTCACTTCTGTACAAAACCGTAGAGTTCTTCGCCTTTATTTACTTATGACTTTATAGGAGAGTTATCGTGCTTTATAAAATGAAACAGTTCAAATATATTGACCAAGAGTCAGGTGATTATAATTGCAATGTATGTGTAGATTAAAATTCTTATTATAAATTAAACAAACCTCAAAGAAGGCTTGATTCAACAAAAAGTCGTATTTTTGTTACCGTAGAGAAGTCATTATTTGTAGAAAGAATTATAGTGCCACCAGAAGTTAAACTTAGATGATCATACCTGGCAATTGTGGTATATTGTTCTATAAAAAACTCGTTTAATTTAAGCTAGTGCTCTGTAACCGCAACTATCAAGAAAATCCTAATTATTATAGAAACAAAAATATAGGGTTAAGCAATTGAACTGTTACCTATTCAAACGACCATAAGTTTCTTGTGTGAATTTATTTTTATTGATTCAAATGACAAAAATGTGTGAAAATAATAAAAATTTTAGAATCCACTTATCTTAGCTCGATGTAACCACCTTTTGCCTTGACTACGGCCTTCAAACGATCAAAAAACGAGTTGCATGCTGCACGAATGTGATCTTCCGGTATTTTGGCCTATTCACGTATAATTGCTTTCTTCAGCGCATCCATACTGGCCTATTTTTTAGTCCTCATCTTGGTCTCCAAAATGAACCAGATGGAATAGTCCATCGGATTTGCATCTGACGAATTCGAAAGCCATTGTGTGGATGAAATGAAGTGTGTAACAAGTGAGTTTTTAACCATTCTTGGTTTACACTAGATTTATGAGACGATGTCGAATATTATTTTAACGTCCATGGTCTACAACCGAAATGCTTGCGTGCCCACGGCTCTTAAGCAGTTTCTAAAACATTTTCCCGATAGAAAGTTGTATTGACATTGACACCAGTTTCAATAAAAACGATTGGAGAGCGTCCATCGGCGGTTACAGCTGCCCATACCATTACTTGAGATGGGAAATTACTTCGGGTGGCCGTTCGTAAGCTCAAACTTTTGTAGGTGCGTTCAATCAAGTAAACACGATCATTTTGAGAGTTTATGAACTGCTCAATAGGGGAATATTTCTCATCAGAGAACACTATGTTCGGAAATTCGCCACATTCGTGCAGGCTTAACAACTCCTTTGCTCCTTCAAGCCGAACTTTTTTTGCTTTGGTGTAAGATATTTTCAGTTCTTTGGCCAATTGATTACCACTACGACGTGGATTTCGCTCAAGTCAAACCTTCACTTTCCGAATCATATCAGGTAATGTTGCTGTTTTTTTTTTTCGTCCACCACCATAGCGTTTGGTAATGCTACCAGTATCATTATAACGAGTTATGGTGCGATACATAAACATTTTATTTAATTTGAGGTGTTTGAACTGACGAACAATAGCTGGTTGTGATTTTCCAGCCAAATATAACGCAATCACACTATTACGTTTAAATTCCATTGCGAACCTTTTGTTGTATGTATAAAACTTAAATGCAAATTTCTGATGGCTTATAAACAATAAACTTTGAAAATAAGGCTATTATCGAGCACAAGTTAATTAAATCTAGCCCAAGTACTTTCGCTTAAAATAGCATCTTCAGGGGCATTTCGTCAAAATGTAAACTATCCGGCAAGCGAAATGCCCCTGAAGATGCTATTTTAAGCGAAAGTACTTGGGCTAGATTTAATTAACTTGTGCTCGATAATTTATGTGCTCGATTTATTCGAGCATTCAACCTCATTTCACTTATAAACAATAGGCAACTTTGACGTAGCTGTCATTATCGATTTGTCAGATATATCGATGTGAAGTTGGTAACAGTTCAATTGCCTAACCCTGTAATTTATGTATCTGTTTTATATTTTATAGAACAAATATTGATCAGAACCATGCTAAAGTTGTCATCACTAAAATTATTTAAGGTTTCTAGTCCCACAGAACACTTATTCTTTAAAAATTTCGTTTGCCGCATTTTATCGACTTTATAATTTTTTTGTGTGAATTGAAGAGAATTAAGTACAGATGTTTTATCTGTACCCTTCGCGTTTTAAAAAACTGGTATAATACAACTCTTATAACCGAAAATCGTGTTTCTCAAGTTGTGTAAGTAGATCTTGTCACATATGTCCTTCTAATTTCTAGGGCAACGTTGCCAGTTCAACGAAAATATTGTATCAAATCAGCTAAAAGTAGGGCTGTGCGACAGACACATTATAAAATTACAGTAGATACATTCCAATGTCTCCTGTGCCAATACCCTACGTTTAAAGATCCTTTAAACATTTTGAGCATTAACTCAACCTTCTCTTTGGATATTAAATTTTTTAGATACGGTTTTTTGTTTTCAATGATAATAATAATACTTATATAAAAACTTTAAACATTTTTTAACGTTATTTTTTTATTTGGATTTAGGGCAATTCCGTTCTGTAATGGCAACAACGAATTGATTCACGAAACATTTTGTGTAGTCTGAACACAGGTTTACATTAGGAAAAAAAAGTGTACCAGTTTTATATGACGGGAACTGTACCAAGTGTTCTTTAATTAACAATAATATATGCATATTACTGTACAACGTTCATAGTTAACAATAATACTAAATGATAATAATAAATAAATTAGCAGAAAATGATTTTCTGGTGTTAATGGCTACTTTTTATAGTTTAGTGCATTAAAAACTGTTTAAATTAAAAAATTATGAAGGAAAAATAATTCATTCAACATTAATACTTTTTTTCCATGTTCGTAAATGTAAAAAACCTAACAGTTTTTTCACATGTACAACTTAGTATAGTTATTGGAAAAATAAAATGTTCGTGTTTAGTATTGGAATGAATAGTTATGTGCTTCTATTCTTATATGGCTTAATACCAGACATTTGCATTTTAAGTTGCATTTAAACAGAATTTTATACCTAAACAAGGGACACGAATAAATAGGGTGTCTTTTATATGTTGAATATACAATAAAACAGTAGATAATATATTTTTTTAAGCAGGTATATTATGAGTATACAAAAATTAATCCACTTTTGAATTTGGGAAATAGCTATTTTATTTATAGACAAGGCGAAAAGCTAAGATTCGTTCGAAAAAATATTCCCATGAGATTTTTTTATGTAATCACTAGACTTCGGCAAATATGCAAATAAAAATGTAGAAAATATGCGCATAAATATGCACGTGTTTACCCGAAAATATGCAAATATTTTACAAAATATGCATACAAATAAATAAAAAAATCGTAAAATAGTAACAATTTTATTTAAAAAAAAAGTGTACATAACTAAATATTTCCTACTATTCATTAAGATTTACATTTATTTTAAGTAACTACATCATTTTTAAGTATGAATAAACTTATTTAGAATTATGGTAACAATAAATGACCAAGTGGTGTTCAAAATTTTCTAACAAAAACTTGTGGCTTCTGTCTGAGTACATATATTTATATATGGAAAAACTTCTTTCAACATCAAATGATGTAACGGGAGCATTTTTCAAACTAACCAAAACATTTGGTTCTAAATTAATTGTTTCCGAAATATTTCCAGATAGAACACTGACTACTTCAGAAAGAATATGGTAACCTTTATTTTTTTCCATAGTAGCTTCAAATTTTTTTAAAATATCTTTTCCAATATTACCTCTAACGTTCGACAACATGACGCAAATTCTTTTATTAATGCTGTACTTTCGAACAATGACAGTTTTGGTGATTCTAACTGAGTAATTGTTTTTTGAACAAAACTAAAATTTGATTTTATAAATGAAAGTTCTTGTTGAAGCAAGTTATTCTGAAAAGTTTGTTTAGAATCCAAAAGAGATTGGGAACTTTCATCTGTTAACGTATCAATTATGTTCTTTATTTTAACAAAATGATCTGCATAAAAATTAGCTGCTTCTAACCATGTTCCCCATATCGTTAAAATAGGTTGTGGTGGAAGAGGAATGTTAGGTAGCATTTCTTTATAAAGTTGAATTCTTATAGGAGATTTAAGAAATACTTTTTTGACACTGGATATCATGGTATTTACAAGAGGAAACTTTTTTCGTATTTCCTCTGCAACTCTGTTTAATCCATGCGATACACAAGTAACATGTATTAAATGTGGGAAAAATATTTTTAAATTTTGTCCTGCTTTCACCATATAAGGAGCAGCATCCGATTAAATAAGCAGTAATTTATTAGAAGGAATAGTTGTCGGAAGAAAAAAGTTGCTAATGTTTCTTGTATAATCAATTGCAGCAACTGGTATTTATCTCCCCTTATAACATGTCCAAATATTGCAGTTTGCGCTTTTTAATAGTAAGTATCAGCTCTTTCTCTTTCCGCACTCTCCGCAAAACCTCCACATTTGTTACTTTCTCTGTCCAGGGTATTCTTAATATTCTACGATACATCCACAACTCAAATGCTTCTATCTTTTTGGTATCGATCTTTTTCAATGTCCATGTTTCCATCCCGTAGAGGAGAACTGACATAACGTAACATCTCAAAAGGCGAATTTTAAGTTTTAGACTTGGATCTCTTCCGCAGAACACCTTTTTCAATTTAGTAAATGTGGCTCTAGCTTTCTCTATTCTGGTTCTGATTTCTTCAGAGCAATCATTATTTTCGTTAATAACAGTTCCCAGATAATTATATCTTCTTACACGTTTGATTCTTTGATCATGCACGGTTATGTCAGGGAAGTTTTGTGGTGATTTAGATATTAGCATTATTTTTGTTTTGCTTATGTTAAGTGATAATCCGTGTTCTTCACTGCATTCTACTATTTTGTTAATTAGTATTTGAAGATCTTCCCAAGTTTCTGCGATTAGTACCGTGTCATCGGCGTATCTCAAGTTGTTTATTCGAATGCCATTTATCTTAATACCTATATTTTGATCCGAAAGTGCTGTGTTTATAATGTCTTCGGAGTATAGATTGAATAAGGTCGGTGAGAGTATACAACCCTGTCTTACGCCTTTCTTGATCTCGATTTCCTCCGTTGTCTCTTGCTCTATTCGGATATTTGCTTTCTGGTTATAGTAAATCTTAGAGATAATTCTAATGTCCCTTTTATCTAAGGATAAACTTTAAGACCACTAAATGTTAGGATAGACCACGAGCATGAAAGATACATTTAAGCAACGGTTCTTTCCAGACTTTATTCGTATGTTATTATATATTTGTTTAAAGGGGATATCTTTGAATACTCTAGCCACAGAGAAAATACACTAACAATAGTAGGAAAATATCAGACAAACGTCAAATTGCAACTCTGAAACACATTTTGGAAAAAACACTGGAATATGGCATTTATACTCATCACATATTTATAGAGTACAAAGCAGCCTACGACTTTGTGAATAGAAGAAAAATGTTCAAAGCAATAAAATATCTAGGAATACCATATCAGTTGTGGTTGGAGTGGTAATTTAAATATCTCTTGGTGTGGGTTGGTTTTCTATACCATAAAAACATAATATTTACCTTTTTATAGAACAACCTTTTACAGGCAAAAATGATTTTTTTACGTTTTATGATTGTTTAAAAACAAAGCAAAATAAGCTGTACGTCTTAAAGGATTTCTTATCAGCTATCCTTCATACACTTTTAAGAATCTCCTGAGCCTATTTACTAATTGTTTGGTTCACTGTTACGTTACTGGGATCAGAGCAAAGAAGAGAATGATGATATGTTTTTCGTGGTATTGAACATTTTAACTGTTGGCACTTACAAGGTTATACCTGTGATCAATTGTTTTAACGATTTTAAATAAAAAATAAAAATTTATCGACTGCGCTATATTTATTATTATACTTCCTGTGTATTCTATCTTGTATTTACATTCATAACATGAATACACTTCAACGATATTTAAGCCGTAAAATTCAAGAACTATATAATTTATATGATTTATATGTAAAAGATATGTACACGCCATACTCCAATTCGCGTCGAGAATTCAGTGTGGTCGGGAGAGGCTTGTTATGCTTCAAAAGGGGAAATGTTCAACGCTCTTATCGGTGGCCGATGGCCTCGGTCAGAACCGGATTAAACACTAACAATTATTACAATATAATCTGATATCAGATTATATTTAAATACTCGGAAAAATGCTTACAGTTCTAAGTATTTCACGTGAATTTGTTAGTATTGTCCGAATGGTACTTTCACAACACTTTCTGTTTGTTCGGACTGCAATATTTTTTGTAAAATCGTGTGTTAGCTAGGATAATACTGCAACAACAAATTATAGATAATAATATCTCTGTAAAATTATAAAATTAATATTTAATATTATGAATGTAAATTGTTAAGCAGTTTGTTTTATTGTAAAGACTATATCCACTATATAATGTAATAATATATAAGGGTGACTTACTTTTTAAGGCTGCAGATCAATATCCGAAAAAAAAACAAAATACTTAAAGAAACATTGAAATCTTTAATTACATGGGAGTTATACAGAGTGTTTTAAAAAGGTATGTCATAAATTAAATCACGCATTCCAGGGACAATAACAAATTGATTAAATGCAACTTACATTAGTACAAAATGTACACAAAAAAGTTACAGCCCTTTGAACTTACAAAATAAAAATTGTTTTTCTGCATTATCTTAAAAAAACTTTATATTTTGTAATAAAAATGGAAACGTTACTCTCTAGTTCTGAAAGCATTTTTCATACAAAAGAAACAACAAAATTTAAGCGCACAGAAAAATTTTAAGTGGGGTGTGCAGCCCTAAATTCATCCTAAACTTTTGAGTACGTTCAGATTAAATGAATTTTGTGGTATCATTAGTTTAACACATTATATTTAAAAAAAAAGTTGCCTCATCACTTTTTCGAAAAACTAGTTTTTTCCTAGTTGGCCATAAAATTACAATTAGTTTCTACGGATACAATAATTACAAACAGTTCCATTAATAATAGTAGTTAATAATGTGAGGCTATCATTTATTGTATGAATAAGATAAATATTAAAAATTTTGATAATACAATGGCCTACACATTTTAGGAAATGGCAGATTTTTTTTTATTTTAGTTTGATGACCTTGGCCGAGCCAATTAGCCAGACAAAAAATGGCAGATTAGCATGTAAGTTTTCGTAAGTTGGGTCAGATTAAATTATGATTTAAATAAACTATCGGGAAAATCGTAGGTAAATGTCAAGGAAATATTTCAGCAGCCGCAAGGCGTTATGCAGTAAAATACCCCAATCCAAATGCATTCGATAGACGATTATTTCTGACCATTAATCGTCGTTTACGGGAAACGGGTTGCTGGCAATAGTGGTCTTCCAATAATGAAGGCAACTGATGAAGACATTTTAGAAATCATTGAAGAAGTCCCTGGAATAAGTACATGGGTAATAGCTGCTCAACTAAATGTTCTTCGCGTAAGGTTTAGGAGACGTTTGAAGTATCAGCTGCTTAAACCCTATCACTTTACAATGGTTCATGAGTTATTGGTTGAATATTATCCTAAAATGATTGGATTTTGCGATTGGTTGTTAATGGAACACACTCGAACAAACATCAATGAACAAACCATCATAACGAGCACGTTGGGCCGACGAAAATCCTCACGCCAAAAAAACGATTCATCACCAAAGGACTTTCAAAGTTAATGTTTGGGCAGGAATTGTGGATAACAATCTAATAGGACCAGTATTTCTTCCCAACAATTTAAATGGTGATAATTATTTGCAGTTCTTGGCAAACGATTTACAAAAACATTTGGAAGAAGTGAATATTGATATAGGGCAAAATATGTGGTTTTTACAAGATGGCGCTCCATGGCATTACAGTTATGAAGTCCGGGAATACCTTTGCAGGCAGTATCCTGGTCGGTGGATTGAAAGAGATCATGATGAACGTCCATCGTCCATCGAACTTGACAATCCAGAAGTCCAGGTATTACCCCCATGGACTTTTGCATTTGGAGGTTTATGAAAGAGAAAGTGTATTCTGTAAAAATGATTGATGGTTAGAATAATTGAAGCTGCAAATTAATTTCGACAGAAAAATATGATTTTTCGGCGCATTCGGTTTTCTTTATTAAAACGATACCGAATGTGTATTGAAGAAAATTAGGGTCATTTTGAACATTTATTGAATAAAAAAAAAACACAAAAAAAAAGGTTAGTCTTCGTAAGTGGGTATATTTATTTAAAAACCCTTAAAAGGACTACATCAAAAAAACAAACGTTTTAGACAACAAGATGTATAATCTTTTACAACTATATGTAATTTAAAGGATTTTTACCCATGTATTTTGGTGGCTCAGGCATTTTAATCTAGCAATTTTAAAATTTAAACCTGATGGTGGACTGTTTAGTCCGAAAACGTTTGTTTTTTTGATGTAGCCCTTTTAAGGGTTTTTAAATAAATATACCCACTTACGAAGACTAACCTCTTTTTTGTGATACGTGGTATACAGCCAGCTACAGGAATTGTTTTCCTTGTGGATTTTATTTATTGTAATATCATATTTATAGAGGTTGTAGACATTTTTTGTCCTTTTTAATTTATTTAAGCCATTTATTTTGTTGCACATAATTTTTTAAGTGTTAATGAAAAGGGCCGTAACTCATTAAAAACTGTTTTTTTGAAAAAAGTGATAGGAGGCAAAAAAATTTAAAAAATAATGTGTTAAATGAATGATGCCAAAAATTCATTTGATTTGAACATTTTCAAACGTGTGGGGGATCTAGGACTGCACAACCCCTTAAAATTTTTCAGCGCGCTTAGATTTTGTTGTTTTTTTTTTATGAAAAATGCTTTTAGAACAAGAAAGTAACGTGTCCATTTTTATTACAAAATGTCAAGTAGGTTAGGAGATAATGCAAAAAAACAATTTTTATTTTGTAACTTAAAAGGGCTGTAACTTTTTTTGTGTACACTTTTGTACTAAGGTAAAATGGATTCAATCAATTTGTTTTTGTTCCCGGAATACGGGATTTGATTTATGACATACCTTTTTGGAACACTCTGTATAAATGGTGTTTTTTTAGAGGTATAGAACTTTGAAATGGAATAAAACAAAGATAATGTTTATAAATTGACATGGAATTGACTTTATTCGAAAGATAAAATTTTGGCATTACAATTTAAATATAATTTCTGGCATATGACCGTCGTGGCTGGTCCTGACGTAGTGTAATCTAGAGGTCCAATTTTCGATCACTTTTTTCAATATTTGTCGCCGTACATCGGCAACAACGCGGCGAATGTCTAGTCAAAATAGTCTAGCAGTGTTAAATCGCTTGATCTTGGAGGCCAATTCACGGTCCGAAACGTGAAACTATGCGGTTACCAAACGTTTCCTTCAATAAATTACTTGTGGCACGAGCTGTGTGACATGTTGCGCCGTCTTAATAAAACGTCAGCTCCTGTACATCATAGTTGTTTAATTGGGGAATAAAAAGGCAGCAATAATGGCTCTATAGCAGTCACCATTGAAAGTAACGTTCTGGTCAGCATCATTTTAAAAAAAAATACGGTCCAATGATTCAATTAAACCATAAAGCACACCAAACAGTCAGTTTTTCCGGATATAATGGTTATTTAATACAAATTTGAGTCTTATCTTAACCCCAAATAGGGCAGTTTTGTTTGTTGACGTAGCCATTCTAACAAAAGTGAGCTTCATCGCTAAACAAAATTCATTTATGAAAATGGGAATCAACGACAATCTTGTTTTGGACCCACTCACCGAATCTATGAACCTACGCTACGCCTCGTTATTTGATGATGTTCCTACAATTCTTGCGTGATTGAATGAGTTGGATTTTATAAGCCCGCAGAACAAAATCCTTTTGCAAAATTTTCCATAAAGTGGATGCACGTATCCAACTGCTCGATGCAAGTGCACGTGCACGATGGCAGACTAATTCGGGTCTTCCTGTGTGTTAGGCTCTACAGCAGCAACAACTTATTCTTTATGTACTGTACGATGTGTCTGTGGATGCATATTATCATTTAGAGTAAACGTGATGCAGAAACGTTTCATGGTTAATCGAGTTACTTGTTCTGATGGACTATTATCATCATCATCATCATCATCATCATCAATTGGCCTATATTTGTCCACTGCTGAACGTCCATTTATCATCCGTTAATCTGGCAACATGTCCGGCCCAAGCATATTTAACCATGGCTATTTCTTCAACTGCATCTGTGACTCCTGTTATTTTTCTTATATCTAGGTTTGGTACTTTATCTCTGATGGTAATACCTAATATTGATCTTTCAATAGCGTGTTGCGATCGTTAGCGATCATTCTGGCTATGATGACTTTCTTGGTTGCTATACGAAATAGCTGTGTTGAGGTATTTCTATACCATGTTCTTAGGATAACAAGCCAGGATATTCTTCTTCGTAGTGGGGCCCTTTTTCCTTCAATTTTACCTTGTAAAATGCATTGAAGTTGCTATTGAATGCTACGTCTTTTCTGTCCTTTTTATGATGTTTAATTGTAAACTTAACGAAGATATAAGCGAGGATAGGAACCATTTGAGATGTGGATATATTGGAGAATACTTCCCATTTCTGCATAAGATCCCACGGACTAACCGAGTCCCAAATAAATAGATCCTCAGAAAAATGAGTGATAATTAATGTCAGAAATAAAAGCCTTGGAATCAATGGCTAAGAAAATATTAAAAGACAGTACTTAACCAAACAAGACATCTGTTAAACACAGGATCTTAAACGTACGATAAAGAAGACGGAAAAGACAGGAATGAAACCAGCATAATATACCAATAGATAGTAAGGGATAAGCAAAAGACGCTTAAGGCCTAATATAGAAAAAGAAAAATAAAAAAAGAGCATGGCACTTGGAAAGTTCTGACAGAAGTGAATACTTCTTATAGCGCGATATTACTTTATGTCGCTTAATTATATGTCTGCTTATTACTGAATTGTTAATATTAAACTTTAATAAAGTTCATTAAAATTTAAAAAATCTAAAATTTTTCTTTAAAATATATTTTATTATTTTAATTAATTTTATTTATTTTTTAGAATTTGCTATAATTTAATTTTGTTTGGATTAAATTAATTTGATTAAATTTTATTTAATTTTACCTAATTTTATTTAATTTTATTTAGTTTTATTTAATTTTATTTAATTATATTTAATTATATTTAATTATATTTAATTAAATTTAATTTCATTTAATTTTTTTAAATTTTATTTAATTTATTTTATTTTATTTACAAATATTATATTTACATACAAATATTTTAAAATAAAAGATAGAATAATCGATAAGTTGTTATAAAAAAATATATTATATAAATTTATAATAAGTGTCTTCGTATGTATCTATATGATATGTTACAGTATACCGCACGATTACTCCACATGTCTGGATTTTTCGGGCCACGCTTAATAGGATTTCTACCCCATGAAAAACATCATATCGAGCGCTAAGAAGTATTCACTTTAAAAACAGAATGACAAACCCCCAACAACAGAATCAAAATATTTGATTATAATTTGACCAACGAAAATTTAACCAATAAATGGCAAAAAATTCAAGTATTCAGACCTTCCTTTAACCAAAGAGATATCCATCACAAAATAAATCAAAAGGGGGATCAAACTGCACCAAACGAGTGTTACTTTGGACTGAATGTAAAACTGAAAAGTAAAAAGTTTATCTATAAAACAAGATAACAATAAAGAAACCGATATTTTACCACGCAGTTTATGGGTAACATCTTTATCTGTAAAAATGACAGCTATTAAATATATAACCAAAACAACTACGTATCTGGTGATAAAGACGTAATACAGTGTGGAAACCACTTATGGAATAATATTGTTTGTGTCCTTATTTTAGAAAATAATAAAAAACTCTGGAGCACGTTACCTTTTAAAATTAAATGTTCGCTTTTTAAACATAAATTTAATTGTACAAGGTGATCCACGCAAGTCTAGCATAGTCCATATTCCTTAATTTTAATAAAACACCCTGTATATTTTTGTTTTTAAACGATTCCTAACAAACTGATTTTAACGAACTATATCATGTAGCGTCTATAATGAATAATACAAGGTGAAATTTTAAAATTAATAATTTATAACGTGTTATGGTATGGTTTTAAATTAGCTAAATACAGACAATACACTTCAGACAAGTGTCATTATATTGGGTAAAATTTCTGTAAAGTAACCGTGTTAAGATTTTTTGTCATGAATAAGTAAAAACTATCCATATAGAGTGCTAAGTAAACTAAATTGGTAAATAATGTAAATTGTTATCTATCAGTTTTTGGTGTGTTGACATCTTACATTAAAATAATAAATTCTTGCTGATTTCTTGCAGAAATAAAAATGAAATATTTAACTGAGACCCACCGAATTGACATTTTAATGATGATGGGGTGAATTGTAGAAGTCAAGTTAAAGTAGCAAACTTATTTATTCAGAGATATCCCCAGTTGCCTAATATTTCACCAGATACTATGTCTAAACTTATGCATACTTTAAAAAACTTGGACATATCAAACCATTAAAAATAAAACCGAATTTCATTGAAGATGGGGTGAAAATGGGTATTTTGTTAAGTGTCGCAGAGAATCCAACGTCAAGTTCACGTCAAATTGCACGTCAAAATAATGTGAGTCACACAACTTACTGTCCTAAGGTATCTCCATGAAGAAAAACTTTATCCATATAAATTAACTTTTGTGCAGTAGCTGGAGGAGAACAGAAGGAGAACAGAAAATTAACACAAACGAAATAGCTCTTAGCACAATCCTTTTTTCTGATAAATCAACATTTACATTGAACGGAGAGGTAAACCGACAAAACTGTAAATATTGGTCAGCTGAGAATCCTCATTGGATGCGTGATACACACACTCAGTATTCATAAAAGTTGAATGTTTGGGCAGGTATTATAGGAGATCGTGTTATTGGTCCTATATTTGTTGATGGTAATTTGACAGCGGAAAAATATTTAAGCATGCTAAAAGACAATGTTGTTCCTTAGTTGGCTAACCTATATTCCAAACCAGTAGATCCGACCCAACCGCATGAAACTGTCTGGTTCCAGCAGGATGGTGCATCACCCTATTATGCTTTATTGGTGAGAAATTATTTGAATGAAATCTTCTTCAATTAATGGATTAGACGGAGGAGTACTATTGAGTAGGCAGTTAGGTCGCCAGATCTTACGCCTTTGGATTTTTCTGTGATGTTATCTCAGGAAGAAAGTATATACAACACAACCAACTATCATTGAAGACCTCAAAGACAGGATAACTACAGAAATACAGAATATTTCATCTCAAACTTTAAACAAAGTTCGGGACGAGTTTTATGGGAGACTGTGTTATTGCAAACAATAAGGTGAAGAACATGTTGAGCTCTTATCTTAATGTAATCAATTAACTCTGGTATTTTATGAATTAATTGTCTTGAAGAAAATTATACTTAATTTCAAAATTTCACTTTGTACTATTTATAATAGACCCTACATGATATAGTTCGTTGAGATCAGGTTGTTAAAAAGCTTTTAACAACATAAATATATACAATGTGTTTAATTTAAAATATAGATTATGGACTATGCCAGACTTGCGTAGATCACCCTGTACATTCAAATGTATGTTTAAAAAGCGCACATTTAAATTTAAAAGTTAAGGTATCTCAATATTTTTATTATTTTCTAAAATAAGGACACAAACAATTTTATTCCATAAGTGGTTTTCACACTGTATAATTATTATCTAGGAAGCAATCACGCCGAATATTATTGTCCCAATAATGTCCCAAAACTGAAAAGAATCGGTACGTGGAACACTCAAAGCATGTCCAAGCAGGCAAAGCAGCAAATAGTATTCAAGTAACGACATGCCTGAACATAGGTATTTTAGGCTGCAGTGAAGTTCGATGACCAAATTCTGGAGTAACAATTATAGATAATCATCATATCTTTTATTCGGGAGACGACACAACACGATAGCGACAATAGTAAAAATAGGAATAGTAGTAAAGAGAGAAGGAGTATTGAAGATTAAACTAAACAAATATTACGTAGAGATAATAGTAAAAAGAGACATAGTAGTAAAGAGAAAATGACTACTGAAGATTGAATATTAAACTCCAAGCACTCTATAATAAACATCGTTCAGGTTTACGCAACAGCATCCTAATTTACTGAAGCAGAAATAGAAAATTTCTATCAGACTATAGAAGATATCTTACTGACAAAAATAATAATTAACAATTATCATGAGCGATTTTATTGCGATCATGTCACAATTGGACAAGGTACAGTCGAGAACGTTGTAAGCACATATGGTCTTGGCACAAGAAACAAAAAGGAGAAAGGCTTATCCAGTTCTCCTAAGATACAGATATGGTCAAACCACTCTCAAGATAGAAAACATAACAACAATTTGTCCACTTGAATAATAAACCCAATATTTGTTAAAATTATTATTCTAGTATTTTAGCTTGACATTTAAAAAAGTGTCTGTATCCTCTAAATTACTAATTTTATAAACAAATACTAAAAGACAAAAAAATGTAAAATGGGTATTTTACAATATTTGAACAAGCGAAAAAAAATAATATTTTCGCTACTTCAGTTTTACTGGGTCATGGCATGCTTAAACATAATATAAAGTATTTCCAAAAATAAGTTTTAAACTGTTTTTTAGCTTAAAAAAATTTTGTTTTGTAATTTTAACACACCTTAACTTTTTCTGGTTGTACTTTTGCATAAAGGTAACTTAGACGACATCGACTTTATCCCTAAAAATCTATGTATAATTTATTATTAATATGTATATTAAAAAAACCGACTGAAATTCATTTCTTAATGACATATATAGCTTTTAAATATGGAAGTAGATCATTCAAAATGTAAATTTCTAAGAAAATAGGTAATTTATTATTGGTAAATATTTAGAAAACATTAATGTATAATTTTTTATGACTCGTTCAAGAATGAAAAATTACTTACAAGGTCATTTAATTTAGATCTATTAGGAAAAGATCCATTTTTATTATTGTTTATCAATAAACATAAGCTACCGTTTTACGATGTATTATAGATAAACGTTTTATAATCTCACAATATACTTTGAACGTATTCTAATTTAAATATTTAGTGTCTAAATCTGTCTAATTAAATTTTTATATCGGAATTTTTTGCCTACATTCCAAAACACCTTGTATAGTCCCACGAGTAGTCGGAGCGGTTGTTAAAATAACGAAGATTATTTAAAATCTGTCACAGCAATCAGCCAGTTAAGGTATGTGCGCAATTAAAATCGAAAGTGCTCTATATAAGTCAACATTGAATTAATTATAATCTAATAGAAGATTTTTTCGATGACTTCCCGGACTATAAGTAGTCAGCATTAAGAAACCTTGCAATAATAGAAGAACGTACTGCAACATATATACACACAATCTCGATTGTTGTGTAACGCGGTGAAAGGAAGGGCATCATCTTCGACGGGGCACCGCCTAAGCCTCGAGCTACGGCCCCCGCAGAGCTACCAGAGACTCAGTGGCTAGGAGATACATTTTCATCATCGGGTACTGACTATTCCATAACATTATAAAAAGCGATACCTATATAACAAACCAAACTGCGTAATACGATAATAAAATATTGATCTACTTCTTGCGAAATTTTATAATAATATCCGCATATAAATCAATTTATGACCACTATAAAAACAATTAAACAAAGTTATAAAAGTAACATCTAACAGCTGTTCAATTTAATAATTGTTTATCTCACTATCTGTTTTTGGATAATTGGCTTTAAAAAATTGGACATAAATACATTTTGTGTTTATTACAGCGTTCTGGCTAAGTCTTTTTGAGATCCCACTGCTGCATTAAATAAACAGTATCCAGATTTATGAACTTATATTTTCTTCTTCTTAGCCTTCTGTCGCCCATGTTTGGATATAGGCCTCTTCCAACTCGTTCCATCGGTCTCTATCCTGAGCAACATATTTCCTATTTGTTCCGGCTATTCTTTTAATGTCATCAACCCATCTCAGATGTGGTCTTCCTCTTGGCTGTTTACTTTCGTAAGGTCTCCAATGTTGTATTGTAGTATTCCAACGTTGGTCTTTCTGTCTAGCAGTGTGGCCCGCGAAGTCCCATTTAAGTTTGGCAATTTTTGTTGTTATGTCCTCGACTTTTGTTTTGGATCTTATCCAGTCGTTCCTCTTTTTATCTGACAGTCGTCAACTAACCTAACCTAACCTAACATTGCTCTTTCCATTATTCCTTCTGTTGTGGCTAGTTTATTCATGTTTGCCTTGGTTAGGGTCCAGGTTTGACATTCATATGTCATGATAGGAAGGATGCATTGGTTGAACACTTTGCTCAAGTATTGGGGTATTTTGCGGTTCTTAAGTATCCAACTAAGTTTTCCAAAACCTGCCCATGCTAGTCTTGCTCTTCTAGTAATTTCCGCACTTTGGTTCTCTTTGTCAAGTCTCAGGATTTGGCCTAGGTAGATATATTCCTGGATTTGTTCTATCTCACTGCCGTTTATAGTTATATGTCTGGGGTCTTCTGTGTTTGTCATTATTTTTGTTTTTTTTTATATTCACTTTTAGGCCGACGTGTTGGGAGCTGGTTGCTAGTTCCCCCAATATAATTTGCAGTTTCTCGAATGTGCTCGCTATAATCACTATGTCGTCAGCAAATCTGAGGTGGTTTAACTTGTTGTCATTAACGTTAATGCCATAGGTTGACCAATTTGTAGTTTTGAAGACGTCTTCTAGGGCTAGGTTGAAAAGCTTTGGCGATATTACGTCTCCTTGTCTCACTCCTCTCTTAATAGGGATGGGATTTGTATTTTCGTCTAGTTGTACTATCACAGTTGCATTTTCATATATATTATGTATTAGTTGCCTATATCTCTGCCTAAATTGTTAATAGCTTGTTCTATGGCCCACATCTCGATACTATCAAACGCCTTTTCATAGTCGACGAAGGCAAGAAATACGGGTAGTTGGTATTCATTTGCCTTCTCTATCAATGTTCTCATTGTCAGCAGATGGTCTGATGTACTATATGCTTTGCGGAAGCCAGCCTGTTCAACTGGTTGGTAATTATCCATTTTGTAGGTTAACCGGTTATTAATAATTCGCATAAATAGTTTGTATACTTGACTGAGCAACGATATAGGTCTATATTTCTATAGATGACATTTGTCCCCTTTTTTGTGTAAGAGTATTACTAGACTCTCGTTCCAGTCTTTAGGGATCTGGCTATTATGGAGACATCTATTAAATAGCTCTGTTAGTACAGGGATTGTTAATGTCTTGCTTGTTTTCAAGACCTCGCAATTATACCGTCGTGTCCTGGAGCTTTATTATTTTTTAGTTCTTTTAAAGCTCTTTATATTTCGTATCCCTTTATATTTGGTAGTACCTCTGATCTCACGTTTTTTATTTTTCTTTAGACGGTCTCTCTTGTTGTTTCATTAGGCTGGCCTTGCGAGCTGTACAAGAATGTGTAAAAGTCATCGACAATATTTGTTATTTTATATTTGTCCTTCTCTACCTTATTGTTGGCGTCTTTAATTTTGATGATTTTTTGAACTCCCAATGCGGGTCTGGGAGCATCTGTTGTTTTCAATGACTCGCTCTATTAAGTTCTCGTTCCATTTTTGTATGTCGCGTTTTAGTTCTTTTCTAATTGTTGTATTAAGTTCTCTATATTCTTGAGTATGGCGTTTGTTTTGCGCTAGTAGTTGTCTTCTTTCTCTAGCTGTTTAGTTTCATTGCTTATTTTGTCTTCTTTAGTCCTTGTTTTCTTTGCGATCTGTAGTCCTGCTGCGAGAAGGTTTTTATTTGGGTTTTTATTATTAGTATATATATATTCTGTCTGTATATATTAGTACATTATTTATATTTTTTTTATTAGTGAAAAGAATTCTAAAAATTCTGTACTATAACCTATAACTGTAGTGTACAATAATTCTGTACACTATATGAGGGAATGGGTTTAGAAGCAAAACCAGCAATGTCCATATTTTCCCCAAATTGAGTTATTGCTGTCATCTATATCTTTGTGAAGCAAAACCGTCAATATCTTGTCCATATTTAAGGTAAAGAAAAGGGGTCAGTAGCAAAAGCAGCAATCTCCGTAGGTCTGCGAATATAAACACTGACAATTTCCGTTTTGACCGGTCACAGCGTATTACATGCTTCAGTGTTTGACGAAATTGCAACGCCTTTGAGTGTTATTGAGATATTTTAGACGAATTAGTACGTATTTATTAAATTTATCGCTTAAAAATTAAAAAATTTTGGCTGTATTATCTTCTGTGGTACTATCTTCTGTACTTAAGATCATGTGGACTCACCGAATCACAAATTAGAGGTCCACTGAAGAATGAATAAGAACCGAAAGGTACTGACCACCATCAAATCTCGAAAGTTACAATTCTTGGGACATATTATGCGAAATGAATACAGATATGCTTTCCTTTAAGCCCTTCTGCAAGGAAAAATATTTGGAAAATAAGGTCCAGGAAGAAGAACAACATCTTCGTTAAAAAACCTCAGAATCTGATTCAATACAATTTCTGTACAGCTTTTCCGCTCTGCTGCAGATAAGGTAAAGATTGCCATGATGATCGCCAACATTCATAACGGAAAGACATCAAGAAGAAGAAGAATCTTCAGTGGTAATAAATTTAAAATGAAGGCTGAAGCTATTCCAGTTACACTAACAAGAGCTCGTAAGAGAATTCAACAAAAATAAAAATGGAAAAGGAATATTTCTAAAGAACTGCGGTAAGCCATTTTTTTTGTTGATAACTGTTTTTGGTAACATATTTTTGCAGGCTTTTTATTATTAATTTATTATTATCTGTTTCGGGACACAAAAAAGTGTGTTTAGCCGATAAGGTTAAGACACGTTTAGTAAAGTTTCCTTTTAATATAAAAATAATTAAGAATATTATAATTGTTAACCATAATATTTGCTACTTTTTTTATTTAATATTTAACTGGACACAATACAAATAGTTACCGCTATATTTTTTGTTTTTTACAGATAGGCACCAGTGGAACTTCCAGATTTCTCGAAATGCAACCATAATACAAAATCTTATCGATATGCTAACTCAAAAATGGCAGATATTGCTGATTTTTACAAGAATTTTTATGCCTCGCGAAATAAACTAATCCAGGATGCATTTCTTACTAGATTATGTAAAGTTACACCTTGTAAAAGAAGACGTCCAAAAAATGACCCATAAAACATCTACCGTTAAATGTTTGTACTACGTAATACACTCTTGTGGTATTATTCCCGTATCGTACACCGTGTTGAATAAATCTGCCAATACTTCCAAGTTATCCTCTTCCACTAGTTTTAACAGTTCTACTGGTATTTTATCTAATCCAGCTGTCTTATTGTCTTTAGAGTTTTTCATAGCATATTTGATTTCATCTATCGTGATCTTCTGTCTCTCTAAAGGATTTAACTCTTGTATTTTCTGCATTTCACCTCTTTTATCTTCTATATTAACTTCTATATTAGCGTTTAATTTCTTTGTTTCATATTTCTCTCCAGTAAAATACTCAGGCGAGCGTCACATAACTAGCGCTACGAGATGCGTCGTCACGCGTAGCGTCATAGAATAGTGGTCAATCCGTTTTCTCGCGATCCAAAGCTCCCGATCAATTCGTTTTTAGTCAGCATATTTTTACTCTAAGCTGGTTTAAATTAAAAACTACATGAGAAATAACTAACAAAATATAGACAATATAATTCCCATTTTAAAATAATTTCATATATATATATATATATATATATATATATATATATATATATATATATATATATAGAATTGGTATTTTTAAACATATTTAGTTTATATAATAATTAAATTTACTTTTAGTTGATATTTATTTATATTTTAATATTAATATTTGGTCTGAATTTGACAGGTTTTTTCATAAGTAAACAACGTATGTTTATATGCTATATTCTTTTCGAAGCTTTTCCTAGATTTTAGTCGCTTTCCTAGTGTTAGAGCTTTGTATAGGGCATGCCACTCATCCGCGACCTGTTTAATTTTTTCTATGTGCTCTGCAATGCCTCTGCGTGTTAAGAGTTCTTCAAAACCCGCTGCTTTATATAGATTTGAGAGTGGTGTTGGATTCATGAACCCCGTTACTATCCTGTATATCTCATTTAGCGCAGTATCAACTTGTTCGGTGTGGGTAGATCTGCCCCAAACGGGGCACGCATATTCAGCAGTTGAAAAACACAGCGCCTCTGCCGTTCTTCTTAAATCGTCAGGACGTGCGTCCCATTTACTTCCCGTTAGCTTTGTGATGTTATTCCTAGTTATTACTTTCCCTTTCGTTTTTATGCAATGTTGTTTATAGGTGAACGACCAGTCCAGAGTTACTCCAAGATATATAGGTTGGTTTGTGCGTTTTAATGTATTACCATTCCACGCGATTTGGAGTTTTCGCTTGGCTTCCTTTGCGCAAAGTTGAAAAGCACAGACTTATGTTTTAGAGCGATTGGGTCTCAGGGAATTCTGCAGGTAGTACGCTCTCATTATTTTTAAGATAGTTTCGAGTTTCTCTTTCACTTTTTTAAAACTATTTCCTTGAGAACATATTGCAAGATCGTCAGCATAGAGGAAGTGTTTGGTTTCGGTTGGCGTAGGTTGGTCGTTTGTGAATATATTAAAGAGCATTGGTGCTAAAACACTTTCTTCTGGGAGGCCGTTTCTTTGAACTCTCCACCTACTTACTTTACCCTTCAGCATAACAAAAAAACGTTTTTTTTGTAATAAGAAATATACGACGTTACCCAGATGGTGGTCATTGAGGGTGTCGTATAATTTTTGGAGCAATGTTTTGTGCGTTACTGTATCATAAGCTGCTGTGAAATCTACAAAAGTAGCCCCTGTTATAAGTTTGTCTTCAAACCCCTTTTCAATGTGTTGTGTTAGTGCGAGGACTTGACCGGTGCACGATGTATATATATACATTCGGTTTTATAACGTCTTACGACGTTGTCCGACTCCCAACCGCCACTGTATTCGGTATTGAGTTAGGTCTTCGTCCAGATTTCGAGCGGTAATCGCTTTACTAACTCCCCGGTTCCAGCTCTGTGATGGTCTTCCTCGTTTCCTCTTCTCTGGGGGTTGCCACATCATCGTTTTTTTAGGCAATCTTTCGTCCCCCATTCGGCTCACATGTCCATACCATATGAGCTGTTTTCTCTCGATATCCTCAACTATAGTGCCCTCTATACCCATTTGTTGTTTTATCACTTCATTCCGTATTCTGTCGGCTCTTGATATTCTCATCGATCTTCTGATGGCATCCATTTCCGTGGCTTCGACATTTTTCTTATATTTCTCGGTTATTCTCCATGTCTCAGCTCCATAAAGTAGGCTAGTTTTAACCATTGTCTCATAGATGTTCCATTTTCTTTTCTTTGATATTTCTTTACTCCATAGAACTCCGTTCAAACATGCTATAGCTCTTCGTGCTTGTACAATTCGATGTTCTATTTCTCGTTCGTCTTTTCCACTACGGTCGAAGATGACGCCCAGGTATTTATATTCGTCACATGGATTTACTTTTTGATTGTCATCGATATCGAGTTGTTCTGCTTCAGCTCCAATTGAGAGGTATTTTGTCTTTTCTAAATTGATATTTAATCCCCATTTCTGGTATTCTTCAATTAGTTTTCTAAGCATGTATTCCATGTCGTCTTTGTCATTTGAGATCACCACCTGATCATCTGCAAACTGTAAAGTATATATGTAATCCTGATCGTTCAATTGTATACCCATTCCTTTGACTTTCCTTTTCCATTGTTTCAGAGCTGCAGAGATATAAATCTTAAACAGAGTCGGAGAGATACAACATCCTTGTCTGAGACCCTTAGTAACTGCAAATTTTTCAGCTATGAGATTTCCGAATTTCATTTGGGAGTTTGAACCATAATATAGATCTTTGAGAGCACTAACCAATGTTTGATGTATATTTGATGTGCCCAGGACTTCCCATAGTTTATTTAGCGGGACTGTGTCATATGCCTTCTCAAGATCTACAAAAGTCATATGTAACTCTCTATTTGTCACAACTTTCTTTTCTATAATTTGTTTAAGACAGAAGATGTTATCTGTACATGAACGACCTGCTCTAAATCCTCCTTGTTCTTCGTCTTCAGACGATTGATAATCTTCCTCTATCAGGTCCCGTAGTATTTGACCGTATAGTTGACTCATTGAACTTGTGACCGATATCCCTCTATAGTTTTTACAATTTCTCCTGTCACCTTTTTTATATATTGGGGTCATATATGCTGTTTTCCATTCATCTGGTGTTGGATGTCCATTAATATATTCGTTAAATATCACCGTGATCATTCTGTGTAATTTCTCTGAGCCATTCTTTATTAATTCCGTAGTTACTCCCTCTGGTCCACTTGCTTTCCCATTCTTCATCCCTGCTATAGCTTTTTGAACTGTGTTGATATCTATGGTAATATGCTCTCCCAGAATTTTGACTCTTGATGAATTCATATCTTCTTTAAATTCGTCTCTGTTCTCATTTAATAGATGTTTGTAATAATGTGTCCAATCCTCGGGATTTATGGGATTTAGAATCACTTTCTCGTTAGTCGGCTTCTTAATAGAGTTTATAAACTTCCACGCCTCAGTGCATTGTCGTCCTCCAAAGATTCTATCTCTCTGCACCTTCTGTCCCATGTCTCATTTTTGGAGGTCATAATTATCTTTCTAGCTTTCTTCTTCATTTCATTGTATCGGTCTTTGTCTGCGTCATCTTTTGTATTCAACCACTTATGGTATAATCTTTTCTTTTCTGTTACCGCATTTTCGACGTCTTCATTCCACCAAAGCTTGTTACTAATTTTATTTTGTTTGATTCCTAAGACCTCCTGTGCTGTTTGATGAATACTTGATATTATGTTCTCATATATGCATTTGGTATTTGTTAGTGTTTCGTCAAGTTTGGTGTCCATTCGAGTCTTATATAGTGCACGGGTGCTCTCATGAATTAAACTGGACAGATTGTATTGAGGAAGATCAATTCTTTCTAAAATTTGTTCGTCTTGGTTTGATGAGACACTGTCCTTTAATCTATATGGGAAAACAATTTTTGCCCTGACCATGTGGTGATCTGATCCGCATACTGCTCCTCTCATAGCTCTAATATCTCTAATGAGTATTTGTGAATTTTGTTTAACTATCATGTAATCTATTATAGACTTAAGATTCCTTGTTGGTTGAAACCATGTATATTTGTGTATGTTTTTCTGACAATAATATCCGTTAGTTATTTGAGTCGATTACTTTCACAGAGATTGATAAGTCTTTCTCCGTTATCATTTACGACGTCTTCTCCATAAGGTCCAATTACATTGTTGTGGCGCTTGTTTCCTGTTCTTCCATTAAAATCGCCTAATAAAAATATTTCTCGGTTATTTCCAACTCTAGTAATAACTTCGTTTAATTTTGTAATTCGTCTTTTGTGGTTACATTCTCATCCTCTGAGGGGGCATAGATTGCTAGTATTGTTGTTTTTTTATGGTGTAGGGTCATATTTACTTGCAGGATATTTTCATCTATTGCAGTCCAGCTGGTAATTTTCCTTTTAAACTTTTTGTTATTAATTACGGATACTCCTCTCTTAGCTCTTTCTTCCTTTGGTACGCCACTATACAGGTGTATGTAGTCTCCTATCATTACTGATCCAACGCCCTTCTTCTTTGTTTCAGTGAGGGTCACTATATTGAGGCCAAGTTGTTTTACTTCTTTGATGATCTCTTCAGTTTTACCCCTTATTCCTTGTACATTCCATGTACCTATCATCATGATCCTTTTTCGTAGCCGTTTTCGTCTTTGTTTAGATCCGTCTATATTTCCGAGGCTTTGTTTGGGATTTTTAGCAGTAGTTTTTTTTTCTAGATATTAAGGAGCTAGCTCAATGATCCAACCCCCAACCTGGAGGGCCAGGAAATTTGTCTTAAGGTTTTCATCCTTTAGATTGACTGTCTTTCTGGACTTCAGAGATCAATCTTCCCCTCGATTTTATACAAACCCTAAAACCATTGGGCTACTACCTCCGCCTTCCAGACCGTTGTGAAGATCTTCTTCTCCGCCCTGGATGCCGTTGTGGGCTTCATCCGTGACCCTGGACAAGGGACCCTTAGCAGGTACTAGTTTCCCGGGTCAGGAAACACCTGGAATCTGCGGAAGGCAGAAATTGATTCACTTTCCCTGATAGGACTATCCAAAAGGAGTTCCTACCCGCTACCCGCCGGTAGCGCCGGTGCACGATGTACCGGGTTTAAATCCTCCTGGTTGTGGGATGAGTTGCTTATCGACATTTTTTTCTATTCTGGCGAGTATGAGTCTCTCGTATAGTTTAAAAAGTGGCACAATAGTTTGGGGGATTGTACACCGAGGTTATTGTGCATTTTCCGATCTTAGTGGATATTATCTCTATACCTTGTACATTTGTTGTTTCCACAGATGAGACTATGGTTTGAGTTCTCACAAATACCCGCTTATTGTGTGGTATTTCCGCAATCAGTTTCATACGGGAGACTTCCGGTCTCGCTGCAGTTAGGTCTCTGTGGGTTTTCTGGATGCACAATATCTTCTATTTCATATTCTTGCAGAATTCTGATAAGATGTCTTGTTGGGCTGTAGTGATGCCCTCGATATTTATGCTCGCTACTGTAGTGTTGGCTCTGAGAAGAACGGTTGTGAATTGATGTTTTGGTCTAATTTGGTTTGGTTTGGTGTTGGAAGGATTAGCCGTCTACTAGTAGACATTTTCTGAGAACGCCGACAATAGTGTTTACTTTGTACTTAATGTGGCACTATTGATCTCGTGGAGACTCCTTCTTTGTCCCCCTAAAAAGAAGCAATTTAATTACACAAAAGTTAATTTAATGAATTACTAGGTTATCGACTTTAATTACAGGTAGTTAAAAATATTGATAATTAAAAAACAATTTTTGTTTAACATAAAATATAAAAATAATAGCGGTGATAAGTCCGGTTTCATATTTAAAGGTCTCTGGGACTATTTGTTTTAGTACAGCTTAACCTCTTGTTTAATTCATTTTAAATTCATTAACCTCCGATTTAAAACTAATAAAATATAGAATGTATTAATTAAACGTTCATTTTATGTAATATGTAAAATAAGTAGATTATTACTGTATCCGTGGCGTTTAAGAAGATACCGGCATCGATATAAGGCTTGGTAGTAAACATTTATCAAAACTAGCGATAACTGCAAACTGGATGTGTAAGTGCAGCCATTTTGCTTAATACTATATCATTCAAAGTTTATGCTTCTACTGGAAAATATGAAGGAGAAAAAGTACAAAACTTTTACAACGAAGGATTGAGGATGAGGCAGATAATAAAATGAATGGAAGAAACATTCTTGCCTAGCTCTATTTAAATGTAAATAAAGTTATGGTAAAAGTAGAAATAATAAAGTCATTACAATAAGGTAAAATAGATAATATTGTAATAGAAATGGAAACTACAATAAAGTCAGAAAAATAAGCATGGGCGGAGACTGTTTGAAGTTTGTCGTACAAGTAATGAATTTATTAAAGAAGTAACATTTTCTGGAATCAAGGTTTCTTCTTTTTCTTCTTCGTATTGCACCGTCTCCCTTTAAATATTAAAGATTCAAGTCGATATAATTACAGGTGAAATAGCAAAAATCTCGAGATTGTAGTTTACGCACAATACTAAAATTTTTACGGATACATGTACGAACAAGGTTTTTGTTCTTCTTCTTCTAAATGTGCCTATTTTCTAGAGATGTAGGCGACCACATTGACCCATCTTATTCTATTCACAGCAGCTCGAAATAAATCAGTTGTCGTTAGACCAGTCTACTTTTTAAAATTGGACAGCCATGATAAAATATAGGCCTCTCGTACCTACAATCTTCCCTTATAGAATCAACTGTAGAAGATGATTATCTATTATTACGCATAATGTGGCCGAAGTAAGCCACTTTTCTGTTCTTTGAGCTGTTACTAAGTTCTCTGTTTTTCTTAGTCTTTGGGGAATAGTTATGTTATTTGTGTGGTGTGACAATTTCCCTGAAACAAGCTTAATTTGTAGAACTCCGCCACAATCCTCAACTACTAGTATCGGCAGCCAGCCGACATTTTCCAGTATTTTAGTACAGCACTTGAAAAGAGTCCGCCAATATACTTTTACAAGAAAGACAGATAATTCTAGCAGAAATGAAGATTTTGATGATCGAATCGGACCAAGATTCTGACTTTGATCCAGATGATGGATTTGGTTTCGAACACAACAATTTGGCGAGAATATTTCCAAAAATCATTTTTTCTGATAAAAAAGACGAGAATGAACAACTGTTAACATTAACTCAAGCAACAAACTCCTTAACTCCTGCCAGTAAGGACAAAAAAGAATAACAAGCTCTTGCTCTGCTCCTGCAAATCAATCTACTGTGTGGTCTAAGAAAAAGTCCCCAATCTTCTTGTCGAATCATTTGTTTTAACTAAGTCTTTAAGCGTCAATGTTGACATTAATTGGAGTAAGCCAATCGACTTCTTCAGAGGTTATTTTAGTGGGAGTATCTGTAAAACTTCCAAATAATCAAACCTCTACACTAGGATGAGCTTGACGCTTTCTTAGAAATTCTTGTAGTCATAGGGTTCCACAGCCTTCAAACAATAAGGTTATACTGGTCCAGCACTAAAAACTTTTATGTTGAATGTGGTTCTTGAAAGTCATGAGATCTTTGCATCTAAACAATAATGAAAATATGCCCCAACCGAAATCTAAAAAATTTGATATGCTCAACAAACATAGACTCTTCATAAACTATCTTTTATAAACCTTTCAAAATGCTTTTACGCTATATAGTCACCTATCTATTGACGAAAGCATGTATGGTTTCAAAGAATATACATAACTAAATTAGTACATGCCAATGAAACCAATAAAACGAGGCTTTAAAATTTGGGCATTGGCATGTGCTAAAGCGAGATATCTTCTAAATTTTTAAATCTCTCTTTGTCAACCATTTTCCATCCACTCCTGAATGTAGGTCTCTCTCAATTGCTTCCATCTTTCTCTATCTTGCGCCAATCTAATCCACTGTTTGCCTGCCACTGCTCTTATGTCATCTACCCATATTTTTTCAGGTCTTCTCATGCTTCTTGTTGTCGTCCTTGGTCTCCATTCTAGAATTCTCCGTGTCCACCTGTTGTCATTATATCGGGCTATGTGACCTGCCCAGCGCCATTTCATTTTTGTAATTTCTTCCACAATATCCCTAATCTTCGTTCTACGTCTTATCTCGGTGTTTCTAATCTTGTCTCTTAGTGATATTCCAAGCATCATTCGTTCCATTGCTCTTTGCGTTGTTTCTAATTTTTGGCAGATTTTTTGGTAAGTGCTACTGTCTCCAAGCCGTAGGTACAAACTGGTAGTATGCATGTGTTATACACCTTTTTCTTTAAGTTTGTAGGAATGGAGGTATTTTTTTAAATATGTGCTAGTTTGCCGAAAGCGCCCCAAGCCAATTGTGTTCTTCTTTTAATTTCAGCATCTTGATTTGGTTTTCCTAGTTTGATAATATGACCTAGATATACATAATGTTCCACATTTTCTATGGTATGATTTTGTATTGTTATATTTGTCTGGTCTCGGCCCAGTATTTTTATTTTGCTGTAGTTCATTTTTAAACCTACCGCTCCTGAAACTGCATTTACTTGTTGTAACATATCATTTAGTTCTTGGATATTATCGGCTATTAAAACTATGTCATCTGCGAATCTCAAGTGGTTTAAGTATGATCCGTCGACGTTGATCCCCTTATTGTTCCATTTCAGTTTCTTAAAAATATCTTCTAGAGCAAGGGTAAATAGTTTGGGAGAGATGGTGTCTCCTTGTCTTACTCCCCGTTGTAGTCTTATGGGATTAGTTTTTGTGCTTTCGTCCAGCTTTACATGCATAGTGGCATTTTCATATATGTATTTAATTATGTTAATGTATCTTGAATCTATGCGTGCATTTTCTAGAGATTCAAGCACTGCCCATAATTCGATGGAATCGAATGCTTTATGGAAATCGACGAACGCCATATGAAGTGGAACATTATACTCGGTGCATTTTTCTATCAGTGTTCTTACGGTGTGCAAGTGGTCTATGGTATTAAAATGTTTTCTGAATCCAGCCTGCTCGATAGGTTGATACAAATCGAGCTTATGTGTTAGGCGATTGGTTATGATTTTAGTTAGTAATTTATACAGATGTGATAGCAAGGATATTGATCGGTAATTCTCGATGTTTGCTCTGTTTCCTTTCTTGAATAGTAAAATGACCTCGGAGTTGTACCATTCTTGAGGAATCTTTCCTTCATCAATTACTTTACTAAATAAAACATTTAATACCTGTTCCATTTTTCTGCCACCAATTTTCAACATTTCAACTGTAATCTTATCCTCTCCCGGACATTTATTCGTTTTAAGTTGATTTAGGGCCATTCTTATTTCATAGTCGGTTCTGTCCGATATTTCTTCTGAGCCGGTGTTAATTATTGTTCGTTGAGTACGTCGTTGTTGTGGTTGTGTATTTACCGAGTATAGTTTAGTGTAGAATTTTTCAGTGGCCTCGCTTATTTCCTTTCTGTCTCTGACGGTGACGTTTTTCTCATTTTTTATTTCTATGATTTTTGTTGTGCCGCTTGAGTTTTTTGCTTTGAGTACTTTTATGTTGCAGTTATCTTGTATTATATTTTTTATTAGATTGTTATTATAGTTTCTATGATCGTTCCTGATCTCTTTCTTCAGGTTTTTGTTTAAACTTTTAAAGCTGTCCGAAGTTCGATCTGTTCTGTTTCGTCTTTTTTGGAGTAGTTTAATTGTATTAGATTGGAGTTTAGATGTTTTGGCTGTTTTCGTGTTTGAGCATATTTTCTTAACCGATGTTGCTACAGTTACTTTTATTTTAGTGGCTAGTCCGTTTATATCCATTTGTTTCAGTACATTTATATCCAGTTGATAATTTTTTAATAAATGAAGGAATGCCACTGAGTCAACGTCCGATATGTTAGGGGAACGGGTTGTTTTAGAAAATACATCGAAATATCTAAATCGTAGTTATTGCGTATACTTTGATAATTTTTTCACAATACCACTGATGCAGAAACTACTGGAAAAAAAAACTTTTGCTTCTGGCACTATTAAAAATTTATTAAAATATTTTTCAAAACAAATAGTATGTGTTAATAAAGAGCTTTCCCAAAATCAGACAGATTCGGTTATTTCTGAGAAATATCTATATATAAATGGAAAGATAAAGGCGTAAAATGTGTAAGTGTTGTCAGCAATCTACGTAATTTTTAAGAAAAAACTCAGGTTTTAAGAAAAAACAAAAACGGAAATAGAGATCAAGTATAATATCATCAGGTAATAGCCTAATATAACAAATGCATGGGTGGAGTAGATCTATTTGATTAATATCATGCTAACTACTCCATTGCATGGAAATTAAGATGTTGGTGTGTAAAAATAGTTTACGTTTTAGATGCAGCAATAGTAAATAGCTATATTTTATATAAGATAAATTAAAAAAAAAACTTATGTGCTAAGTCTATGACTGTGTTACAGTTCCGTAAATGTTCTAAAGTTCTAAATCCCCTTTTTGCTTTTTTTTTATTAACGCATCAACCACGCAGGGTCATTAGCATATTTAGATTATGTAACATATGTGACAATTGATACAATATGTGAATATACATTAGTTTACAATAATAATTATAATAGTAATATATATTTTAAACAGGGTCTCCGACCCTGTTTAAAATATATATTCAATCATCGCTAGAGCAGTGGAGAAAACAAGTATCCGAAATGGGAATAGACATAGGCGGTGGTGAATGTCTAACAGCTTTATTTTTCGCAGATGATCAGGTAGTCGTAGCGAATGACGAGGAAGACATGGACTACATGTTTAGAAAACTAAAGAAAGAATATGAAAAATGGGGCCTCAATATGAATATGGCAAAGACAGAGTATCTTAAAATAGGAGATGGTGAAGAAGATCCAGAGTTAGAAATTAGAAACACAAAAACATGCAATGAATATAAATATCTCGGATCTATAATATCTAAAGAAGGCACTACCAAGAGAGACATCGAAAACAGAACACAGCAGGGAAAAAAAGTGGTAAACATTCTAAACTCTCTACTTTGGTCTAAAAGATAAAGATCTAGACAAGAAACGAAATTGACAATCTATCGAACCTTGGTAGAGCCTATTATGACTTATGGGGCAGAGGTTTGGCAGATAACGCAGAAGGATAGAAAAAGAATAGAAGTAGTAGAAATGGATTTTCTAAGGAGAGCGTGTGGTATATCCAAAAAAGATCACATCAGGAATGAAGATATTAGAAGGAGGACAAATACTGTATATTCCAGTGTAAATAGAATTGAAACGAGACAACTAGTGTGGTATGGTCACGTGAAACGAATGAATGAAGATAGATGGCCAAAGAAAGCTTTAAATTACATACCACAACAAAGAAGAAGAAGGGGAAGGCCTTCAGTTACCTGGGAAGAAAATGTACGGCACATAATGAGAGATAGAGCCATCAGAGAAGACGAATGGATGGACAGAAAACGATGGCGGTCGAAATGCGAGAAACGGCAGAGGCTGTAGTAACCTCGCTTATATATATATATATATATATATATATATATATATATATATATATATATATATATATATATATGTTAAAATGTACGTTTTAGATCTTTAGAAGAAGTTGACAGTTTTTAAGATAGGAAAATATTTTTCGGTTATCTGTATTTTCTTCTAGGGCATCTCTTAGGGAGTTGGGTATGCTATATTTGAGTCGTTCACTGTTGAAAAGGGCAAACATTTGGTTTTTTGTTCTTTAGAAAAGCTGAGTCCTGTTTTGTTAGACCAATTCTGGAAATTATTTAATGCACTTTGAAGAATTCTTTGAGTGGATTCTAGATTTGTTCCTCTAAGTAGGAAAACCAAATCGTCTGCGTACAGTTTTCCTTTAACTGGTCGTTGACATTGTTCCAAAATATCGTTAATTGCAACAAGAAATAAAGTCACACTTAACACCGATCCTTGGAAACTCCGTTTGGATTCGAGTTGATGATAGTCTTGCATTATCTTAAATTTTCTGAGTTAAAGAAAATTTTAAATGAATTTTATGGAATTATTTATGAATACCCCAGGAGTGAAGCTTTTTTATTATACCATATCTCCATGTCCATGTTACACAATAGGGGAACAATCTTTAATAAATCAACGCAGATTATGGCGTACGCTGACGATTTGGATTTGATTGCACGTACTACACGAGGACTTAAAGAGATGACTTCCACCTTCTTGACAGCCGGACAAAATATGGGCCTTAAAATAAACGAGGAAAAAACCAAAATGCTAGCATCTATTCCAAATAACAGAGATAGAGCTAGAAACGCCGAACAAAACTTCAGTATAGACCAATATAATTTTGAGGTAGTAAATAAGTTTACATATTTGGGTTCTCTCATAACAAACGATAATGACACATCTGAAGAAGTTAAACGGAGGGTACTGCTAGCAAACAAATGTTATTTTGGACTAAGCAAGCAGCTAAAAAACAGAAACTTAAGCCAGAAAACCAAACTAATAATATATCGAACACTCATCCTACCAGTGCTGACATATGGGTCAGAAACATGGACCATCTCCAAAACAGACGCAAATCTTCTGCTCGTCTTCGAAAGAAAGATACTAAGAAGAATAATGGGCGCATTCTGTGAGAATGGTATTTGGAGAAGGCGATATAATTTCGAATTGTACGAGAAATATAAAAAAATAGTAAATGGTAGAGATGTAATATCCTTCATAAAAATAGGCAGGCTTAGATGGGCTGGACATGTGTCAAGAGCAAATGAGAATTACCCACCCAGACGAACTCTATTATCGATCCCAGTGGGAAATAGGAGTAGAGGCGGACCACGACTGAGATGGAAGGACGGTGTGGACGAGGACGCAAGGAAAATCGGCGCGGCAAATTGGCAACGGTTGGCGATGAACAGAAACGACTGGCGAAATAGACTGGGGAAGGTCAAGGCTCAACTAGAGCTGTAGCACCACTGATGATGATCTCCATGTGCAATCGTAGGGTTTTGGGAGGGAGCAAAACCCTTTTGCTCCGGGATAAGTAATTTTTTAACTTCTAGAAACCATGTAAGGCAACGATTTATAATATTTTCTAATAGCTTACAGGTTGACGAGGTTAGGGATATTGGTCTATAGGACTGGGATCTATTTTTGGTTTTTGGATTTAGGGATTAGGATAATATATGATTCTGACCAAGACTTTGGTAGTGGTACTTTAAAGTAGTGCTGTATCCACATTTGATTCAAAACATTAAAGAGGTAAGTTCTAGCGTTTGTGCTTAGTTTTTGGAGCAAAATTATTGGTATATCATCTGGACACGAAGAAGAGTTTTGTATGCTAAACAATGCATCGTCAGTTCTTAAGGAACTGACGTGAAATTGGAGAATTCATGTAGTCATCCATGTTTTTTGAGATCATTATCTCCTTCTTTTCATTTCTAAATTTAAATTGAAGAAAATTTTGAGAGTACTTGTTACAGCTGGGAAGAAAATGTACGGCACATAATGAGAGATAGAGCCATCAGAGAAGACGAATGGATGGACAGAAAACGATGGCGGTCGAAATGCGAGAAACGGCAGAGGCTGTAGTAACCTCGCTTATATATATATATATATATATATATATATAATATATATATATATATATATATATATATATATATATATATATATATATATATATATATATATGTTAAAATGTACGTTTTAGATCTTTAGAAGAAGTTGACAGTTTTTAAGATAGGAAAATATTTTTCGGTTATCTGTATTTTCTTCTAGGGCATCTCTTAGGGAGTTGGGTATGCTATATTTGAGTCGTTCACTGTTGAAAAGGGCAAACATTTGGTTTTTTGTTCTTTAGAAAAGCTGAGTCCTGTTTTGTTAGACCAATTCTGGAAATTATTTAATGCACTTTGAAGAATTCTTTGAGTGGATTCTAGATTTGTTCCTCTAAGTAGGAAAACCAAATCGTCTGCGTACAGTTTTCCTTTAACTGGTCGTTGACATTGTTCCAAAATATCGTTAATTGCAACAAGAAATAAAGTCACACTTAACACCGATCCTTGGAAACTCCGTTTGGATTCGAGTTGATGATAGTCTTGCATTATCTTAAATTTTCTGAGTTAAAGAAAATTTTAAATGAATTTTATGGAATTATTTATGAATACCCCAGGAGTGAAGCTTTTTTATTATACCATATCTCCATGTCCATGTTACACAATAGGGGAACAATCTTTAATGACGAGGGTTAGGGATATTGGTCTATAGGACTGGGATCTATTTTTGGTTTTTGGATTTAGGGATTAGGATAATATATGATTCTGACCAAGACTTTGGTAGTGGTACTTTAAAGTAGTGCTGTATCCACATTTGATTCAAAACATTAAAGAGGTAAGTTCTAGCGTTTGTGCTTAGTTTTTGGAGCAAAATTATTGGTATATCATCTGGACACGAAGAAGAGTTTTGTATGCTAAACAATGCATCGTCAGTTCTTAAGGAACTGACGTGAAATTGGAGAATTCATGTAGTCATCCATGTTTTTTGAGATCATTATCTCCTTCTTTTCATTTCTAAATTTAAATTGAAGAAAATTTTGAGAGTACTTGTTACAGCTGGAATTTAAATTAGCTGTGAAAACTATTTAAAACCTGATTTAGCCTAGACTGACTGGTTTAGAGTTAATTGTCATTCAACGAGTAATATAAAAATTTCTAAAAATACAGTTTTTGCATTATTATTACACAAGTTAAGTAAGGTCATTCTAAGTTACCTATTCGTCATATTATAGCAATAATGTTAAGAATTGATTTCTAATAAACCGACATATAGTTGATCTTATTAAAGTAATCAGCAATTTAAGATGGTCTTGCAATACCAGTTGATATCCGGTCAATAAGTCCATGAGCATGATCATTTTACGATCAGCTAAGCCAAGATTTAGTCATAATAGTAATATCAAGTATAGTTGTTTTTTAATACAGTTGCTGGCATTTCCTTAAGTGTGTGTAAGTATATATTTATCCAAAGACTGGTCATTATTCAGTTATATATACTTATAAATGGATTTCCAAATATGCCATTGCATTTTATCATTATTACTTTGACCTACATTACATACATACATGATGATACGTTTGATATCGGTCGATATAACGATATAGATTATATATATTAACATAAATAATATGCACTAAATGATAAACTACCAAACAGGTATTTCAAAGCAGTACTTTTTAACAAGTTTTGATAAATAATATATTCTGGATAAAACAAACAAACAAAGCAAATAAAAATAGACTGCAAAATATTCAGTGTAGAAAATATTAAGAAAAAAAAAATAGACATCAGACAGAAAGAGAGGGAGAGAGAGAGAGAGAGAGAGAGAGAGAGAGAGAAATTTATTGTTTTTAAAATGAGTTTACATTTACAAAACACAACATGGTATAGTACAAACAAGATACAAGGTACAATAAAATAGTAATTATAAAATTTCCCTAATTAAAAAAAATATATTAATTAGCACAACTGTCCTCAAAAAATTTCTCTATACTGGTATATAGTAACATTTAGATAATAAAAACTTCTTTATTGCTCTTCAGAATAAAAAAATATTACAATCGTAAAATAGTTTCGAAACACAATTCAGATTTCTGCTTTTATCTGTGCTTTCTAAAAATTGCAAAGCAAAACAGACGTTGATAAAGGTGTTAAAAGAGACGTGGGGAATCTAAAATTTGCATTCCACGACACATCTTTTCAACTAAGCAGAAATCCTTAGCGAATTGGTTTCTAGTACTCGTACAGAGTAAATCCGAAAAAAAGTGAAAAAGACAGCAAATATTTGATTTCACGCAAACAGCGCCTTTGTATCTGTTGATACGTATTTCGACCTAATAGGTCTCATCAGAACAGTTATTCAAAGGTGTTCTCAACGTGAAAGATCAATATTTTCTGTCTTTTAAGAAGCAACAATAACATGGCTTCGATACGGACTTTTAGATTCCCCACGTCTCTTTTAACACCTTTATCAACGTCTGTTTTGCTTTGCAATTTTTAGAAAGCACAGATAAAAGCAGAAATCTGAATTGTGTTTCGAAACTATTTTACGATTGTTAAATTAGATGTCGCTAGTGCGTCCGTATCGAAGCCATGTTATTGTTGCTTCTTAAAAGACAGAAAATATTGATCTTTCACGTTGAGAACACCTTTGAATAACTGTTCTGATGAGACCTATTAGGTCGAAATACGTATCAACAGATACAAAGGCGCTGTTTGCGTGAAATCAAATATTTGCTGTCTTTTTCACAAAAAAATATTACTTGAGGATCTTAAATCGAGTGGTAGGTGATTAAAGACTTTCTTGCCAGTGTAAATAAATGATTGTTTAAATAATAAAGAATAGGGAATTGGAAGGGAATAACATAATTTAAACGAGTGCTATAAGGGGAGACTGTCCGAATACCTCTTATGTTTTTTAATAATTAAGCACGCTAATTCAAGGATATACATGCAAGGAAGTAACAAAATACCATGTTTCCAGAACAGAGGCCTGCATGATGTACCAAACTTTACCTTGCATAAATAGCTGAGTGCTCTCTATTGTAGCATAAAATTTCTACTGAAATTATGAAGAGAACAGCTACGGGTAATTCTAGCAATAATCGACACAAGTCGGTGGAATCACCCTCTCCGATTTGGCTAAAATTTTACACACATGTTGCGCTAGACAAAATAACATGATTGTCAAATTTACAGATCTTAATATTCAAAATGGCGGTCGTGATGCGCTATTGAAGTTTCACGCTTTTTATCAATTTTTTTTCCTGTTTTGTCAATTTGTTTAGTACAGCGAGCTAAATATGCTTAAACAAATATCCACTATACGTTTTCCAATGTAAAATTTTCCGCTGAACACGATCCCGGTGTCAGAATTGCCATACGACGTCATACAAAGCCACAAAATGCGAAACATAGCGGTTTTTTTTTTTTGAAAAATTCATATCTCAAAAACACCCTCTTCAATTTTTTCCAAATTTTCACAAAAGACGCCTTAATATAAGTACTTTCGAATAAAAGTTGTCTCAGAAATCCTTTTTATATGTTTGAAGCCGCTGCTCCCTATAAGACTCCAAAAACGCGATTTCTCCGCCTATTTTAGCGCCTTTTCTTCGTTTTTCAGCTTTCAAATAACTTTTAGAGGTTTTCTGACAACGAATTCGAATTTTACGGAAAATTTTACATAAAAAATTACTGTTTTGAATTTATTTACCACCGATTTTACTGTTCTATAGGAGGCGAATCAATATTAGACGCAGAATTGCGCGCTGTAATCAATACATTTTTTGCTGTAGAATTTTATTATTATACATATTATAATAGTTGTTCGTCTATATACACAAGGGTGGGCATGTTTGAGTATAACATACGTATATTAGTAATAAATATAATTATATCAATATATATATATATATATATATATATATATATATATATATATATATATATATTTGTATTTGTATATTTGAAAAAAAAATGCATGACATTTTTAATTTCAAATATACACAATACAATTTAGGAAAAATAAAACAAAATGTAAATTATTTATTTATTTAATACTTGTAAAACAATTTTGTAATTTAATATAGAATAAAAATATGCTATTATCACTGAAAATTGTACAATTTTATGGAAAAAGCTTACAAAAGTCAGAAAAATAGCAATTTAAAATTTACTGAAATTACATAAATCGTCAATATCACAAAATAAAAAAATAATAAAATACACAATGTATTGCAAAATTTAAATAAATTGCATAATAAATCCTTACGAACTAATACATTTTAATACAAGTTTCTGCATGTGATACTCAAAATATATATTTATACAAATTGTTTAGTTACTTGTACATAACACTATTCGTTAAGAAACTCTTCTACTGAATAATATGATCTTTCAGATAGATAGGATTTTGTTCTTTTACGGAACTCAAGGAAAGAAGTTGCAGATTTAAGTTCATCAATCAGTTATTTGTTCTCTAATATCAAATATTTATTGAACTCACCATACAAATGTAAGCTAGGAATTGCATTTTTATACAATTTATGACTCCATGAAGAAACAAACTTATCTTCAAAGTGTCTGTGGCAGATTCGTTTTGTTTTATAAACTGTACTAGCATTCATCATATCTAAATTAGGATTATTTATAACACTAAGCCACTTCCTAAATCGTGTAATGTCTTCATCGTGGATTTGGAAAGGTATGTCTACCAATTCTAACGTGAAGATTATAACCTCGTTGCATATGACACCCGGATATTGACAGAAGTCAGAAATATGTCATCAAAAAAGAAGAATAATTCTTCTTTTCTACCTTTAACATGAAGTTGCAGTTTTTGTAAGTTGTAATTTTTAGATTTTTGTTGTGTTTGTATTTTAAATAATACCCTGTTGTGTTGTAATGTTTTTATTCAAAATTTTAAATGTATTTTTTAATATTTTTAACATGTATGTGACAGTGTTCTTCACCTCTAGGACCAACTGAACATTTTCAATGTAGGTTTTGAATGTTAATTTCCACCACTTGCACTAAAATAGGTTTTCCATTTAGGTGCTGATGAAGGTGACAACATATCACCGAAAATTTCACATTTAGAATAAAGTTCTACACCAAACTGGCTTATACCATCTCTAGCTGATCCTTGTTTTGACGCTTTCCCGAAAGTTACCCTCCAAAGAATTATATATATATATATATATATATATATATATATATATATATATATATATATATATATATATATATATATATAATATATATACTTTTGTGTATATAGATGAACAAATATTATAATATGTATAATAATAAAATCCTAGCGCAAAAAATGTATTGATTACAGCGTGCAATTCTGCGTTTAATATTGTGTCGCCCCCTATAAAACGGTAAAATCGGTGGTAAATAAATTGAAAATAGTTATATTTTGTATAAAATTTTCTGTAGAATCCGAATTCGTTGTCAAAAAACCTCTAAAAGTTATTTGGAAGCTGAAAAACGAAGGATAAGCGCTTTTGGACTCTTATAGGGCGCAGCGGCTTCAAACATATAAAAAGCACTTCTGAGACAACTTTTATTCGAAAGTACTTGTATTAAGGCGTCTTTTATGAAAATTTGAAAAAAAAATTAAAGAGGGTGTTTTTGAGATATCAATTTAAAAAAAAAGCCCTTTGTTTCGCATTTTGTGGCTTTACATGACGTTATATGGTAATTTTGACACCGGAATAGTGTTCAGCGGGAAATTTTACATTGGGAAACATATAGTGGATATTTGTTTAAGCATATTTAGCTCGCTGTACTAAAAAAATCGGCGAAACACGAAAAAAAATTGATAAAAAGCGTGAAACTTCAATAGCGCGCCACGGCCGCCATTTTGAATATTAAGGTCTGTAAATTTGACAATCATGTTTTTTTGTCTAATGCAACATGTGTGTAAAATTTTAGCCAAATCGGAGAGGGTGACCCCACCGACTTGTGTCGATTATTGCTGGAATTACCCCTACCCCAAAAGGCAATACTGTATAGCAAATAAGATTCAATCAGAGCCACATAAACACTTTTTGCAATCTTGAAATCTACGTGGTGAGCGACTGATGTGAGCATAAAGCAACCTGATGATATCTTTTTGCTTAAACATACAGTGTGTTGCTCAAATTTAAATTTAATATCAATATAGAGACCTAAAAATTTGTTTACGGTGCCAAAACAAATGCCCTCATTGCCCAGAGTAATGTTGTTTAGATCATTCTTAAAAGAAACTAATTTGGTTTTTGAAAAATTAAATGTTAAATGATTAGCTTTGCACCACTCTAAGATTTTTAGCATATCAGTACTAATAATTTTGTTCAGTACATTAGAGTCCTTGTTTTGCCATAAAATTGTGTTGTAACCAGCCATTAATGTCGAGGTTAGTTCTATCGTTAAAATATTTACAGAAAAAAATAGGACCCAAGACAGAGCCTTGAGGTACTTCAAAATTATTAAAGATATTACTAGAGTAGCGCTCATTGATTGATACAACTGGCATCTGTCTTCTAAGTATGAACTGAACCACTTTAGAGGAGTGCCTCTAAAACCATATTTTTCCAGTTTACTAGGAAGTATTTTGTGATTGACATAGTCAAGGGCTTTAGATAGATCACAGAAAACTGTTGCAGCAACATAATCGCTATTTAAGTCCAAGTATAGTTTTTCCATGAATTCGAAGATGGCATCATATGTTCTTTTTAATGACTGGAAACCGAATTGGAAGGAAGAAAGTAAATTGTGTTTTTGTAAGAAAGTCATCATTCGTATTTTTGAAATTTTTCTACAACCTTTGAAAGCGACGACGGTAACAAGGATATAGGATGATAATTAGTAGGTAAATCGTGGTCACCACGTTTATATAGAGGAATAACCTTAGCATATTTTAAACAAGTTAAAGTGACCCGTTGAAAAAGATATGTTAATTGTCTCCGCTAAAATTCTCAGAACATTATCAGGAAGAAGAGATAAAACTTTAGATGGGATATCATTTCAGCCTGCAGCCATCGGATTTTTAATGCCTTGTATAATATTTTTTATTTCAGCTGAGTTAGTGAGAAGAAAATAAAAGGAATTTTTAATGTTTACTCCATTTAAAAAACGCATTGGATCAGAAGAAGAATTCATTTTTTCAGCTAGTTCTGGACCTACCGAGCAGTAATATTTATTCAGTCTAAGACTATAAATATCAGTAGTTTGGGGAACGTTAGCTCTAAGATTATTTACTATACGCCAAGATTCCTTTTGTTTATTATTGGCATTTTCCATTCTAGATATAAAAGATATACATTTAGCTAATTTAGTAACCTTCCTACATATGGAGCTGTATTTACAGAAATGTATCAAAAATTCATCATTGCATATTATGTTTTTTAATGTAATTTAACGATCTTAAGTTTTTGCAGGAAATTCTAATTCCTTTAGTAACCCAAGTTTTCTTACTTTTCGATTTAAAAATTTTTTGAAATGCTAAATTAAACATCTTCATGAGAGTGTGATGAAATTGATTAAGCAAATTAGGAGAGCAAAAAATATTATTCCAATCTTCCTGATTACATAATTTGATAAACCTGTCAAAATTACTGTTGCTGAAAATTCTACCCCATCTGGCTGTGTAAGATGGATTCTTAAGGGGAATTTCACCTAAAATGGGATTATGATTTGATAAAAAATATAGAAAGTAGTCTTGTCATCTCGGGGGAACAAACAAGGGTCTAACCACCTTCTGATAGCCCGGGGTGCTCTGTAGAGGGCTTTGAAATGATCGTCGCAAGCTCCTCTACCCAAGTCCATTTTCGGCTTATGGACTTGTAAATATTTTGCTTTGGTGACTTGCCTTAAAAAGGCAAGGTAATTTATTACATGGAAAAAAAAAGAAAAAAAAAACGACGGAGTACGACATAGACTGCCATTACATCTTCGTAGACTTCAAGGCAGCGTACGATACTATTGAAAGGTCCCAATTATATTCGGCGATGATCGAATTAGGAATACCAAAAGGTTTGGTAGAATTAATTAAAATGACAATGATGGAAGTCGAATGTAAAGTGCGCGTACAAGGGGATGTTTCAAAACCATTTAAAACCAACAGAGGACTGCGCCAGGGAGATGCGCTATCGTGCACGCTGTTCAACCTAGCGTTAGAAAAAGTTATGAGAGATTCAGGAATAAACTTAAAAGGTACGATATATATCCGTAGTATACAAATAATGGCATACGCTGATGATATCGTCATAATTGGAAGAACCCAAAATTAAGCAGTGGAGGCTTTCATACGTATCAAAAATGCCGCAGAAAACATCGGACTTCTGATTAACATCCAGAAAACTAAATATATGCCGGCCATATCAAGAATTCAACAAAATAACTTAGAGGTGCAACACGAAACGATAGAAATGGTAGAAGAATTCTGCTACTTAGGATCACTGGTAGAATACAAAAATAAAACATCCAACGAGATAAAAAAAAGAATATGCGTGCCTAACCACTGTTATTTTGGCCTGGGTCCTCAACTAAGAGCGAGAAGTATGTCAATAGCAACAAAGTGCAAACTTTATAAAACAATAATATGCCCAGTGCTCACATACGAATCGGAAACATGGACAATGACGACCCAAGATGAAGAGTTACTACGAGTCTTTGAAAGAAAAGTATTGAGGACCATATATGGTGGAGTAAACGAACAGGGTCTGTGGAGAAGGCGATATAACTTTGAACTCTATAGAATTTTTGGTGATGCAGATATTGTGAAGACCATCAAAATAAACCGCCTAAGGTGGGTGGGCCACGTTATGCTGATGGATGAGAATGATCCCACTAAAATAACTATGCTAAACAGGCCGGTCGGAAGAAGAAGAAGGGGGCGACCTAAACTCAGATATCTGGACGATGTACAGGAAGATCTGAGGGAGATTGGAGTGAGGGGCTGGAAAAGACAGATGCTCGATAGGGAAGGATGGAAGAATGTTTTACAGTAGGCCAAGGCTCACGAAGGGCTGTAGCGCCAACTAATGATGAGTTTATTAAATGACAAAGGATTGTCGAAATAATAACTCCCAATTTGCAGTTGAATAATACTTCTCAGTCACAGAGTATGGAAAAATAAACAGAAGCAGAGCCCCGAGAGCACTAAGCTCTCAGAGAGCCACCCGTGAGGGACTGACCTGGTTGACCAAAAAATCGCTAATATTTATATCCGCTGTTGGAGCGATAAATAAGAATTTCCAGGTCAAGAAATACAAAATTTTAAAAAATACAATAAAATTACAAAAAAAAATGAAATTACATGAAAATGCATAAAAATAAAAGTAAAGTAAAAAAATTGTCTATAACTTCACAATACAACACATCTTGAACCTGGGGGCCGGATGTTACTGTAAATCCCTCTGTAGCAGGCTCCATCTACGGTCGGTGTACCATTTCTCTCAGCGGGTTCGTCTTCTTCTCTGCAATTGGGTTCCCATCCACTTATCCTGTAGTTCCGTAGTTTGCTCGGAGCTCCGTGGTATCGCCACATTTCAGGAGGGCAGGCAGGAACTGTGGCTACTTCAGGATTTCCGTAGCTTCCGGGGCTTCAAGCGTCGAAGAAGGCAGGCCGTTGAGACATCTGGCCACGGAAGGCATCAAGACTGCTACAGAGCCCGATGGCGGTGTGTTAGAATATAGCTCTCTAACCTCCGTGGCTCTCCCCATTGTTCTCTTGATTTTAACCCATGCTAAAGCCAATCATGTGTTGCCTTGTGCAAAGCGAGTTGGGTCGCAGGTTTGGAATAATCCACGTTGTCGTGCACCATGTCACATCGGGGGAACAAACAAGGGCCTAACCACCTTCTGATAGCCCCGGGTGCTCTGTAGTGGGCTTCGAAATGGTCAAACTCCTCTACCCAAGTCCATTTTCAGGTTATACCGCCATTCGCTATTCATTCTATTTATGAACGTTACTTAATATCTAGCTAAAATTGCTATTTAATCTCAGAATTAAATTTAGGTTAGTGTTTAATTTGTTTTTAATTCCAGCCTAGACTGGTGGTCCTTCAATTCTTCCCTCTATGCCCTGTTATACTACTACTCTATCTTTTATCGATGTCAACTGGATTTGTGGCGATTAAAAAGTAAAAAACATTTTTTGATCTATTTCTTGCTAAATTCTAAACCCAAATTCTTTTGCTATTAGTTTTTTTTTTAAGTACGTTTATTTTGCTTCGAAATAAAAAAATATTACCTTAGTTTTGTGGAATATATCTGTCTTTCTGCGGATTGGTGTAGTTAAAACTATAACACGTAAAAACCTATTGATGGATTCACATTAAAAGTTACTTCCAGTTTCGAGAAAAGTAAGAATAAAATAAAAACCATTCATTTGTAAGCTCAGGCATCCTGCATATCTGGGTTGCTTGTCTGACGGAGCATTATATTGTCCAATATTGTAATAATTTTTAAATAATATTTATTTACATAGGTTTCGATTGTAACTAGGCATTGAAATCCCCTCCAAAATAATTTAATATACATATTAACTGTTGTTAAGTGGATACACGCTTAGAAACTGTAATTCAGTTTTTATTCACAAAAATTATTATATTAAAAAAATATATTAATTAACATTAAAATATAAGTGCTATTGCTTAACCATATCTACTTCCAGGGACGAATAAATACAGGAAAGAAAACTATTAGATAAATTTTTCCCCATACTAGAGATTTTTGAAATGTTTACTTTTAATTGCAAAAACGGTTATACGCCGTTTGAATACGTCACAATAGATGAAAAATTTGAGGTATTTAGAGGTCTATGCAGTTTTAAAAATTGTACTCGTAATACTAATAAATCAAATAAATATGGATTAAAAATTTTTGCGCTAGCAGATTCAAAGACCTTTTATACCTGCAATTTGGAGCCATATTTGGGGCAATAACCACCAGGTCCTTTTGTTCTCCAAGTAATTCTCCATCGTAATTAGTAAAGAGATTATGTTAGCCTCTAAGAGGAACAAAATAACAGTGAATTTTCTAAACCCATAAGCAGACCTATTCGATTCAGCATGTTTGCTTTTTATAATGATATTACTTTGGTGTCCTATATACCAAAAAGAAATAAAAACGTACTCCTCCTGTCTGGTTCACATCATGACGATACAATTGATCAGGTTTCCTTTAAACCCAAAATGATTCTTGACTACAATTCTAGAAAAGGAGGAGTTGACACAATAGACAAGTTATGTGCTGCCTATGACTGCGCTAGGAATACCCGACAATGGCCAATGGTAATTTTTTATTTCATGCTAAATGTAGCTGGTATAAACTTCATGGTTCTTTTCTATTGTAAAAATAACGAGATTCGTTTACCACGAAGACAGTTTTTGCACAATTTAGCACTCGCTCTGATTCAACCGCAGCTTAACGTTCGTGCTTGTGAAGCCATTATATATGAATCGCAAACTGCAGAAAGGCAACAAGTCCAAGTTTACCAATTTTTCAGGAGAGATAAAAAACTTGGCAAACTCAAACACACTACTGGTATTAATTTTTTTGCATTTAAGGATTATGTGATTGGGCATTCTGGACTACTACAGACTTATAAAATATTTAAATATTTTAAGAGGAGAGAGTAGAGAATTTTTTGTGTTAAGGACATGTTCCCTTTTTGCCGTAATCAAGAAACTAAGAAGTTCTAAGGAAAACAATCAATATATAAACAGAATATTTTATGAGAACTAATTTTAATGAAATAAAACAATGTCCTATACATGAAATAAAGCAATTAAATCATAAATTAAAACTTTGAAGTAAATTTCAGTTCAAGTTTTTAGTTTTCTTCTGTTAATTGGCCATGACAAAATCGGATTCCAAAAATTAATTTTTTCTTCCGGGATGTATACCAATGTTTTCTTCAGGTCTTCCATTTTCTTGTTGTTAATTGGAAGTACAATTGAATATGCTCTTCTAGTAGGAGCCTGAATTGGCTGTACTGTATTCCGTAGTTTGAATTCATCCATTATGAAGCCGCCGATGTTCATCTTACATTGAACCGTGTTAGGATTCTTTGATGAAAAAGTCATTTCTCTGTATTGTTATATGGCAAAGGCCCTTTTTTGGTTTCTTGGGACATTTTTGCCATACGAACCATCACTCAGGCAGGTTTTTTTTATAAAACTGGGGCCACCATGACCTAAAGTCAATGAAATCATCAGCAGTCATTTTAATAACAGAAAATTTGCCGTCAATTTTGGATGATTTCATTATAAGCTCTTTAACCTCATTAATAGTATAATATCGTTCTTCTTGCTTTAATTTTCTTCTGATGATGCCAAAATCTCTGTCATTTGGCATAAAAGAGTGGCCCCTAACAGGAAAGGTTAGTTTGACTTCATTAAACTTTTTTATCTCACACAAGTACATCATCATGCGAATCACAGTATTATTTTTTATTTTGCCCTGCGCAGTTGTCCCCAAACAGATAAAGATTTTTTACACCACTGCCAATTTTGTTTTTTATGTACCAATCTAACATAGTACAAACTTCGTTTGAGCCTTTACCCCCTTCACCTTCATGATAGATAAAAATTGTACATTCCCGTGTCGCGAGATTATGCACACCAAAAACGTTTAAAGTGAGCTGTCTAAGGTAATAGGTATCTTGCACAGGAATACAAGGCAGAGATACGTTGGCCATAAAATCTATGCAGATACCAACATTTTTTTCAGGCATACTGACACACTGCGTGGTCATTTCTTTCAGTGATGCATAGAACTTTTTAGATTTACGTTTATGTACTGTTAGCTCGGCGACAGCTACTCGCTTTGCATTCTCATTCAAAACAGGACTTTTTTTTAAATTTAGTTCCTCACATGAAACACATGCATCTTTAACTGGTTGGGCAAAGCCAATAGAAGGGTAGTTTTCCTTGAAATATGTCGAAAAAAACTTGTCGGAGAGCCTTTTCTCAATTCCTAATGTTGAAATAAGGAAACTATGTTCTTTTTTAATGAACATGTCGTACATGATTTTTAAATTCATATTAGCTGAAAAATACTTTCTTTCTTTTCCTGTATAGTGATGTACTTTGGTGGGGAATGATTCTACATGGGCCCTTAATTTAGATAGTACGGACCCAGGTATTGCATTTCCTGAAACGTTTTTTCCTCTGTTGTCAGTTGCTGTTTCATTCAGTTGCAATAGATGGGACAAACGGTAACACTGCTTTGCAGTGTATCCATAGGTTTTCATAAATCCATTTTTACATACTTTTGTACGTTTTCCATTGTGTACTATATAATAAATCACACTGAAAGCCTTGGGTTTCGCGGTTGATGAACTAGACCTGGGTCTTTCCCTTGCAATCTGACTAACTTCCATAACAGATTGGATGTAAATGTCCTGTTCCGTTTTGGTTGTCATGTTATGTAGTTTGGCGAATATTTCAATCATATCTTTTTCAGTGAAAACTCCAAGGCAATTGGATTTGCAACTGAAACAACAAAAGAATTTATTGTAACAGTAATTTAGAGAAAAAGATATTGGAGATAAGTAAATGACTTTAAGGTTAGGTTTTAGTAGCCTAATATTACTTCGAAATATACACAAGATTAAAGTATCAGTAAAATCGTATTTAAACCACAATGTACAAATTAACAACAATGAATAAAACAATATTTACCTGCAAAAATTTGAGCCTGGTTTTTTAGCTGGTACAGTTTTGCCAACCCAGTTTACATGTTCTTGTCCAGCTACTTTAGACTTCTTTATTATATTCCTTTTATATTTGTCATCATTCGTAACACCTTTTCTTTTCTTGTTTATTCCCATTCCCCATTCCTCATCTGAACCACTCATTTTAATCTAATTATTAACCACAGTGAAGACGACAACAATCATCAATAAATACAGCACAATATTGTCTGACTAAACTCAGCTGTGAGGATAGTTCGAATATTTGCCACGCAGCTCTAGCGCCGCAACTGTTTACCGCAGAAAGAAAACGTGTCCTGGACTAGTTTCTTTTCTGCAGTAAATAGAATATCGAAAGCGTTACCATGCCAATACTAATATGCAGACGTGTTTCCTTTTTGTAGAAAACGTTGCGTTTTGCTACTGGAAACAATTTTATTAAAATACACAAAATTCGTACATATTGGACTTGTTGCCTTTCTGCAGTTTGCGATTCATATCACCTATCAAGTTTAAGGGTGAGTTTTATGTACTTTATTATTGAACTTTAGCTAAAGTAGCCTATTTAAGGAATAAAGTTCTAGATCTTTCATGTAGATTATCCTACGCATCTATTAGTCTGTTCAGTTGTAACTTTGATAACTGCCTGCGAATAAGGATATTTTTTATTGAACATATTGCATACACATCGAAACTAAACTTATTCGACCTGAAACTTCTGAAAAGTGCTGCGAGAATTCAAAGGTTGAATTACTGCCAAGAAGTGATGAAATCTCAATTTGAGTACATTATTTAAACAGTTTTTTATTTAGATAACCAATACTTTTGTTTCTGCTGTTAAAAATAAATGTATTTTCTTAAAATTGTTGAGATATACAAGACGAACAGCTTTTACACTAAAAACTACTTAATTTAAAAAGATAATTAGATAGATTTGTATAATAATAATAATTAGAAATCTTTACTGAAATCAAAAAGCAAATCAAAGAGTTGAAGGTGAACAGAATGACTATGTGAAAATCGTGCGTGGAGCGAGGCAAGGCTGTATTTTGTCTCCTCTAATCTTCAATCTGTTCTCTGAAAGAATATTTATCGAAGCTTTGCACGAAACTGAAAAAGTTAAAGGGGTACCGGCTAAACAACATCAAATATGCAGATGACACCATAGTATTTGCGGACAACTTAGAAGACTAATAAGTTCTTATGAACAAAATCACGTATTACAGTTAAAATATGGACTCAATATAAACATTAAGAAGACAAAGCTTATGATAATTAGCAAGAAAATGATAACAGAAGGTCAACTCTACGTCAACCAATCTCTTGTAGAAAGAGTGACGCACTACAACTACCTCAGCATCATAATAAATAAAGAATGGACCAACAACCAGGTTATTAGAGCATTCATCGCAAAAGCTAGATCCACCTTCAATCGGATGGCCTTCTTGAAGAGTCGCAACCTCTCTATTGATACAAAAGTAAGAATGCTGCGATGCTACGTCTTCTCTGTCCTTTTTCTGAAAAATATTATTAAAAAGGTCCAGAAAGAAGAAGAACATCTTGGTTAAAGAATCTCAGAATCTGGTTCAATACAACATCTATGCAGCTTTTCCGCGCTGCTGCAGATAAAATAATGATTGTCATGATGTTCGCCATCATTCGTAACGGATAGGCACATCAAGAAGAAGAAGACTGTATAATTTTGACAGAGAAAATATACGTTTCCATGTCAAAAAAATACAAAAGGATGACTTCAGCACTACATCATGGTGACATTATGGTAAATGTAGATATTTTGAGGATTCCAAGTCAAACGTTTACACTCAATTACTAGAAAGTACTAAGTTTGAACTACAACAAAACCAAAATCAGGGTTATTGATCGCCAATAACAATTTCCTGTATCTCGAAGTATTGCGGATGCGAGGTAGTCTCTGTTAGAATATCCAACATAAAAAGTGGATGTTGTCCTATAGTTGTTTTAGATGAAGTGACATTGTTGATAGTTCAATGAGTAATGTCAAAAATGTATTAACTACTGTCAGTCAATTTTTGTATTGTTCTGTAGGCAAAAAGTACATATTGCCTTGTCTTTGGATGACTTAAAACTTCACCTAACTTAAATTATAACAGTCTCAAATGTAAATTACAATTAAATTTACCAGTTTTGTAGAGAAATAAATATTGGAAGATTATTATAACAGTCATGTAGGGTAAATATTTATTAAAACAAATCCCGTCGCGCTGATATGTAAACCAAATGTAAATGTATTTATGATTCTTGGAAAGATTAATTGCAAAGTAAACAAAAAATAATAATGCTAAATATATACTTCGGTATAAATATTACATGGACATTTGATATATGTATTACTTGTAAATCCAACGGTTGTTATTGACAACAGATCCATCTTGTAGGCCACAATCGTATTATTAAACCGACGACATTGTATAGCAATAGGTACTCTTCAATGCGAGATGAAAGTAAGCGGAGTCTGTTATGAGATGTCGACTCTGAAAAGAATGCTTTGGAATACCAGTATACCGTGTGATTTAATTTACTTCCCAATTTAACCTTCCTTTTAACACAACTAAATCGAAACGGTATATAAATAAAAAAAAATTGTAGGCTTTACTACTGGTAAAGAATAATGCCATGAAACTAATCAGTAAATAACGTACGTGTCTTAGCTATTTAAATATTTAAATACAAAATGTGATTAAAATCCGGCCCATATCAATTATATATTGCAGCAAAAAATTAGGTACATGTCTTATCATAATGTCTTTGTGAGGAATAGTATTAATCTATTATTGTATTATTGTGAGTGACACTGGAAGGAAGACGTGCTATATATTTCTAGTTATTATTGGAGCCCAGGAATAGAGAAATAAATCTTATTTCAAACGTAAAAATTGAAGGGTTTATCAAAAGCAACCAATGTCAGTTTTACTGCATTTTTAAGGGTTCGCACTATCTGATAGCAAATGATCATTTACAGTTTTCAGTTGTAAACATATCTTTACAAAAACCGCCATAGTCTTAAAATTATAACGAGTTCTAAAAATGCTTTTTTCGCATAGACAACCAATATCAGTATATAATAATTTTGTTAGTAACAACCAATATTATTTGACTTCTGCAGTTTTTGCTCTTAATTCGTAATGTTTATGTTTGTTTTAGTATAGCTTAACCCTAGAACTGTACTGTTGGATCTCAGAAAGCCAGAGAGTCATTCATTGCAATGTGACATACGCATGAGTGGTTTATGTGTGTCGTCACTTTATGTAAATTCAGTCTGTCGTAAGTCGAGTTAGAATACAGGTCATCCGCTGCATTTTAGTGAAACAACGAGGTAAGATATTTCCAGAAGTACAAGCATTGGTACCCCGGACCCAAGAATGATGTATACGGTAATAATTTTGTTTTAACTTATTTTTATTTATTTTAGTATAATGGCGTCAACTAGTGGAGAAAATAGTCGAATAAAGGCATCAATTAGAGAAAATCGTCGTCCATTAACTGAGGTAGAATTACAGAGAGAGGCAGACAATTTATGTGAAATTCTGGGAATTGAAGTCCTCCCACCACAACATGATGTTCATTTAAAAAAAAAGTTAGATGCTGCTTTTGTGCAAAAGGAAAAGATAGAAAAACCAGTTTTGCGTGTTCTGAGTGTCGCAGACCATATTGCATGGAACATACAGCCCAGCTATGCTGTGGATGCGAACATCAAGATCCAAGAAACTGAAGACCTGGCTAAGAATAACTAAGACTTATATTACCAAAAGAGTTTTTTTTGTTGCAAGGATAGTTAGACAGGTGAATTTTGTAGATGATAATTTCAATTTAATGTTTATTTGTTTTAATAACAATGTTTTAAGTTTGAATATTATTTTGTTATTTTTGAATTTGAACAAATATATCTCTTTGTGAAATACCACACCATGGTTAAATTTTTTTCAACACATTCTACAAAGATTAGATATTCTCCCAAATCCATCAAATATTCACATTTTCTGTTTTTTTTTGCTAAAAAACAGCTTTGGGTTTCTGAGACCCGAGTGTGAAGTTCATGCCTTAATAATAAGTGTGATGTACCAGGGTTACTGAGATAATAACGTGCATATTTTATAGTTTTGTTTATCATATTATATTATTTTTTGGTATACAAGTAAGAATTATTATTGCTATATTATCAAGAGTGTTAAGAAACCCCGAACCAAATGTTGAGTGGTGTAAAAAAAAGCCGAGAAAAAGTGATGTTATCAAAAAACAAAAAGGTATCGGGAGAAGCTTACGTTAACGATAAGGGCATTGAAATGGCTGCCAGACTTACAGGAATAGACTACATATAAAAATTTTTACGATCTAATAATATATTTACTTACATACAGACGTTTGATAGCTTTATTTACTGCGTACTGAATTGAAGAATACTTTCTTTGTTTCAGATTTAAACGGTATAAGTGCTTCGAGAAAATTGGGCCTGAACAACGGACACTTATACGGAAAATGTCAATTCCCTATCTTTAAAGAATGGGCAATATTGCTACCCTTTATAGTCTCATTTCATGTCAAAACGTAAAACAAAGAAGACCGCGACGTGACCATATGCCCGTTTGTCTTGAACAGATATGCCAGAGGAGAGTGATCGCTGACTAAGTATCTTAAATATTTTTTGTGTAATAGTCAATAGACAAAGTTAAACACAAAGTACTTTTACCATATCTGAACTTCAGATTCTCCTGGGAGTGGTAGAAAATTTTTAAATGAGTGTTTTCGTCTGCTAGGGTTGGAATAATCGTAATTTTTATATCTTCTACGTTTGATGAAAGTAAGTTGAATAAGGGAACGATAAAAGTTCTGCTGCTTATAATCTGGCAGTTTCCAAAACTACTTAATCACTCTTTTTCTTGCAACAACAGTAGCTAGCTTTCAAGAGTACTGACAGCTGCACTTTATCTAAAAGAATATTTTGATAAAATATATCAATTTCCTTCAGGCAATTGAGCTCTATGCGCTCTAAAAAAAATAACTTTTACCTCTTTGCAAAAAAATTGCCAGGTATTGCTCGCTCTTGCTTTAAAGTTAGGTATGGACTTCCAGAGTTTTTATTGCGTTTTACATCTTATTTTCAGTAATTTTTCTTTTTTTGGCTCGTATATCTTCAGGAATACCAATTTTTTTTTAAACTACACCCAAAAACCGCTACAAAAGCTTTGCTAGGTTATGTTAAATAAGCAACTGTTCGTTGGCACTTAATACGTTTTGACATTTCATTCCTTATATCGCTGCTTGACAAAGCACCGTCGATATAAATTTTATTGTGCAAGTAAACCATGGCACATATTACCTCTTTTGCTTATAATCCGTATTTGTAAAAAAGTGGCACTTACAACGTTTTGCATTTTTTTTTTTTATTTTAATTAACGTGTCTCGACTACGAGGTCATTGACACGATGACAGTATAATACAATATAAGGTATATATAGTTTTACATTTGACAATACATAGTACAAAAAGACACATAAATTACAAATTTAACCTTTAGACATAATTATTACAATTTAGAATTTACTTAGCACTTGAATGTCTTTTAAATATTTAAACAAGTTTTTAAATTTCTGAGTTTCACTCAATATTTCTTTAATATTATCTCACAATTTGTATTGTTTTCTTTTAGCAGAAAGAAGTGGACATTCTTTAAGGAAATGTCTGACTGTTAAGGGACTGCTGCAATGGTCGCATGCAGGTGGATCAGTAGATGCCATTAGAAAGCCATCTGTAAGACGAGTGTGTCCAAGTCTTAATCTTCTTAGAATAACTTTGTGTCTTCTGGGCACAGATGGTAGCTCTAAGGAAGGTATAACTGATTATATATCGTGTAAATGACTCGAAGTTGTGTTCCAATTTGCTTTCCATTTGTCATATATACGCTTTTTAAACATTTTTTTAATATCATTATGCAACTGGATATTTGATATAGGTATATCCAAAGTAGAAGCTTCTTTTGCGGCTACATCTGCAGCCTCATTTCCTACAACTCCTACATGTGAAGGTACCCAGACCATAGTGACAATTACTCCATGATCCGTAAGATTATTGTATGTCATGTATTAAATTTACCAGAGGATGATCCGAGAACATGTTTTTAATTACTTGTATTGATGATAAGGAGTCTGTGCAAATCGCTACATTGTGGTCAGTTGGTTCCAACATACGAAAAGCCTCAACAATACCGTATAGTTCTGTAGTGTATATACTACAAACGGCAGGAAGTTTGATTAGTTTTGTAGTGCTAAAAGAGGAAACAACAGCACTACCCACCCCTACATCATTTTTAGAGGCATCTGTATAAAGAACTTTATGAAACTGATTTCGATTAAGTATGTCTAAGAACAATTGTTTAATTATAGCTTTAGGAGTATCATGTTTATTGAAAGAGTAAAGAGAGGTGTTGACATTCGGAAGTTGCTTATGCCACGGAGGATGTGTAGAGATATGAAAGGGTGAAGTTGCAGAAAGATCAAAACCGTCGAGAATAGAATTTAGTATGTAAGAGAGGGGTTGTGCAGCTCTAGTGGTCTGAGAATGATGAATGAGATTATTTGGTTGTATAAGTAGTTGATAGACTGGATTTTGTGGATTGGCTGATAAGCTAGCTGCATATGACAAAAGAAGATGTCTCCTTAACCAGAGTGGTGGTTCGTTAGCTTCACAGTACATACTTTGAGCTGGGCTAGATCTGAAGGCACCTAAGCAGATCCTAAGACCTGTATTTTGTACGGAGTCAAGAGCTTTCAGATGTGACTTGGAGGCAGACATATAGACAAAACTACCATAGTCTATTTTGGAGCGAATAATGGATCTGTAAACTGTGAGCAATACCTCTTCGTCGGCTCCCCATTGAAAATGTGCTAAACTTTTTAGGATATTAATATTTTTTAAGCAGTTGCCTTTCGTTTCCTGTATGTGTGTATTTCAAGTAAGTCTGGAGTCAAAGGTAAGACCTAAGACTTTATGATGATCAATAACATCTAGTTTTGCATTTGACACGCATCAATTATTGCTTTACATTATCCCCACCCAATTCTTCTATTTCACTATTTTGCTTAAAATATCACAATAGTTGTTTTATTGGTACGGTAATATATAATTTGTTTTAATATTATTTTTAATTCGGTTTATTGTTTAAATATTGTTTCGCGCGTTAAATCATACCAAAAATCAAAGGTGCAATTTAAAAGAAATAAGTAAGAAAACAATGAAAAGAAACGTGTATTTATGGATACAGATATATCATATGTAAAAACAATACAATTTTTATACAAACATTTTCTAAATAAAAAATCTTTGGACTCTTAAAAATAACCTACGCTAAACCGCTAACTTTTGATGTTTATGTTTTTGTACTACATTAATTTTTTGGAAAAGCTCAACTCTCTTTGTGAACCTCTAAGCATTTTATTTTATGAAAACATCACATATTTTAATTAATATTTTATAATTAACCGCATGATAAGATTTACGAATATACCTTTCGCAAATTCCAAATTATCTGTTTTCAAAATATAGGTTTTGATTCATTTTAATTTACTTTCGAGAGTGAATTCAGTACTCGTTAAATTAATTTGACAGTATGAAATAACTGATATTATACAATTATTATTATTTTACAACATATATTCTAAATATAGAATAAGAAAAGTACTAGACGAATGGAATAGAGGAATCACTATAATTTTCTCAGTATATAATTAAAAAAATCAGTCACCTGCGATACACAGATGAACACTTACAGTAAAAGCAGCGAATGATGTCGAAATGACGATTACCACCGAATGGCTGAAATGGATAAGAAAACAGTTCCGACTTCAGATCAATACCGGAAAAACAAACATTAAAATTAATAAGGTCTGTATTTTGAGAACTATTTAGAAAGTGGAAATTAAAAGGTCTAATTAAATAAACTTATTTTAACCTTAAATTGTGGCTTATTCCCATTACAATTGCAATTAACAGTTCAGTTATATCGTTCTATTGTTTCCAAGTCAAACTAGAAAGGTTTTGGACAGAGAGGCAAACGCAAAGAGTTAAGATGGTTGTTTATGAAAATAATTAAAATGCTAAAATGCTATAGATGATTCATAGTCGGTGGTCGCCATAAATAGCGTACGGCGTTTATTAGAGACCATCACCTTAGTGTTATATGAATACGAAACATGGACACTGAAATAAGATCATCTCAAAGGATTACTCGCATATGAAATAGAGATATACCGTCAGTTGTGACAAATACGATTTACAAGCAGTGTCACTAACAAAGAGGTATAATGATGATGATAACTTGAACAGAATATACCCGTATTTTGTGTCATTAAAAAAGTGAAAAATACCATTGTTTTTCAATTTAACATAACATACCAATTTGGAATTCGCGAATTTGTATTCTTGTATATTTTTATTTTACTATATCAAGTTTAATATCACTAAAGAAGACATTACTGAGCCAGAGAGACTAGGTGAAAAGTACGCGTATATTATAACAAAATCTATACAAACAGTACTGAAACAGTGGAAAACCTTCAAGTCAAAAACTCTTATGAAATGTGAAAGAAATCTACAAGTAGTTTTTGCATTAAAAGTATATCCATTGGATTGTTAATTATATAAAATAATGGAAGTTTATGTCAATAGGAATGCCAGAAAACTTTTAAAAAAACTTTTTAGGTCACAATGGCAAATATATTGTACATATTTAAATGTTTCTAGACCAAATGTTTTAATCTATATATGTAGCTTCACTTATATTGGCATAAATTGTTTTAATACGAGATACCTATAAAAATAAAAGACATGTTGAACAACCACGTAAGAAGTAATAAAAATTTTGGTGAACATTATAAATTAGAGTGTTATAACAAAATTACCAAAAAATCTTCTTGTCAAATAAATTGACAAAATAGAAATTTAAGTTTAAAAATACCAATAAAATCCAAACGCATAAAACTATTTTGCAAAGAAGAATAGATATTAACATACTATTTTACAGTTCTGTATATTGAAATACCTTTACGCCATCATCGACACTACTGGGTAATGAAGAGCGTACAATGGCAGTGTATTATGCAGCTAAAGAAGAGAGTACATGACATGTTTCCAGCGACATAAAACTGAAACCTGTAGGAATAAACAAATAAAAAATTATGCTTTTCCAGGTTCAAAGAACTAGCCAATCCGTTTGACAAGAGTAGCGATTTAATGTCAAAAGAATCGCCCATAATGAACACGTCAAATTATAAATAAACTTATTACCTAGTTAGGTAGAGGTAACCTGACAATCTGGATCAAGGATTTTGTGAAGCAAATATTCCACAAAATTAAATGTTCAAATTTATAACATGGGTTATGTCGGTCAGATAACCAAACGGGACAGGTAGCCAACTCGCATTGGCGTAACGATTAAAAATCGACAAGAAAAGAAAGAGGACCCGTAATCGTATAGAATTGACCGAAGTCGAACCGGCACCAGAAAGGTTGCTTGTCAAAATTAATAATGGATATATTATATGGGTATAGACCTTGGAGATGTTTGTTTATATACCTTACAATTTGCTGATGACCAAGTCATCATAGCCAATGATAAAGACGATTTAGAGTATATGGCAAGAAAACTAAAGGAGGAATATGAACAGTGGGGATTGGAAATAAATGTAGAAAAAACTAAATACCTACCCATAGGAGCTGAGTTTTCCAATATCGAACTAGAGAATAATGAAGAAATCACCTCCTGTAGTGAATATACGTACCTGGGAGTAATCTTCGATAGAACGGGAAAAGACGATGAGGAAATAAAGAAAAGGGTTGCACAAGCTAGAAGAACAATTGGCTGCCTAAATGGAATACTTTGGAGCTCTGAAATAGGAATAAAGCGAAAATATAACATCTATGAGTCACTAATTAAAAGCAGTCTACTTTATGGAGCAGAAACTTGGAGAATAACCGAGAACAACAGAAAAAAATTAGAAGCTGTAGAAATGGATGTGTTTAGAAGATCGTTAGGTATATCCCGCAGGGAAAGAGTTCGAAATGAGGAAGTAAGACGAAGAATTGGAATAGATGGTTACTTAACAACAGACATTGAGAGGAAACAGTTGATTTGGTATGGTCATGTTCAAAGAATGGAAGACACAAGACTACCCAAGAAGATTATGCAGTGGGTACCACCAAACCGCAAAAACCGAGGAAGACCCAAGAAGACATGGAAAGAAGGGGTAACTAAAGCAATGAGTACAAGAGATCTTAGAGACTGCCAATGGGATGATAGAAGGACGTGGAAGTTAGGCAGCGGACAACGTCGAAAGACGTTCTAAAACCGATATATATATATATATATATATATATATATATATATATATATATATATATATATATATATATATATATATATATATATATATATATATATTATTAAAAAGATTTATTTTTTCGTTTATAATTGGACACTGACATCACTTCTCGAAGGTTTATCAAATGAGAGTTAACTGTCCTCTTTCTTTCCTTGTCTAAGGTCGAAATGCTTTAACGGATGATGCTATAGTTCGAGCCCTGGATCCGGGACAGAAAAACACAAAGGCTAGCCTAGTAGTTCTTGCTACTTAGACTAAAATATGCTAGTGTATTGGATCGACCTATTTATGAGCTGTATGGCAAGAGATAAGAGCTTGCGATTCAGTGATACTTCTCCGTAGATGTCATTATAAGGCAGCTGATGGAAAAATACAGGAATAAAGACACTCATATGCTATTCATTCTTCGTGAGAGAGTATGTGGTAGAGTTCTTATAGAGATCCTGTGTGAGTAACAACAACACTGCAAACTAAAAACCCTTGGTGTTTAATGTTAATGTATGTAGGAAATCTGAAAGAGGACAAAAACAAAGTACTTGGAATATTCATTGTAACGTGGAGATATTACAAATAAAACGATAACTTCGGATGGTGAAAAGGAATAAATAGGTAAAGAAATAATAAATAAGACTTACTCACAATCAATTTAATTTAACTATCAGACGACCGGTTTCGCTTTCTACAATATGCAAAGCATCTTCAGGTCTCGATACAAAGTTAAACAAATGCTGAAATAAATGAATGAATAAATGAAATGAGGTTGAATGCTCGAATAAATGAACTTTGAAAATAAGGCTATTATCGAGCACAAAATAATTAAATCAAGCCCAAGTACTTTCGCTTATAATAGCATCTTCAGGGGCATTTCGTCAAAATAAGATCTATCCAGCAAGCGTAGGAAGTTGAAACATTAAAACTAACATAAATTATACAAAAACACTACACTAAAACGAGGACAAACAGTTTAATGCTGAAATGATAAAAACCCATATTAGGGTGTTGTCTAATAAAGATAAACAAATTAGATGTTATAAATTACAATAATTATGCCAATATTACATGTCTGTGGTTTTATTTAAATGAGTATGAGTAGAGATTGAACAAACAATCTCACACATATCTCAAATTCATTGGATCAAATCTATCTCCTCAAGAACTTCCCGTTTACTGTCAAATAACTGCAATAATAGTATTGAGTTCTCCATTCAACAATATAAAGTAGTTTCAAACATGTTCTAGCATCCATCTATTAATAGAGTACCGGCATGTAAGTAATATTTATTTTATTTATTTATTTGCTCATTTATTAATTTATTACAATCGAAGAGACTATTTTATAACAATTTGTGGGCCTTACCTTGTCTGTTTAACTTTTTAAAAAACTTTTATACCTTTTATTCAACTTACTCATTTAAATAAAACCACAGACATGTAATATTGGCATAATTATTGTAATTTATAACATCTAATTTGTTTATCTTTATTAGACAATACCCTAATATGGGTTTTTATCATTTCAGCATTTGTTTAACTTTGTATCGAGACCTAAAGATGCTTTGCATATTGTAGAAAGTGAATCCGGTCGTCTGATAGTTAAATTAAATTTATTGTGAGTAAGTCTTATTTATTATTTCTTTACCTATTTGAAATGGACTCACACAAGCAACACATTCATGATTTGAAAAGGAATAACTTTAAGTACCCATCGGATTGATATTATAGAGTAATAGAGAAATAGATGAAGATGAATAAAGTAGAATTAGGATCGGATGGAAGAAATGGAAGAAATCAAGTATTGTGTTGTATGACAAAATGATTCGTATGAAACTAAAAGAAAAATTGCCAAAAGAACTGCTATGGTATACACAACTGAATGTTAACACATTCATAGGAAGAGGAACAAGAAATTCATATGTGAAATTACTAACGAAGCTTAGATGGATGAGTGGAGCAACAGAAAAAGGTAAGATTAAGAATATGTCTAGGAGTAGTACCAATTTATGCTAAAATGAGATAGCATAGTTTAAGATAGTTTGGACATGTAAAAAGTCGAGATGTTAATGACCAAATATAAAGAATTGCTCATTTACAAGTTTCTAAAAGAAGTATGAGAAGAAGACCCAAGAAGATCTGGGGAGACTCTTAGACAAGACAATTCGGTAAAAGGGATTGATCTTAAGATAGAAAAATAATATCCATAAACAAAGGCATAAAAATTCTTGAATTAAACAATATGTACCTGTCCAATTTACAGTGAAATATGGTCAATGTGACAAAACTGAAAGAATAGACGAGAAAAAAATAATATTAAACTCCTAGAATCAGATGTATTTTAAATTCTACGATTATAATGTCCTCAATTGATGTTGATCTATTATAAATAGAAGAGTTGTCAACATATATAGACTACGAAGAGTATATCAGATCACCTTACATATTTTGTTCTAGCTGATATCGGTTCGGATCATAATCCAGTAGTATCTGTGATAGAAGCTAGACCAAAGAAAATAAGAAAAGCCATCATTCCAGCTTTAGAATTAAGCCAGCTTAAAAATGAACATCTACAACAAACAGTGCGAGAAGAAATAAACACCAGCCTCAGTGTAGCAGAAAGCCAAATCCGCAGAACAAACAACATAGATGAAAAACTTAAGTATATAAATACTATAATAAGAACTACGGGAAAGAAACACCTAACCAAATCTGCAAAGAAACATAAGGTGTGGATGACACCAGACATTCTAGAACTTATGGATGAAAGACGTAAAATGAAGAATAATGCAGAAATATACAGAGAGATTGATAAGAACATAAAGCAAAAAATAAGAAATGCCAATGAATCATGTATTACAGAACAATGTGTAGAAATGGAAAACTATGAAAGAAAGTATGACACGTTCAATATACATAAAAAAGTAAGAGAAATTACAGGAACCCAAAGAAGACGTCAAATAAGTTTGCTTAAGAACAAAGATGGAAAGATTATTATAGATTTAACAGAGAAAATTAATAGATGGAGTGAATACATAAGAGAATTATTTGAGGACAACAGAAATAACATTGTTCTGATATATGAAACGGGACCTGAAATTCTAAAATGTGAAGTAGAAATGGCACTTAAAAATTCCAAAACTGGGAAGGCAAATGGACCGGATGAGGTTCCTACCGAATTGCTAAAGCTCTTGAATGATGAATCAATAGGTATAATATTGCACTTATTTAATACAATATACAATACTGGTATTATACCTCAAGAGTGGCTGTTGTCTACATTCGTTACACTGCCAAAGAAATCTAATGCTAAAGAATGTTCAGAACATCGAACAATATCTTTAATGAACCACCTACTAAAGATATTTCTAAAAATCATCCACAACCGAGTTTATCAAAAGTTGGAGTCAGATATTAGTAATACACAGATGGGGTTCAGAAAAGGGCTTGGTGCTCGAGAAGCTCTCTTCGGTTTGAATGTTCTTACACAAAGATGCCTAGACGTTAATCAGGAGGTACATACGTGTTTTATCGATTTTGAAAAAGCGTTTGACAGAGTACGCCATGATAAGCTTAGAGAGATTCTTGAAAGGAAGGACATAGATAATAAAGATCTGCGAATAATTCTCAATCTATATTGGAATCAGAAAGCTAACATCAAAATAGAAACTGAAACATCACAAGCAATAGAAATACGTAGAGGAGTACGACAGGGTTGCATTTTGTCACCTCTGTTATTTAATGTATATAGTGAAAGCATCTGTCAGGAAGCCCTTTTACAAGCAAACGGAGGAATCGTAATTAATGGAGAGATTGTAAATAATATTCGATACGCGGACGACACTGTACTAGTTGCAAGAACAGTAGAAGAATTACAAAGATTACTTACAGACATAAATATTGCTTGCAAAAATTATGGTATAAATATCAATATTAAAAAAACCAAGTATATGGTCTTCAGTAAAAACATTACACAACCAGCGTATATTAGTATAAACGGCACTCAAGTTGAAAAAGTATCAAGTTACAAATACTTGGGAACTTTAATAAACGAAACTGGAGACCAAAACAACGAAATAAAAAGACGTATCGAAATTGCCAGGGCCACCTTCATAAAGATGAGAAAATTCTTCTGCAACAGAAATATAAGCATCCCTCTACGATTAAGAATGCTGAGAGGCTATGTATTTAACACGCTATTATACGGTGTAGAGGCCTGGACTCTCAAACAGAACAACATGAAAAATATTGAAAGTTTCGAGATGTGGTGCTACTGTCGAATGCTGAAGATTAGTTGGGTTGAAAGAATAACAAACTGTGAAGTAATAGGAAGAATAGGAAAAGACCCAGAGATTTTGTTAACGCTAAAGCGACGAAAACTCGAATATTTTGGTCACCTGATGAGAGGACATAGATACGCATTACTTCAAAATATAATGCAGGGAAAAATAGAAGGAAAACGGAATCCAGGCCGTAGAAGAATGTCATGGTTGCGGAATTTGAGAGAGTGGTTTAGCTGCAACACTAATGAACTCTTTAGGTCAGCCGTAAACAAGGTCAGAATAGCCTTGATGATTTCCAATCTCCGATAGGAGTGGCACAAAAAGAAGAAGACATATTTTGTTCTTAAAATGAAGAGAATATACTTAAAAATCCTCCTAGTAAATGCTTCAACAAGTAAGCATACAGACTAAGATATGAATAAATTATTCAGCAAAAGAAAATCATAACACAAACAGACATTTTTAAACTCCAAATTATATTGTGCTTTGAATAGAAATTCTCGGGGGAATCGAATAGTCCAATGGATGAGTATTACATTAACAGTTGGTTTATCGATGATTGATATCGCTTATCCACTAGTTCCTCCTGGAAGGTTTTAAGATGTTTAAAAATCTGAATATACATACTTTGTAAACATGTTTGAGACTTCAGAAAGAAAGATATATAACAGAAAAAATCTAATGAAATTATATATGTACGAAGATTCATGACTTTTATAAAATTGTATTTGGTAGTAATTTATTTATAGATCCAAAGTATGTTAAAAGTTTACTGACATTGCCTATAATTACTCAGGATATTTGACTGTTCCGTGAAATTTCAGTACTTATTACTATGACTTTTATAATATTATCGTATTTGGTAGTAATTTATTTATAGATCCAAAGTATGTTAAAAGTTTACTGGCATTGCCTATAATTACTCAGGATATTTGACTGTTCCGTGAAATTTCAGTACTATATTACTGACTTGTAATAAAAAATTCAGTTACAAAAAAAATTTGATATGCTAAGCCGAGAAAAACACTTCATTGGATTTTACCTTCTAATTTCATGTCAGTTCTTGCATTCACCTAAGTACTTATCAAATCGTAATATTTAATTTCTACTATGTATTCGTATAAAATTGTTCTTGGCTATTTGTCTTGTCTTTCATAATAGGCAACACTACAAACGGCTTTTTATTCATTTATTATTTATATATATATAATGTATTCTAATAGTTTGTGACAGTTTCTTCAATGAAAATATTAAATATTTCATGAAATCTTAAATTTACACAAAACATGTTGTTTAATCTAATTGATGGAGTGAATACGCACAATCTACTGCTCTGATATACCCAAACTCTGACAAAGAGGTGACCTTCGAGAATTCCGTACTTTTCAATGGTTTGACCGTCCCTCCTTATGAGTTTGTCCTATTAAAATAAATCTCTTGGTTTATTGCGACAACCATATTCTTCTATTTCTCTGCCTATTTGGGAGCTGTGATCCCCTTTGTCTTTACGACATTGCCTTTTTATTTCTTTCGATGACGTCCTTTGGTAATTCTTACCCAATACGAAAGAGCTTTCCGGTGAGAACTGAAAGACATGCATATGACAAAAGGGGAATTTTAAAATATCATCTCCTAGTAAATGTTGCGGAGATGGGCTCTAGAAGAATAAGTTTAAAGTTTAGTCGGACAAAAGACAGATCTAGAACAATCTTGAATATATTGCTTGTGTGAGTCCATTTCAAAGAGGTAAAAGAAATAAGAATAAGACTTACTCATAATCAATTTTTTCTACCACCAACGAACTGTCTCGCATATTACAAATATAGTAAACTTTTCCATATATTTGTTAAATAGTTAAAATAAAACCGATGATCACCCGTCAACAGTTTACCATAATAGTTTAAACTATTTTTTCTGAAACACTAAATAATAATCCTTGTATCGGCATTATTTAGTTAACCATGTACCTTAAGACCTGAAGACACATAGCAAATTATAGTATGCGAAACTGGTCGTTGGTGGCAGAATAATTAATGGTGAGTAAGTCTTTTTCTTATTTCATTTGCCTATCCAGAATAATTTTCATTTTAAAATGAAGTTCTATTGAAGTACTACAATTATGATGATAACTTTGAACAAATATGATAACTTTGAACGAAGAAAAGAATTATTTTTTTTGTTTTAATTTCCGATAAGAAAATTCAATGATGAAATACAGTTATTATATGCATTAGAGTTAAAGCGTAATTGATGTATCATTACAAAGAGGCCTCAATAAAACTAGAACAAACTTGAAATAAGAATGCTTAAAAAGCAGAGTTGTCATGTTCAACCCCAAAATTATATTACCCAGAAGCCCATCCAAGTTCCTTGAAGAAGTAGATGGAAAAGACGAAATTAGAAATGATGAGAGACTCCATATCTGTGAAGGGATTTAATATTGCTATGATCCAACGTAGAATATTATGAAGAAATGTTTGACCCACTCATTCCAGGGTGTAACAGTTGTAGCTAGCTATAACTAGTTAATCACTCAATCCATTTTATCGACATATTTAATATTACTTAAAGTATTGCAATCTAAACCATAATTCAGTTTTATCTATAGAGACATTTTGAGCCAAACAATAAAGACATTTTGAGATTAGAACCCTGAAAGTCCACGTAAAAGTACGGCATTCTTTCCACTAAACCACCAAGCTTTAATAATTCTGTATTAATTAGAGTATATGCGACGTCTCAATAATCATAGTAGAAATTATTCTTAATCAATAATTTAATTTTGGGTTAAAAAAAACTAACAATTAAAGAGTTTTTACTTCCATTTGCTTTATTGCCTTCAATCAATTCAATTATTCCACGAACCCCGTATATTTTTTCATTATTCTCTTTTTAACAATTCGTACTGTGAAGCTACAACCACCCTCTGAGAAATAGAATAAATACAATGTGAGGATGCTCCTATTTTCTAAACAAGCAAGACTTAGTGTCTTCTGGTTGTCACCACAAGAAAATCAAATGAAGCCATCGGCAAAATTTAAATTGACCGGATAATTAAATTAATGGACTTTAGTGCTTTGTAGTTAGTTAAGTTTTTTGTTCAAGTATTTGCTCTATATGTTGAATAAATTTACAGTTTCTAGAACATCTGAAAAACTACAAATTGATGTGTACGTATGCTAATCCATCATTGTAGGCGTTTACTTATAAACTTTTTCTTTATATTGGTAGTCAACAACATAAATGACCGAATAAACCTCTGCATTCACTTGCTGAATACTTTTGAGATATTAATACAGAGCAGAGTAATTTATATGGAAAAAAATTTGTCGTCTGAAGACAATTATTTCTTAATTCTACGATAAATTCTAAGTTCTAAGAAAAAAAGTCCACTACCATAGGTGTATCATGAATTTCGAGGCGCCTCATTTTTCATTTTAATTTTTATTTGTCATTTTACGACCTCAGGTCCATATTGCGGTTAATTTTAGACAGATTTTAAACTTTTTTATTATATTTTTTGGGTATCGTTCAGATTGTTATTTATGATAATAAATAAACCTGTATTTAACTTTTCTTATCACACCAATGTTTTATAAAAAGATCTTAGTGAAAAAATCCTGAAGATGCTTTTCTTGGCGTAACAATATGTCTATCGAATATTCATAAATAGGTTTGATTATTGAAACAGTGCATAATAAAGAATTCGTCGTGCAATGTGTTTATATTTAAATTAGCATAGGAACTTCATATGTAATTTTTTTAATCTTGCCTGTATTATACTTAATAACTATTAAATATTTATGTACATTTGATACAGAAGAAATTGCAGAACAAATATTTTTCGTATAGGTACTTCAACGTTTTTCTTCATAAATGCATTTGTAATATAATTTATTAGTGCAATATTGAAGAACAGACAATGAAGATAACGAAAATTCTTAAACTGTCTCTCTACGACATATTTTACTACAATTTCTTTTAATAGGCATATCATTAGTTATTGGTAAATTGACTTTAGTACATTACATTCAATTCATTCAATAAATAAAAATTGTACCCCTTTCAAACATCCTGTCCCCATCTGCAACATACATCTCCAAGAAGATATAGTGTAGATGAAGAAACTATGAGTAAACATCCAACCAGATGTAAATTAGAAATCAATGGCATCAGCACGAAATAAGTAATGGAAGTAAAAATAAGTTTCAATTACTGTTCAGCTGAATAGACCTGAAGGAAGAAAGGAGAGAGTTTTATGTAAGAATCCGTTATAAAAGGTATATAATTAAAAATATTTTTCGGGCTATAAGAACGGTTTTGGACTAAAAAACTATCATCAGTGTATTATTTGGAATAAGTATTACCACTTTAGTATTCCACCACTTTGTCTTGAATAGTTAAATGGTTATTAGGAACCATATTTGTCATAAACATAGTTTTGGTTAAGTTAATTCTGAGGCCCACCTTCTAACGTGCAGTCTAGTTCATTTAACATGACAATGTCATGCTTAAGCTTTTCGCCGTCTATTGTTACTCTTATGTGTTCCCAATTGACCATCTTAAATGCAGACTCTAATGCCGTTATTACTATGATGCCATTAATTTCGGTGACAATATATCTCCTTGCCTTATCCCACGTTTTATTTGTATTGGTCGGGTTTGATTGTGTATCTTAACAGTTATATTGGCTTTTTGTAAATATTGTAAATAAGTTCAATATACCATTGGTCGATCTTGCTGTCATTCATTGCTTCTATAAGGTTGTCTATTATCTATATAAAGTGAGGACAAGAGGTTCGTTGTATTCTATAGATTTATCAATGAGTGAGTGTGCATGGAGGTGATCAGGGGTACCATAATTTAAACGGAATCCTGCCTGTTCTCTCGGTTTGTTAGAAATCTAATTTGTTATTCAATCTTGATGTCACTAACCTAGTGAAAAGCTTGTGTATGTGGTTCAACAGGCTAATAGGTCTACAATTAACTGATTTATGTAAGGCTAATTGCATTATGAAAAAACCAACAAAATTGATTTCTAAAAGACAACATAATGAAGCGACACATATAACTGAAAAAGACTGAAAACTACAACCAAAGACCACATAGTGTATTGTGATAGTGACTGGTTCTATGGCAAAAGTGCTAGAGTTGATGAAAAAATATTATATGTCACGGTAAAGTTGATAGAAAAGAGAGATCAAGTATAAAAGCAAATAGGCGGTAAAAATAACTTTATAACACTATAAGACGAAACCGATATATTCCCACTTAGATAAAATCGAGAACTTATAAAGCTAGTCTTCTTTCTCAGCTCTTTCCTTTTTCTCTTTTCTTACTTATTGCTGTCCATTGTGTTTTATGCTCTTTCCCTAATTAAGTCATTCCTGATCTTGTCCCATCTGGTCTTACCCAATATTTACCATAATATTTTCATTTAAGCTACTCCCATTTTTTTCCTGAACACTTCACTGTCGGAAAACAATGCAGGCCTCACCACACTCATATACATTTTCCTTTTAGTCCTTCTTAGATTTTTAATCATAAAATACACAATTCATTTGCTACCATTTAAAATAACCAGCCTGTATTCTATGGCCATTTTTGCGATTTTGTGTCCCATTTTCCGTTATGTAGAAGGAGTTTAAATTCTTTACTTGGCCTAGTTTTTCCTCCAAACCATTCGATATTTCCAACCATTCCTGTTTATTTCAACCACATATACTCCTTGTTGGACCTGCTAATCTTAAGTACTCCGTCTTCATTAAAATAAAATATATAATATGAAAAAAAAGGAAGCATCAAAAAAGCCAGTATAAAACTAATAATGAGATACGTATCGGAAACAAGACTTGAGTCATACACAACCATAACATAAAGGCTACTAGAAACGTACTTAAAGAGAGTACTGAGCGTAATTACGCTGAAAAATCGAAACGGGAGTGAAGATATTGGAAGACAATACAGGGTATAACCAATTGAAGAGCAGTGGGCAAAATAACAAGAGATAATTCACCAAAAGATAGAAGAAGTATCGGCAGAGCGCACAAAGTTAGACTGACAATCTTTTTAATCTCTAATTTTTATAAGTATCTCTCTTTGTCTGTAAGTCTCCCTCACTTTCTCTCACTCCCTTTCTCACTCTTTCACTCTCTATCTCTTCCGTTTTATCCCTCTCTGTATCTGCTTCAATCCTTAATTTATTGTAAATTCATATGAGATTTTATTAATAATTTAAGCAAAGTTGTTTAACCTACAGTAATTTTATTAGATTGATGCTTACGATCATTTTGTACACTCTCCTAAAACTTCATTTCATTTGGAATAGCATCGTATGAAATTTTGGAAATTTTATAATACTTTTTCTGAAATTGAAACAACAGACTTTTTAAAATAATTCACCCTAAAATTTAAATTGATAATAAAACTAATGTCGTGCCTTTTTAAATATGTTCTAAGTGTTAATATTGCAGTTTATAAATCAATTGATTAACCAGGAGTATTAGTTGTGTGGCTTTAAAAGACCTTTGACATTTTGTCAATGTCCAATACGAAAAAAATTTGTTTTGCAAACATATTACAATAAATATTCACCCTTTCATAAACAATCTAAACAGGTTTTACCCGTTTACAGTACATGATATTACACAATTACTAATCCGTGTGATACAAATTCTAACAAACATGGAAATATATAAACAAATTTATAAATTTTTGTACAAATGAGATACTAAGTCGATACTTCTACAGTTTGGTCGTTATTATTAAGTATTTCTTCTTTTTCTTGGTTGCACTTTGTGTCAAAGTTTAACTTTGACGTTAAATAGTCCTCACCTCCTTCAGAAGCAGATTCGTCGTTGTTATCTTCTTTGACAACATCGATATTATTGTTTGACGGAGAAACGAACTCTCTCATATTGTTGTAGTAATCGGAACCACTGACTTTGCCCATAAAAGATCGAATGTCGTCAAAGTAGGCGTCCTCTCTGTCGTTTTCGTTGCTGCTGCCAGGAGAATCGGCGAGTGTAACGCCACCTGTTGATAAAAAAGATTTTTAATCATAAATATTTACAATTTACATGAGAAACCTTAATTCTTAAAAAAAATTGTGATTTTAATAATACCATGTACATTTGTTTCGACTTTAAATAACGCAATATTGAATACATAAATTTATATTCCATCAACAATTGAAATAAACGGACTATATTAAAAACAATTTGTAATAAATATGATTAGAACAAAGCATGTAAAACACAAGACAGCTTTAAATGCGGGTTTAAAACGCGAAAGCCCCTGTTTTCAATGCCAGTCTTGGTTCAAAATTGCCTGGATCAACAGAAGATGTTTATGCCTCTTTTAGCGACTACAAGAAAGCGTTTGACAATATCAAACATGATAAACTAATAGAACTATTACATATTTGACACTAAGCTTATATCCAGATTATTATTCTGTATTGAAATCAAACAGCCCAAATAAAGTATAGACATAAATATGGTGAGTCAAAACATAACCATTACTAAAAGAATTAGACAGGCTTGCATACATTCGCTACTGCTTTTCAATCTATACACGGAACAAAAATTCCTCTAGGGGCACTAGAAGATTTCTCTGGAAGTACAATGAAGGCATAAATGGCATACTAATAAGTAATTTTCAATATGCAGATGATACTGTTATAATGGCCGATTATTGGTAAAGTTTCAACTTTCCGTTTTTTCTTTGACTCCTTAGGTTCATCAACAAAGGCAAATTGACTAATGGATTAGTGAAAGATTCTAGATATTTATTGATTATCGTTTTTGATAAAAGATGTTATGTTTTGAGGATTTTGGTTCCTCTATTGAAATGCAAGTCTTTATTGAAATAATACACCATTCGTCCGGGACGAAAATGCCTCTGAACCTTTAAAAATCATACGAACAAGGTGAAAAAAATGATTCAAACAAGAAATGTAGCATTTTTGTTGAAAAAATATGATTTTAAACAACAATATTTATTATAACTTTTTCTGTAGAATAAACAATTCTCGAAGAAACAACGCTTGAAGCGACCGGCGATTTTGAGTATCAGATATGAGCGTAAAATCAATTTAAATTAAATTTAACTAACATTTGTATCAACTCAACGGTAAAAATCAGATATCCTTTGACCAGAGTGTCCTATCGATAAAAATGCGTTTTAAATGTTAAGAATGCAGCTTTCGTATACTCAATTCCTAATACGTTTTGCTGCAAATGAAATCAGTATCTATAAGGTTGATAAATAAATAATCGTTGCGTGATTTTTGCCATTTTTTATGATGTCACTTAATGCTGTCTTAGTGGAGACATTTCCCGTTACATGAGATTGTCTGTAATGTAAAAGTTTAAATTCAGCGTTTTTTAGGCATATTTCAATGCCTTATATTTGCGAAAACTTAAAATCGAAATTTTGTGTTAAAAATTTTTAAGGTAAGGCTCTGAAGACAATATGGAAAAATTGCATGCGAAAGCTGCATTTTTCAATTTTATAACTCATTAATTACTATTTATAACTGGGAATAAGCCACAATTAAAGATAAAAATACGTTTATTGACGTTTCAATTTCCAATTCGGAAATCGTTCTCAAAATACAAACAGTAAATTAAACAAATTTTGTTTTTTTTTGTTACATCGTGAAAAAATTCTTCTAATAATTTAATTTTATCTGACTCATTTATATTGACAATTCAGACATACATTATGCATTTTAAAGTAGACGACTTTAAAATGATATTGCCAATATTGTTGAGTTGCGCTCCTGGGACGACTTTACTTATAAGATAGTTCATTCGATTACATGAAATCAACTTATGAGGTTTTTTTCCTGGTTTTTCCCTCATAATTTACTATGGAATCACTAACAGGAGAATTTTACTGTCATCATGTCATGTGTTTGTCTTTTTAAAGACGAATTACATGCTATGATTTTTTTCTGACGGATATTCTCAAGTTAAAGTTGATTTCATGTAATCGAATGAACTATCTTATAAGTAAAGTCGTCCCAGGAGCGCAACTCAACAATATTGGCAATATCATTTTAAAGTCGTCTACTTTAAAATGCATAATGTATGTCTGAATTGTCAATATAAATGAGTCAGATAAAATTAAATTATTAGAAGAATTTTTTCACTATGTAACAAAAAACAAAATTTGTTTAATTTACTGTTTGTATTTTGAGAACGATTTCCGAATTGGAAATTGAAACGTCAATAAACGTATTTTTATCTTTAATTGTGGCTTATTCCCAGTTATAAATAGTAATTAATTTACAATGTCACAAGAAAATAGCTTCAGAACAATATTTATAACTCATTTTAATTTTTGTCGATAGGTCACTCTTATCAAGAAATATCGAATTTTTACCGTCCAGTTGATACAAATATTATTTAAAACTGACATTTAAAATTGCCGGTCGCTTCAGGCGTTATTTCTGAGAGAACTGTTCATTCTACAGAAAAAGTATTGATAAAAATTTTTGTTCAATATCATTTCAGCAAATTTTTTGTTAAATAATTTTTTCCCCTCCCGAACCCCCTCACCGGGTTTTAGGTAGAAGACTGAAGGTAGGACTGGCAAACTTTGTGGAATATCAAAATCTTGTGAAATATCAAAATTGACATATGTCAATTGTAGTATTAGTTAAAAAAAAGTAATTGAAAATATTATAGTTACCATTTCCTTCGTCAGCTTCGTGTTTCTTAAGATGTCTGTCCAAATTCGTCTGTTGTCCAAAACATCTCTCGCACAGCGGACACTTAAAAGGCTTTTCTTTATTATGGATATTTCTTACATGTCTTTGTAAATTACTCGATATACTAAAGGATCTTTCACAGTAGTTACATTTGTATGGTTGTTCACCGGTATGTGTTCTGAGATGACGAGTCAGATTTGCTGATCTTGGGAAAACTTTTCCACAGTACGTACAAGTGTACCTATCTTTCACCTTGCTTTGTGTGTATTGTTGCATAACATCTTGAAACGGTTTAACCGTCGATCGTATCATTTCCATTCTTTGAGGTTGAAGACCGTTGAGGAACGGAAACCTATGAGGTGGAAATGAAAAAGGAAGCAGTTTGTCGTTGGCTGGAGATGGGTAACCATATGGAAAGTTTCTACAAATATCTGGCATCATGGGGTGGATAGGCCTTGGATATGCCATAGGGGGTGTGACTGAAACATTTTGAGGAGATATGTTATTGTCGTCGATTACATCTAGTACATCGACGTTTTCTTCTTCTGTGTGAGGTACTTGTTGCTCTTCTTCGGCACTGACTATAACCCGATTATTTGGTTTCCATCCACTTAGATCTAATGGCTGATCATTAGTTTCTTCAGCTGTAGATGTAGATTCAGATGATTTCTTTGTATTTTCTTCAAATTCTCGTTTGAATTCTCGTTTAGGTGTATACATTGGAAATTGTGGTTTAGGTACAAATCCTGCTAATGTAGAAGGTTCTGTTTTACAGTAGGGTTCGGTTTTTACATTCGAATGTATCGAATTAATTGTAGGTTTCATATCTTCTTCAAATTCTCTTTTACAGGAAAATGATGGAAATGATAAATTAAATTGATCCTTCGGTAAAAAACTCTGTGGCCTACTAGGTGAAGACGAACCAGTAGCTTCAATTCCTTTTGGAGGACTCATCTCAGTTTTTACTCTTTCCATGTCTGGCGAACATCTCTCAAGCTTGGGTGATAATTTAACCCTTTTTTGAAGAGGATCATCTTCAATTTTGGGTAATTGGTTGAACAACAAAGGTGGTATAAGTGGTGTAGAAGGAAAAAATGATAACTGTGGTGCAAAAAATGGTATCGGACAACCAAGTGGTCGGTAAAAAGGAAAACCATTATTGCCAGCCATCGGTTGATTCATTATTAAAGGATGAGGTCGACTAGGAAAAGGTGCTATAGTAGATGGATCACAGAAACGTTTGTGCTTGGATAACGATGTTAGTGTAGGAAAGGATTTTCTGCATTTGACGCATCTGATCTTCATTCGACAACTTGAATGCATCCGTTTGTGACGGCAAAGATTCGAGAATTGCGTATAAGACTGAAACAAATAAAGAAAGTTTTTAGTTTCTTGGTCACTCAAATAATATTTAAAAAGACGTATTGTGTATGTGTGTGTGTGTATTTCAAGGTAAGTGCTTTGGACTCTTCACTATTATATAAGATATGGCAAAGTTTAAGTAAAACTACATAATATTGTCTTAAGACCTTAGTCACCCTGAAAACTAAACTGAAAACATTGCGATTCATTTATAGAATCGAAGACTACAATTTTTAAATTAAACATATCTGGAAAGATAAATACTTGCTTATTATAACGCTATGAAGCACTTTATCATTACTTTATTATTAAAATTACCTTTAGGCAGACTTCACATTGAAAAGGCTTGTGAGAAGAATGGATGTGTTGATGCTGCTTTAAGCCAGAAGACGAAGAAAAAGTTTTTCCGCATTCTGGACAAGCGTGAGACCTAGCTCCTTGGTGGTGGGTTCTGATGTGGCGCTGCAAATTACTAGGATCAGTAAAAACCTGAAACATGTATTCAAATTGTACGTGAGTTAAAAATGTCTCTGTAAATAAATACTTTAAGTGTGTAAAAGAAAAATTGATTTAGTTTAATGTTAAGCAGGTCGATTGGGTGAGTTCACAATAACGTGTTAAACAAATGCATAAAATAAATTCTATTTACAGCAGAAAGAAGGTATTTAAGTTTTTAAATTATGTTTTTTTTTTAAATATAAGTGTTCGGAACATATCCAAACTGCGGTGCAATAATCCCTTTTTAATATCTCCGAGACGGACCTGTGCGGGAACGGCCTGCCTAGCGAGGACGCTACCATTCCGAAACTAATCTCCGACAATGCAAGTCGCATGTTTTATTTTCTCCGGGCGACCAATTTAAATATATTGATCAGCCTTATCATTTTTCCGTTATTATTCCAAAGTTACAGTGATTGTATTGTGAGTATTGTTCTGAGAAACTGTAAGTACACTTTTAATTCAGAGTTATTCACCTACCAATGGTATCAGTAATGTGAGATGTTAAACGCATAGTTTGCTGGATTATTGTCACCTTCATCAAGTTGCGATAATAAAACATTATTATTTGAGTCAGAATTTATTCTTCCTGAACCTGCATACGAGAAATACAGCCACTCCATCGAAGAAGTAAATTTTAATTCCTAGTATGGTGATTGGGGTTAAGAAAGAGAAGCTGTCCCCATCATTTTGTTCCTTTGAGCCGAATAAGACGATATTTTCTGACGAAAATAATTTGTTCCTGCATTCCTGTATTGTATTTTGTATATACAAACTCCCAAACTGCGATATCTTCTGGCGGCGAAAATATTTGCCTGACACAGCGGAATTCGCCGATTCACCGAGGTCACATTAGTCACCGTCAAAACAATTCCATTTGATGTCGCGTCAGCGATTTCATCGTTTTGAGAGCAAAATAATCTGTTCGTAGATATAAATGACTATAATTTTTATTTTCTTTCATTTTATTTACGCATTTATTTTATACTTTCCTACATTACATTTTAAGTTTATTATAGGTAATTTCTTTCTTAACTTTATGGTGAATAGCTCTAAAAGTCGATTTTATTTATTCGATTTAAAGCTAATTAGAAAAAATTAATCTTTACGTTCCAGGGTCGTCTTTAAAAATATAGCAGACCTTTCCCTTCAATTTATTACATTTAAATAAAATCGACTACCTTTACTACTTTTATTTTTTATTTTTTTTAAGTGACTTTATACTTTATACTGATACATTTTTCCATTTGTTTTTTGATTTTTTTTAATTTATGAACATTTATGAACATTTTCTATTTCGGTATATAATAAAGAAAAACGATTAGGTGTAAATACTTTTCGCATTAGTGTTGTGTCGCGAGTGAGTTTTTAAATCCGCGCAAAGTAGAGCGCATGTTTCCGAGGACCCTGCGAGGTTCTTTTATTCTAGAGTTAGTTGTAAAGATAATATTCATAACTTGGGTTTCTCAGTTCAAAATACACAATGCAAGCTCTTCAGAAAACTAGAAAAAATTCTAAATCCGCGATTACAAGAGTCCAAAACTGGGTAACTTCAAATATAAATTCCGAAAATGATTCATTCCTCCTTCAAACCAAGTTAGATAAATTAGAATCCGACATAGTAAAATATAATGACGCTCAGGATGAAATTGAGCATCTAGATGTAGACAATTTAGATACAGAAGATAGAGATAGCTTTCAAAATAAATTTGATGAGTCAGTTTCAGCTATTAAACAAAAAATTTATAGTTTATCTGTTCTTGCGTCTCCAATTCCAAATCCTAATATTAGCCAGGCCGTTCCCGCAATAAATAACCAAAACTTGGGTGTAAAACTTCCTCAAATTTCCATACCCCACTTTGCCGGCGATTATACAAAGTGGGCTCCGTTTTATCAATTGTTTACCGCCTTGATAAAAAACAATGTCCAACTGACAAATGTCCAAAAATTAATCTATTTAAAGTCCTATTTGAAAGGAGAGCCTTTATCTCTCATTGAATCATTGGAAATCACCAACGATAATTTTGACATTTCAATTAAAATATTAGAAGGTAGATACGAAAATAATTTAGCTATTATAAATTCACATTTGAGTTCAATAATAGATTGTCCTAACCTAACAAAATGTACGACATCCTCACTTAGGGAATTTTTAGTAAATATTAGAAAAAACCTAGATGCATTGAAAAACTTAAAATGCCCAACTGAGCATTGGGATTTAATTATCCTTAATATAGTAATGAAAAAATTAGATTATGGTACTAAAAAGGAGTACCAGTCCAATAGAGACTTAAAAGTAGATCCTACTTTAAAGGAATTCTACGAAATTATTGAAGCCAGATGTAATGCACTAGAATCCTTAAGTTCTTCCTCACATTTCGCGTCCAATGATATAAAAACTGAGAAGGTTGCTTCAAGGGCAAATTCAAAAACTACGTTACATATAAAAAATGTTTCTCAGAGTTCACCTACAAGTAACCGTCGAACTTGTTGGTTTTGTAAAACTGTTGATCATGCTATCTATAAATGTTCTAACTTTTCCAAACTTAGTACTGATGAAAAATATCAATTTCTGAGATCCCAATCTTTGTGTTTTAATTGTTTGGGAGCGAAACATTTGCTGACAGAGTGTAAGTCTAGAAATTGCACCCTGTGCGGTAAGAAACACCACACGCTTCTCCATAGAGATTCTGTAACAAATACTTTCTCCAAAAATCTGAATTATAGTGCGAGATCTTATTCTGCTTCCCAAAATAGTACAGAAGCCGTTCCTAAAAATGTACAAAACTCAAATTCCTTTCAAAGCTGGCGTGCACAGCCTCGTCAATCTCCAATTCCAAATACTGAAAATATAGTAGCCTTCCGAAATTCCGAGCCTGAAGCTCAAGGTAATTTTTCTTCACCTTCGATGCCATCATCCCTTCTTGTAGGTAAGGGGGATCCTGAAGTCTTATTGGCCACAGCGGTGGTAGATGTCTTGTCCGATGATGGTAATCGTGTCAAGGCTAGGATAATACTAGACAATGGCAGCCAGTGTTCTTTCGCTTCCGAAAAATTTGTAAAAAGGTTAAATGTCAAGACTTATGATAACCAACTCCAATTTTCCGGCATTAAATGCACTCCTACAATTTCTAATAAAATGCTAGATATTGTAATTGCTTCCAATACTTATGAGGATTTTAGACTTAACGTTTCCTGTGCGGTACTTCCAGTAATTACTTCTAGGTTACCAAGAATTAGTTTGAATAAGAATAGCTTGAATATTCCGACAGTATTCAAATTGGCTGATCCTTATTTCCATGTTCCGTCCGATGTGGACATGCTTCTGGGCGCTGATGTTTATTATGAAATTTTGCTTCCACAAATCCATAGATTAGGTCCGAAACTTCCTACTCTCCAGTTGACAAAGTTTGGTTGGGTAATCGGAGGACAATTACCTCCGCAAAATCTTTCAAAAGAGAATAGAGTCTCGCTCCTTTGTCAAAATACGTCCGAGCCTGCGGACTCATTGGATGAAATTCTTTCGAAATTCTGGAAAATCGAAGACCTTCCAGAATTCAAATCATTATCGCCGGACGAAGAATATGCTGAACAAAGCTTCGTTCAAACACATGTGCGATGTAACGATGGCACTTTCCAGGTCGACTTTCCCTTTAAGTGTACTGTCGAAAAGACCCCACTCGGTGACTCTTTCCAAGTTGCAAGAAGGCGATTTTTGAATTTGGAAAAACGTTTCCAAAATAATCCAAAATTATTTTCCACTTACAAAGATTTTATTGATGAATATGTGCTATTAAAACATGCCAAATATGTTCCATTCGATCCTAACAATAAGTCTGCTGAAATAAAATATTTCCTTCCTCACCATTGTGTAATAAAAGATTCAAGTGAGACCACGAAATTAAGAGTGGTTTTCGATGCTTCTAGCAAAAGTTCCACAGGTGTTTCCTTAAACGACATTCTTCATAAAGGTTATCAGGTACAACCAGATTTGTATGATATTCTATGCCATTTCCGTCGACATCCCTTTGTCCTGACCTGTGACATAGAGAAAATGTACCGTCAGGTCAAAATGAATCCTTCACAACTTCACTTCCAAAACATATTGTGGAGAAACTCCCCACAAGAAGACCTCAAATGTATACAACTTTCCACAGTTACTTATGGAGTTACCTCCTCTTCCTTTTTGGCGACCAGAGTTCTAAAGGAGCTCGCTTCCAATTCCAGTGAATTTCCTTTAGCCCAAAGGGCACTTTTGGAACAGACCTATGTCGACGATATACTCCACGGTACAAATTCACTTTCCGAGTTAGAAGATTCCTATCATCAGCTCAAGAGTTTACTAAACTCTGCTGGGTTTAGGTTGCACAAGTGGTCATCAAATTCTTCACAATTTAGACAAAAATACTGTGGGTCTGGTGATCCTGTCCAATATGAAATAAAATTGGAAGATGCTCCTAATAAAGTATTAGGATTGTCTTGGAATCCTTCGTCCGACAATTTTGCCATTTCTTTGCCTCAAATTTCCCAAGATGATGTTCTTTCCAAACGCAAGGTACTCTCGATTGTCGCCCAAATGTTCGATCCTTTAGGTATACTTGGTCCTTTCATAGTTATGGGAAAAATTTTCCTACAACGGCTCTGGTTAGCCAAAATATCGTGGGACGAGCCGCTTCCTACCGAATATTCCCAAGAGTGGAAAATATTCATTAATTCCATTGAATCTCTAAAAATTTTAAAAATTCCTAGGTGCTTATTTTCAACTAAGTTCATTGTAAATATTCAAATGCACGGTTTCGCTGACAGCAGCGAACGTGCCTACGGTTCTTGCTTATACGTAAGAGCCATGTACTCCGATAATACTGTCTCTTCTGTGTTGCTTACTTCCAAGTCCCGGGTTGCACCCCTCAAAACAATTTCACTTCCAAGGCTTGAGTTGTGTGCAATGGTATTACTTGCCAAACTCACCCAAAAAATACTTAAAATTTTTGATGGAACTCTCGATTTCGAATCCATAAATCTGTGGACTGATTCTCAAATAGCCTTGTATTGGATTCAGTCCCATCCATCCCGTTGGCATACATTTGTGGCTAACCGTGTTTCCCAAATTCAGACCTCGTTACCACAAGCCCAATGGAGACACGTTCGTTCTTCTGAAAATCCAGCAGACTTGATTTCCAGAGGAGTATTGGCTCCCGATCTACTAAATTGTAATTTGTGGTGGCACGGTCCAGATTTCCTATCCAAAGTGAATTTGGATTTGTCCAAATTTCTACTCAAGTCTCCACCGACTATTGTGCCCGAACAAAGGGCGCCCAAAAGGCAGGTTCTAATTGTGGGTACAGACTCAAAAAATATATTTTGGAGCCAACTGTTTGAAAGATTTTCGTCATTCAATAAGTTGTTGCACACCGTCGCATATCTCTCTCGATTTGCGTCTAATGCCAAAAACAAGGATACCAAAATGTCTGGTCCCTTGTCTGTATATGAAATAAATTCCGCCTTAGTGCTGGTCCTTCGTAATTTACAGTGTCAATACTTTTCCAAAGAAATTTCGCAGTTGAAATCTCTTAAACCTATATCCGAAAAAGGTATACTGGCCCTTAATCCTTTTCTAAATGAGCAAGGACTCATTTGTGTAGGAGGGCGGTTGCGCCACGCAGATATCCCGGAACTCCAAAAACATCCTGTCCTACTTCCTGCTAGAAGTCACGTTGTTTCCATTCTGCTCGAACGAGAGCATGTACGATTGGGTCATGCTGGCGCCCAAACCGTCCTTGCCAATGTACGTTTGAAATATTGGCCCTTGAACGGGATTAGGGAAATAAAAAGGGTCATTCATAAGTGCATGACTTGTTTTCGCTTTCGAGCCATAGGTGCTCAACAGATTATGTCCGACTTGCCTCCTGACAGAGTCACCCCTTCTAGACCCTTTGAGAGGGTGGGGGTTGACTACGGTGGCCCTTTCCTTATAAAGTCCTCACGTCTTCGAAAAGCTCCAAGTATTAAGTGTTACCTGGCCGTTTTCGTCTGTATGGCCACTAAGGCCGTTCACTTGGAGCTAGTATCCTCTCTATCCACTGACGCATTTTTGTTGACTTTTAAGCGTTTCATATCCCGAAGGGGCATTCCCACAATAGTTTACAGCGACAACGCCACTAATTATGCTGGCGCTAAAAATTACCTCCGGGAGTTATCCGAGTTTTTCGCTAAGTCAAATGTGTCTGAGCAACTAAAGATGTTTGCTTCCGAAAACAGCGTTGACTGGAAATTTATCCCACCTCGCAGTCCTCACTGGGGAGGTCTGTGGGAAGCAGCGGTAAAGGGAGCAAAAAGGCACCTCTATCGGATTGTTGGTAACGCTCACCTCACATTTGAGGAATTGAGTACAATCTTGGCTCAAATTGAGGCCATCCTTAATTCAAGACCACTATGTCCTGTATCTAGTGACCCCTCTGACTTGGAAGTATTGACTCCAGGTCATTTTCTGATTGGCCGCAATTTAACCTCTTATCCTGAACCTGACATTACACATCTGCCCGAAAATAGACTTACATTCTGGCAGAGATGTTCCCGTTTACAACAGTCCTTCTGGAAAAGATGGACCACTGAATATTTGAATCGCCTGCAAAACCGGCCCAAGTGGTTGACCCCTTCTAAAAATATACAAATAAATGATTTGGTATTGCTAAAGGAAGACAACGTTCCCCCACTTAAGTGGTGTTTGGGCCGAATTGTAGAAATCATACCAAGCTCTGACCGAAGAGTTCGTGCAGTTAAACTTCGTACCAAAGAAGGTATATTCATGAGACCCATTGTGAAGGTTTGTCCATTACCTACTGCTTAGCCATAGCTCTGACGAGTACCACTATTCGTCCTTATTATAAGTAGTGGATATATTCTTATTATAATTTTTTTTTTATTAGATATATTCTAATCTTCTTTATTTTTGTGTTGAAATCGGAGATTTCAACAGGGGGGGAGTATGTTCGGAACATATCCAAACTGCGGTGCAATAATCCCTTTTTAATATCTCCGAGACGGACCTGTGCGGGAACGGCCTGCCTAGCGAGGACGCTACCATTCCGAAACTAATCTCCGACAATGCAAGTCGCATGTTTTATTTTCTCCGGGCGACCAATTTAAATATATTGATCAGCCTTATCATTTTTCCGTTATTATTCCAAAGTTACAGTGATTGTATTGTGAGTATTGTTCTGAGAAACTGTAAGTACACTTTTAATTCAGAGTTATTCACCTACCAATGGTATCAGTAATGTGAGATGTTAAACGCATAGTTTGCTGGATTATTGTCACCTTCATCAAGTTGCGATAATAAAACATTATTATTTGAGTCAGAATTTATTCTTCCTGAACCTGCATACGAGAAATACAGCCACTCCATCGAAGAAGTAAATTTTAATTCCTAGTATGGTGATTGGGGTTAAGAAAGAGAAGCTGTCCCCATCAATAAGTATTTTTAGTGGAGGAGTGGAGATAACTGTAATCAATCTATATTATAACCTTTCGAGACTGGCTGAATGACAAAAGTCTATGCCACAAAAAAAACTGTAATCAAATCCCAGTGGAAGGAACTAAAGAAAAAGCGATGAGCGAATTTGTGAAGCCCGAAATTTTACAATTTCTAATTTAACTATGATGTCACTGCGTTTTAAAGGGTATGTAAAGCCGCCAATCCTGGCACAGAAGTATTCGTTAACGCTAAAACCTGTAGTGAAGATGTATTGGTCTTACAAAATTTCATGAACCAGAGTCGCGCATTTGGTGACATCCATCTACCAACTGACTGATATAATTACAAATAAAGAAGTACTGGAGAGGGTTGGTAAAAAAACAGAACTAATCACCACTATACAAACCAGAAAACTGGAATACCTAGGCCACGTGAAGAAGGAAGAATGATCTGTTGGCCAAAGGCAGAACTTATGGTGAAAGAATCTACGTGATTGGTATCAATGCAGATCGATTGATTTGTTTATAGCAGCAAAATAGAAGTTAAAATAAAAATAGCCATTATAATTGCCACCCTTCATAGGAAGACGGCACTCTAAGAAGAAGAATCTACCAACGAAACTTTAACATCCGACATTACTGAAAACATTTATTTGTCTCCAGTGCGTTCTTATAGCCACGCATGCAGCTAATGAGCCAAAATAGTTTTGCATTAGTAAAATAGATTATTTATTTATTGTTTTTCTTCTAACAGCCGTTTTTAATACTTTATATTGCATCCATCTGGCAGCTGAACCGTCACCAGATTAACAACAGCTATTCGTAACGTTATCGAACTATAAAAGTACCCTGGGTAAGTCTTTGCAAACCTTAATTTAACAGAATTTCATCAAATCACTTCATAAAAATAAATTCACAGCTGATCAATAACAAAATAAGTTAAATAGTTGACAGGTGTTATCAATATTCTAATGGGAGAGAACCAACTACACAAAGGGATAAAAATTGAATCATTGTTTTCCCCATTTTTTGGCAAACATTGTTCTATAATCTTTTGCTAAAAAGTTTTGCTTATTTGCAATGGTACATTAAATTAATAGCTTTAAAATAATCTACAGCAGAAGGTTTTAGGACTTATTTTCAGTAAGATACGGTTCTTCGCATTGCAATTGCATACCAAAGCTGCACTTTTCACCTTTAAAACTATTTTAATCTTTGTCGATAGGACAGACCGTGTAATTCATTCTACAGAAAAAGTGTTACCAAACATTTTTGATCAACAATATATCAGCTTCATTTGTCATTTGTCATTTGAAAAGTTTTTTTTGCAACATAGACATTCTTAAATATTAGAGATTCGTAAATTAATGTTTTTCACCCTCCTCCCCCCCTATACCAGGGGGTTTGTTTTAGGGACAGTCTTTTGATTATTTTCCGTTGTAAGCATCACAATTTAAACATATTTTGATGCTCTTATACAGTTAGTGCTAGAATATTTTACAATAGGTTATTTTATAGTAGAGAAAATACGCTTTCTTTTTTATGTAGTAGTGCATATACCTAAATGTACTAGAAAAAAAGTTATAATGAGAAATTGTATGCGTAGAAAAAAGTTTTATGTTTAGGTGTTACTTAGGAGAGGAGTATCTAGAATACTGTAAATCGTACTTCTTCTAAATGTCATTTTGAAGAGAAAAGATAAGAGTTTTTTTTTCTGTTAAGCAATGTTTATACCTATACCGCCGTATAGGTATATGCTACTTAACCATTGTAGTTTCTTTTAGCTCTATGTTTTAACTGTGATCAATAGCCTACACGTTCGACTCAACAATTCAACGGCAGGTAAACTCACACAGAATTTGAGTAGCGTACTAGCTTTTTGATTTGACCAGCCAAACAAAACTTTAAACGTAGCAGTTTAAAATCTAAAATAGTTTTACGCTTCGATAGATGAGCAGTACATAATGCATAGTCTCGCAACTATATTGTGAGTATAACCAAATCAGTATGACTAAAGGGTTCATACTGATTACAAATATGTAATAAAATTTGAGAAATTTGAGCTAGCGCATAAAAATTTTAACCAAACTGATTATTACATTTCTGGAAATATTCCACATAGTGTATAAGTGAATATACTTCTTTTAATATAAACGAACTTTCAATATTTACTTTTCTAATCGTATTGTTATTTTCTAATAAAATATTAAAAATAAAATAACTGATCGTAACTTAAAATGACACAATTTAAAAATTTAGATACCTTCTTTGTTTCGATCACGTCGTAGCAAAGGTTGTATAATGACTTACCTTGGTACAATTTTCGCAATGATATCTTTTAATTTGACCGTGCTTGATAGCTAAGTGTTTGATCAACAACGGTCGATAAGAAAACGCCTTCGAACAGTAATCGCATTGATGTTCATCACGTCTATGGTTGTGGTTTTTTATAACATGTTCGTCCAATCTGAAAAGATAAAAATAAAGCTAAGTATAGATGTCATTATGAGGACGAAGAATCGAAATTCAATTAATGCATATATTTGTCTTAAGGATGAGTCGTGAGACAGTCGCTGTAAGTACATGGTGGCTCTTATGGAAAGAGTTTTAAAATCATTTGATAATAACAATCACTCCTCCTTGGACAATAAGCATTCCTCAATTCGACACATCCTTAAATATCCACTAGGAAACTAAGTTCCTGTAGCTGGCTGTATACCATATATCACAAAAAATTTTATTTCAAATCTTTTATAAAAGGTATATAATAAAATGTCCAAACGGGCTATTACAATTACATTACAGAATGTTTTCGGAATGTTAATTCCATCATCAGTGTAAACAGGTATACATGCTATATATGGGTCAAAACCCGTTAAATGTTACAAATTTATAGTTGTTTTACATTATATATAATTACAAATTAGGATGTTTAAGTTACCGTTTGAATTGGTAACATGGCGACGTATGACCCTACATAGGTTATATGGTCCTGATACGTGTCTTCGAGGACCTGTTAATAACAACTGTTGTTATGGGTTTTGGCCTATATATTTTGGTGGCTTATACCATGTATACCCTGTTTACACTGATGATGGAATTAACATTCCGAAAACGTTCTGTAATGTATTTGTGATAGCCTGTTTGGGCATTTTATTATATACCTTTTATAAAGGATTTGAAATAAAATCCGTAAATATGTTTAAAAATAGCGATATTTTCTACTCCTTAATAAAAACTAAATTTATCAACAAACTAACAAAATTTTCTTATTTCTGTGACATACATACAGACGCCGGCTAAATTAACTACTGGAATTATAATAGCTGTCGTTACTCCAAATATTAAACTTGAGTATTAACTACCATCCTTAAGCTGTATACATACAGGAGATATATGTCATCTATCAAGCTCTCACTCATAATAACTCCCGTCATATATCTAATGCTCTTATAATTACTGATTACCTTAGTTTCATGAATACCATTAACCAACTTTACACAACACATCCAATTGCTTTATCAATTAAAAAAGAACTCGCTACCATACAAAACAGTTACCATACTGTACAATTTCTATGGGGTTTTTCACACATTGGCCGTTAAGGAAATGAAAAAACAGATCGCATACCCCAACAAGCAAGGAACAGTGAAACAGCGAGTGAATTGAGAAATATCATCATCATTACGTAAAGCTACAACCCTGGGTGGGTCGTGTCTGACTGTACAACTTTTTTCCACTTTGTTTGGTCTTTGTAGGGTCAAATGGAATGTTCATTTTCCGGAGATCTGCTTATATGTTATCTCTCCATCGCATTCTGGGACGTCCGGGTGGTCTTTTGCCTGTGGGAATCTCCTCCCATACCAGTTTAACAAGTGAGAAATATAGTGCTAAATAATTTAAAATCATTTGTTAAAGTAAAAGATAAAAAGTTTTTGGCAAAATCAGTGAGACAGTTTAACCTCAAAACTGCGCAAAGTGAAACTATGGAAATAGATTTCCAACAAAGCTCAACAAGTCGTTATTACTCTACTTCTTCTAGGATATACTCGACTTACTACTGACAACTGTAATGTTCCACTCAGTGTAAGAGCTAACGCTAACGCTAACGTGATTGCGGCATTTTACATAGGTTGTAATGAGCCAACGCTTACGTGGCCATCATAACTCGCTACCATACAAAACAGTTCCCATACTGTACAATTTCTATGGGTTTCTTCACACATTGGCATTTAAGGAAATAAAAAAGCAGATGACATAGCCCAACAAGAAAGAAACAGTGAAACAGCGAGTAAAATGAGGAATATAGTGCTAATTAATTTAAAATCATTTGTTAAAGTAAAACTTTTTTATGGCAAAATAAATGGGACAGTTTAACCTCAAAAATTCGCAAAGTGCAATCAAGTCGTTTTTACTCTACTTCGTCTAGGACATATTCGACTTACTACTGACAACTGTAATGTTCCACTCAGTGTCAGAGCTAACGCTGACGCTAACGTATTTGCAGTTGGTCTGATCTGGCCAATTTTACATAGGTTGTAATGAGCAAACGCGCATGTGGCCGTTGCAGCCAACTGGCTGCACCGACCACATTTCGTCGATACGACCAGCTTCCATCCAGTCTTGGTTACTTCGTAACATCCATCTCGTAATTGAAAAGAAAAATTAATGTCGAAAGCCTGGCCGGAAGTGCGACCAACACTTGTTTCTGGTCGCACGGCTGGTCGCATTGTAGGTTGGACTTAATACGGCCAAAGGCGACCAGTAGTCGTGGCCGGAGCCGCTGTTTGCTTTTAAGAAGGTTCTTGCAGAGTCTACAAGTTAGAGTTTCTAAGATACAAGTTGCAGAGACAGAGCAACCAGATCATCGGATCAACAAGTGAAATCTTAGGAGACAATTGTAACATTGAGCATTTGGTAAAACTCCTTAAAGAAATTAATATATGGAACAAAATTTAATATTTATACGTAAATTATTTCATGTTTATGTATATATGTCGGTAGTAACCTCAGAGGTTGATACGACCATGTTTGTAAAATAAAAAAAATGTTATAAAATATTCTTCGGAAAAATTAATAAAACATCAAATGTCTTCTTTTTATTTGCTTTGCTAATGAATGAATACCATAAAACACTGTTTTATATCGTATTGGCTTTTCTACCTGCCGTATTTCTTTCTCTTGTGGCTTTATCCATCATTCGAAATATAATATCTTTAGATCTGTCATGCTCTCCAATGCACAAATATTTAGTTTTCTTTGTACTGAACTTTTAGATGTCATAAGTCGTACTTCTCAACGAATTTTCGGGCACTATAGTTTAAATCTTACAACCATTGTTTAAGTTAAACAATTTTTTATTTCGTATTTTGTACGGAGATTTGTCAAGGTTCGTCATTGCCGTTCACGTTGTCTTCTTTATTTTATCCAGTAGTTATTTTCTCATTATTTCTTCTACCAGTTTGGCAGTTAAATTATCCCAGCAATATTTTTTGTTTAATTTTTCTTTATTTCTTCAATTACTTTTCTAATTTGTTCAAAGAATTCGTAATGGTTCTTGATGAAATATATTATTATAAAGATCGGTGATTCTTTTATTTTTTATTAATATTGCTACTCCTTTTTGTGTCGTTTCTTATTTCGATGCCCCACTTCAAATGAACATATACTCTCCGATTTGTTTTTGATAGTTCCCTCTGTTTTTTCTTAGTCTTCTGTGGTAGAACCATGATATTTATATTTTCCTTAATTTTTATTTTCCTTAAGTTTTTCTTCAATTCCTTTTACATTTCCAGTTTCACAGTAAATAGTCCATCTGTATCGAATTATTAGAGGAGGTAAAGTTTAAATCTATCGTCCCAACCTCTAATCTGTAGGACCAGTGATCAAGGATTCCTTCCTCTAGACTAATTGACTACAACAAATTCGGAGATTAGTTTATCCTGTTTGATTCTTCCGCTCTTCGTCATTGCCTCTTTAGACGTTGATTGTTGAGATACTTTAATGAGTAGAGTACAAATATTTGGGACTGAATATATCGTATTAGTAGAAGAGTTGTAGAAAATCGGAGACTAAGTTTGTTATCAAGGAGAAGATGCTGACTTAATGAAAGACAAGTATGCAATAATAGATAATGCTAAAGCCAAACAGCTGAAATAATTTGTTTATCTGTAGGAAACCACGAAGAATAAAATAAATTTATATAATGTGAGGCTACTAATAAGAAAAAAAAAGGTGAGCATTAATAAAAATGTGAATAAAGGGCAAAAAATAAGACTTAATGTTCTTGAGTAGTATTAAATATCCGCCAAAAACGAATATACAAATATTTATTACTTAGATATTTTAAATTCCAGCCTTCTGTTTTTGTAACGATTGCCATGATTTATCTGTTTACGGCTTGGTCATCTGTAAATAATACCGTACGAAAGAATCCTTTCGCCACATAATAAAACCACAACTGACAGTCACGAACGGTAAAAAAACTTAGATATTCTGATGGATAAAAAAATGTAATGACTAATTAAAAGCCATACAAGGGAAAAGTATGAATTATTTATTTGAATTACAGCTATACTGTACACTTTGTGTAACATACTATGTATATTGATAAAATTTGGCGTATACATGAAAAAAATAATAAAGATATACTTGTTTATGAAAAACACTGCCCTGCCAAAATGACTAGACAAATAGACTAGCCAAAAATTAGTTAGAATGTTACTGAGTGTTCGATAACATAGTAGCAGATAAAACTTATGTTTTTTTAATAGAACATCTTGTATTTTATTTTGTATTTAAAATATTCTTCACCCCCCTATCACAACAGTATAAAGATGTATTATTGTTATACAGGGTATTAAAAAGTTATAACCAATTTTCTATGAAAATCGTTCAACACCCTGTATAATTAAGTTCACTATAGTGTAATCTATACTTAATCTAATTTACTTGCCGTTGCACGTCATCCGCGTCATAGTCCGTAAGGTCACATGGTACCAACACGAAATATTTGGGCGGTAGGTGTGTTCTTTTTTAGAATCACTTTGCCGAGTACACTGGCATTACAGCCACTAGACATATTTTATTATATACGCTTAGAAATAATATTTAAAGGTTTCTTAGAAATAAACAATAATATATTTCATTTAATTTGTATAAATGCATTATAAAACGTTTGTATGAAGAACATTTGTTCGAAACACACTGTAACTGTAATCGAACAAAGGTGATATTTTGGCATAAATTGGTAACACTTATTTGACAGTTGCGATGTTGACACTTTTTGTACTTTAATATTTTGAATTTTAAAGTGAATACCTCTTGGTTTATATTCTTACCTATTTAATAAAATCTCTACTTTTAAGGACAAAATTAGTGAGTTATATTTCAAAAATGTTACGTAAGAATTTAAATAGTCATTGTAAAGAGATGGTAATACTTTTGCAATAATTATGTAACCTATTTGATTTAAAATGGATTCAGTATTTTTTTATAATTTGACAACTATGTCAACTTCGATCTCTGTCAATGATAATGATGTGCAATGGTAAGTAAATTAGATGGAGTATATATAAACTTACTAAATAGTTAAGATGAATTTTGTGCAATAATTTAAACAATGTAGGAGGCTTATATTAAGAAGAAACAGGCTTAAAAGCCTACATGCAATAAGTAAGAACAAGAAGAAGAATATGACATAATACGCCATATACAGGAAATAGGCTTGATTTTTTGTGGACACGTACGATCAAATCAAATGACATGGATAGCAAAAATTTTGGAATGAAGCGTAACGACAAGAAGAAGAAGGGACATACCACTAAGATTTTAAAAGAATGAAGCAGACGAGTTCTTGAGAAAACTGTATCTCAGAAAAGGAGAATGTCAGAATAAAAATGAGTGAAGACATCGGTTGAAAATAGGAAGGCAGCCACAGCGTATATAGAAACAGGAAAAATGTTTCAAAGATGGTTTTAACGAATCCATTAATGGAAAGTATATAGTAATTGTGACTGTAAACTTAGTAACGTCTTGGTAAACAAAAATTATACAACATAGTTAAAATCACACCTAGATTCCTGATCCATTATATTAAAAGACATAAGAAACAGACAAAAAAAAGTAACTTATTAACAATAAAAAACAAAAAGAATATACTTACTTTTCAACGTCATTGTAGATCTCGTCGCAAGCATAACATCGCACTACGTTAATATCTTCCTCTTCTTCCCCGTCATCTACAGTACCACTATGTTGGGAAGCTAAAAAAAATAAATATTCAATGTAATATTTAAAAAGTATATGCCCAGGATTTTAAAAGTTGTTTGTAAAACTAAAAATGGCAAATAACATTTGGATTATGGGGCAGATTTTCATCATGTCCATAAATTTCTTTTGTATTTGATTTTTTTTATAATTTTTTTATTACATATAATATTTTTAAGTTATCCTTTAAAAACTGTATTAAAAATTTTATATAAAATTTGTAAATAATGCGTCATATCTCAAGCGACAAACACATTGCATCAATAATGAATAGATTTGGACATACCTTAAAGAGTTAACAGCTCAAAAAAGTATGGAATACACTCTCTGGAAAGCCACCAAACAATTTAAAATACCTATACTATATAAATTACCAATCAGAATCATTGATGGAAGCTGGGCCCGAACCAATGCTGTAAAAGTCAGTTGCTTTGCACAGCACCTCGAAAACACATTCCAACCAAACAAAGAAAATGACTAATGCTAAACAAACTGTTAAGAAAATAAAAGAGAACATCGATTTCAAAAAGGTCAGGCGAAATATTAAAATCATTAGTAAAGGAAGCCGTCACTAAGTTTATTTAATGCAATATTTTAAATAGAGTATGTTATTCCAAATAATAACGGAAAGACCGAACAATAACAACGAATACTAAGCTCAGGTTAGTCAGTGCCCTTGTTTTTCCATTGTTTCATACGCAGCTATGTACACTAAAAAAAATCGATAGGAATAAGATCGGGGCCTTTGAAATGTGGGTCTGTAGAAGAATTCTACAAGTGTCCTGGACAGATTATAGAACCAACCTGTTAATTCTGGAAGAGCTTTATATAAAATATGGGCTATTAGAAAAAAGTAAAACGAGCGTACCTAATTTACTTTGGCCACATAGATAGAAAAACGGGAAAAACGAAACTATTGGTAGTAGAAGGAAAAGTAAAAGTCCGAAGACCAAGAAGAAGTTCTCCAACACGATGGGCAGACCAAATGAAATCTCTGGTGGAAAAATCCCTACATGAAGCCGTCTATATGGCACAGGATCACAGCCAACGGGACAGTAAGCTAAGAATATTTGGAGTGTCACCACGCCCTGACAAGGGCTGAAGAAATGAGAAGGAGATGTTATTCCGAAATATCGAAAGAGGCAGAATGATTAAAAACCCATTGAAACCGCCGAGTATCTTATGCCGATTATATTATTATCCTACATATTTCATTATTGAATGTACTTTAAAGATTATATAAAAAGATCTTAATAAAAAGACTAAAGGTCATTATTGAAGAAAAGAGATTACCCAACACATAAGCTTGATTATAGAATGAGCGATTCAACGACAAACCATGTACATAGCATAACTAAATTATTTAAAAGACATTAGAAGCAATACAAGTCTTCTCAGCGATCTTATTGAAAGAGAACCAAGCTTTCGATAACGCATGGCATGAAGGACTTATTCATAAATCGAATAAAGCACTACTGAGGCAGTACTCACAATTATTTTTAGTGGTTAACTGAAAGATGCTTTAAAATAAAAAAAGATGATTTCTACCCAGAGTAAAAAGTAATTAAGGCAGCAGTAGACCAAGATAGTGGGCTAGGTTCAGTTCTACACTTAGTGTACAAAAACGATATCCTCAAACTCGAAAATGGAACAATCGCAACTTTTTCTGCAGAAGCTGCAGAAAATCTACAATCTTCAGGGAACAAGATCGATAATTGAACGAAACAATTGGGAATAAAATTAAATAACACCAAATATCCCTATTACAGGTACTGCAACGTACCAGGGTATCCATTTTGATGCAAGACTGTTGAATTGTCAAAAAAATAAGAAGAACTAAATTTAAAAAATTGTGCTGGTTGCAAAGAGCGATAAAGAGCAATTTTTGAAAAATAACAAAAAGAGATATGACACCAAATGGGATAGTACAAGAGGGAAATAAAATAACAGATGTCATAAAAAAGATTTTCACAAGCCTAATGAAGATAGGCTGGTCATATTACACACTTAAATGGCACTATATACGTTCGTCCATTATTGATAGTAATAACTATGAGATAAAAAAGAAACAATTATACACAGCCCTGTAAAAAAAGATATAAAATATTTTATGAGCTATTAAGAAACTATGAAAACAACAATTGTAGTGAAAAAGTTGTGAAAAAAAATGATAGAGTGAAATGTTCTATTCAATAATTACATGATAATATTAGGTAAATAGACTTAAAGAATTTTAATTGCAATTCCTTTTTAGTGTCAATTTAAAACAGGAGTTTTATTTATTATTTTTTATATATGAACTAACTCACCAACAAGTGAAAAAATGAAGATGATTTCAATATTTTAAACTCTGGTCACTTCAAAACACTTGTAACTCGAAAAAAGTAGAATCCCCGAAATCCAAATTCAAACTGAATTATTTTAATTCCGGCATAACATATTGCACCTCTACCTGCTAGTTTATTGGCCGATTTTACTGACTTTCACCCTTTCCTCTTTCCACCCCCGGTTAAACAGGCTAGGATGTGACAAAGAAGGGTTCAAACGTCAACCGTATGGAAAAAATGATTTTTGTTGACCCCGTTTACAAAATGTTATAACGATATTTGTTGGGAATTGGAAGGCAACCTGTTTCCGCTGTTTATAACTCGTCGGTTGGTTCGGTTGTGATTTGCTAAAAAAGGGAGGGTTACCACGAATCATTTGATTTACATGATTTTTGAAGATAATTGGATAGCAATTAAAGGGTTGGACATTGCATGTTGTGATTTCTCTGCAAGTATTCTTGCAACTATGAGGAAAACTAACATATTGACTAATTAATCGCTATCAATCTTTCATTAATATTAAAAATATATATAATATTTCTCTCTTAATCTTATTTGATGTAGGGCTAGTTTGTAAATTTTTCAGACAAGATATTGTGTCTCCTGAGCCCACTTCTTCCGGTAAATATTTTTTCAAAAGCAACTTTTATTATGCAATCGAAATCCAACATATTGGCTCTCTACTTTCTGGATTTCTTTAAAATATTTTCTTTTTGTTTCGTGTTCTACAAAGAAATTATTACTAGTCTTTTCAAATTGCTCACAAACTTTGACTGCACAGATTTTAATGCTTGAATACTTTCATTATTAGTTTTGTTTTGAAATTTTGGAGAGTCAGATTAATTTTCTTAAAAGTTTAATCTTATTTATAAATAACTTAATTACCACAAGAAAAATGTTTACTTCTCTACTCTTGCAAATTTGATTCCGTTTATGAGTAGTGTTGTTTACTAAAAGCAAAGTATGACATTCTTTATAAATTCTCACTTTTTTAGTAAAATATTTATTGAAGATAAATCAAAGGTTGAGCTTGATACAAAATCTCCAGTAGAAATAGAATGAAATAGGTTACCAACAGCTTCAAATTCTATAAATATTATGGAGAGAATTGTTCCAGATCTTCCCTGTCCTACCATAACAGGACATTGAATTCCTATTATCTCAAATATCAACCATATTCAAAATGAGTTTTATTTGAGATAATATTTTAAATCTTTTATTTTAATTCATCATCATTGGTGATACAGACCTATAAAAGAGTCTCGACCTTCACTAGTCTGTTACGCCAGTCAGGTCTATCCATTGCCAATTGTTGTCAATTTGCTGCGCCTATTTTTCTATCATCCTCATCCACATCATCCCTCTATCTAAGTTTTGGCCTACCCCTACTTCTACTTTCCATAGGTTGTGACATAAGAGTTCTTCTAGGAGAGTTGTTCTGCTGTGATCTTGCCAGGTATCCTGCCCATCTTAGTCTTCCTATTTTTATACGAGATACTATGTCTTTAGTACCAAATATATGTTTATATCTGTGATCTAGTAGTTGTACTTCCTTCTCCAAACACCATTTTCAAGGATGCCACCGAATGTTCTCAGGATCCTTCGTTCAAATATAAGCAGGAGGTTTTCATCTGCCTTGGAAATGGTCCATGTCTCCTCTCCATATTTCAACACAGGTTGTATAAGGGTTTTGTATATGGTTATTTTTATTTTTTGGCTTAAGTTTCTGCTTCTCATATGTTTACTGAATCCAAAATAGCATTTATTTGCTAGAATTATTCTTCAACTGATTTCTTCCGTCATGACGTTCTCCTTGGTGATCAGGGAGCCAAGTATGTGAATTTGTCCACCACTTTAAAGGTAGAGTTGGCTGACTCTATTATTGGATTTTGATACCATTATCTTAGTTCTCTCCTCATTTACTTGCAGGTCCATAGTTTTTGAGGCATTTGACAAGGTGATAACATTTCTTCTAGGTTACGTGTTGTGTGGGCAACTAGGTCAATATCATCTGCATATGACAAAATTTGGGATGATTTTTTTAAAATGTTTCCTCTGTTGTCTATTTGGGCATCCGTGACCGCCTTTTCCAGAGCTATGTTGAAAAAGAGACACGCCATCGCATCTCCCTGTCGCAGTCCAACACGCGTTTCAAATGCCTGTGATTGTTCGCTCTGTATTTCGACTTTGCATATAATTTTAAGCATTCTAGCCTTAACCAATCTTATCAATTTGTGGATGTGAAATTCATCCATGGCTTCATACAATTTATTTCTTAGGACACTATCATAGGCCGTTTTAAAATCTACGAAAAGATGGTATGTGTCGATATTGAATTTTTTTTCGTATTTGCCTTAGCACAAAGATCTGGTCTGTTGTTGATCGACCAGGCCTAAACCACTTTGATATTCGCCAAAAAGCTACTCTGAATATGTACTTAGGCGACTATATAAAATACTCGAAAAAATTTTGTATGTTGTATTAAGGAGGGTTATTCCCCTATAGTTTCTACATTCCAATTGATCACCTTTTTTGTGCAGTGGACAAACGATACTAATACACCACTCTTCCGGCATTTTTTCCTCATTCCAGGCTCTCAGTACGATTTTATATATATGATTACTCAGAGTAGCACCTCCACATTTAATAAGTTCCGCGGGTAAACCATCACTTCCTGGAGATTTATTATTTTTTAGGTATTTTATTGCATCCCGCACTTCTTGAATTGATGGTGGCTCCAATGGTGTATTATTGCTTGCTCCTGGGGGTGGTTGATTTGGATCTTCTACTTCGATAGTAAGTAGTTCTTTATAGTGTTCCACCCACCTTTTCAATACTTCACTTCCTGGAGATTTATTATTTTTTAGGTATTTTATTGCATCCCGCACTTTTTGAATTGATGGTGGCTCCAATGATGTGGATTGCTTGCTCCTGGGGGTGGTTGATTTGGATCTTCTACTTCCATAGTAAGTAGTTCTTTATAGTGTTCCACCCACCTTTTCAATACTTATTCTTTTGTATTGAATATATGCCCCTCCTTATCCTTATACGGACATAGTCCGATCCTTGGTTTAAATTCGTTTCTTGTATTATTTACATTTTTTAGAATTTTCTTGTTTGATTTTCTTTTTTTAATGCCTCCAGTTCCTCCAATATTCTATTTTCATTTCTTTTATTTTTACTATTAATTATTATTCTAAAAATATAAAAATTATATAATAATAACGCATTAGAATGTATTAACCTTGCTGCAGAGAGAAAAGATATATCACCTTATAACAAAAATAAAAAGTAAAAAGTAAAGGATTTCTCAAAGCTATTTCCTTTGTACATAAATATAAGGAGTATTCACTAACATGAAAGACAGTTTCATTAAAAACCTGTCCACTTACTAGATATCTGCCAATTTTAAGAGTGGGAACAATGCAATCGATGAAGATACCCACAGACTGTTTATGTTTGTAATGGTGAAACTTATACTAAGCCAATAGAAGAAAAAAAAAGCTAAAAATCTTGTACAGGTTTTTGAATGTTCTAAAAGGTTACGAAGGATAGTAATTGACAAATTCTCGAAGACATACAGCTGATTTTGCTATGATTTTTTAAACAATCATAAAAAGTGAAAAAATTTATTTCTGGTCTATAAAAAGTTTCTTAGATATTTTAAAAAAAATTTTATAAGTAAAAGTGTAGATCTTAAAAGGTTCTTTTATTTGCAAGTTTTTAAATTAAAATACAAAAATAATTGACCAGGATAATTGCAAAAAACCAAGTCTTTTTGCGGTAGGTAGAATTTTTCAGTGGGGGTTTATCTGAATTCAAAAATTCGATAATTTTCTTATAGTTTATCCCTTGTGTTGTGATTAAACAGAGGAATTAAGAAAAAAATGAAATTTAAAATTTTGGAGTAAGTTTGAATGAATTTTCGTCTCCTATTTTTTAGCATTTTTTATATTTTTTATGTTTTTTGAAACATTTTTTTCGTATAAAAAAAGAACGACCTGACCAAAATATTTAAATTTTATTTATTAATCTATACTGTTAATATAAATATATAATATTTATTAATTCTTCTTTTATATTTTAATTAAAAAAACACATTTCATGTATTAATTTATAATTAATACATATTTATACAAATAATACTCATTAATTAGTAAAATTAAATATTTCGTACGTAATAATAGTAAAATTTAATATTTAATTTTTAATTATTTATTATTTAATTCAGATTCAGGTCAATATAATTTTCCGATTTTTAAGTAAATGTAAAAGTAGGCTAGTTTTTGTTATTTTCTCGAGCAAGCGCAATTAAAAAAAAATTATATTGTGAATATTCTGAAAGAAGGCGAGATATTACAAATTTTTCCAGCGCGCTTCAATGGATTGTCTAAGTTTGACATGACAATGGGCAGGGTTTGTTAAACCTTCTCAAATATTTCTAATCTGTGTGTATTTGTCCCATAAGAAGTTAAAAATATTGGTTGCACAAAAAGGAAAAATTTCCTTCAATGTTGTCATTGTTTCCCTTATACAAAACCGCCAAAAACTGCTAAATTTAGCAACAATCTATTAGAACAGATTTATTTTATCAAAGTACCTAACATGAATAAAACACATTAGTAATAACAAAAGCTGATAATTTTACTATTATTTAACAACATTGAAGTACACTTCCAACGCCCTTCTTAAATTTTATTAGGTACCTCTCGTATTTGAAAGAATAAACGCTTTGTACATTTGTCAAGCACATACCGAACGTTTTCTGATTTTACATTCTGATTTGATCGTTCTAATATTGCACTGCATAATAGCGCACGACATATGGCTCCCTTTTGTTTTACTATATTAGTCGCTTCGAGCTTTTTAATGATATTCGTAATGTAATGTTCTGATTCGGGGGATAAGAGACAGATGGTTAAATTCGTTTTTAAAAGCTACACCTGACTTTTAGGCTGAGTTACCGTCAAGAAATAATGATCGGTTTATCGAATGAAATGATATGCTCTAAAAATATTATAGAATATGCGTTGACATATTTAAATAAGCGCATCAAAAATTTCTAAACAATATATGCCACAAAAATTAATCTGTCAATTATAATATTGTACTCATTCAAAAGTGATAGCGCTACAAATTTTATATGTAAATTGATAAGTGATTTCTATTTTAAAGACAGGTTTTCTTAAACTTTAAAGTTTTACTGGAATAGGATCTTTAGAACCTTTAGAAACACGGCGACCATGCAGCGCAGGCATTTGCTAAGTATTCTAATTGCAAGGCTGTGAATATTATTAAGGTTGATTGACGCGAATTTTATTGAAGAATGGTTTTGCAATTGTGGCATCAATATGAACAATGCAGTGATATCTCCTAGGTGATATACTTCAAAATTACTGTTATCTACATTCATTAGAAAAAAAATGTTTCGATCACCGAATAATCTCGTTAATGATCCATCGGTAGAAGAGCTAAAACTCTAAAATAATTTATAACAGCATTTACCAGAAGCTGGAAAATGCTATTAGCGATAATCAGATGTCTCAGATGGATCATAGACAATGATGCTTGGATGTTAATCTAGAGATAGGAGTCTTTATAGGCTTTGACAAGTTTTTCGATAGAAAGCCCCTCGGTATCAAACTCCACACTTCCAAAAGATCTGCGACTAATCCTGAATTAATATTGAAGTCATGTATATAATATATATATATATATATATATATATATATATATATATATATATATATATATATATATATATATATATATATATATATATATATATATATATATATATATATGTAACGAGTTTATTACAGCTGCCGCCGTTTCTCGCAACCTAGCTTCCAACGCTTGCGATCGTTCTAGTCATCTACTTGTAGACCCCTATCTTCCATTGCACCTTTTACTTCTTGTCTCCACAATCTTCTTGGTCTTCCCTTTCTCCTGCGATTGGTGGGGATTCATTGTAACATTCTCTTTGGCCATCGTTGATCATTCATCCTTTCTATATGACGATACCATTTCAGCCTTTTGCATTCTATAGTTTCCAGGATGTCAATGTCTATGCCCATACGCTCTCTCATTTCAGTATTCCCTACTCTATCTCTTCGAGTGAGTTGGCAACATCTCCTCCAATAATTCGTTTCCATTGCTTTTATGTTGGATGCGTTATTTTTATTTATTACCCAAAGCTCTGAACCATATGTAGCAATGCTTTCTATGATACTTTTGTATATCCTAATTTTTGTGTTTCGGGTGATGTGGTTATTCCAAAGTATACTATTCAGTTGACGTATTGCTGAATTTCCTTGACCAATTCTAGTAGCTATTTCTTTTATATTCCAACCATCGTTTGTAATGTTTACACCGAGAAATTTATAGCTATCAGTATTTTGAATTTGTTTGCTTCCTAGTTCTAAGCCCCACTTAGTATATTCTTCATCTATTTTTTGTAACATGTAGTGGATATCATCTTGATCTTCTGCAAGTATTACTTGGTCATCAGCAAAATGCAGGCTGTACAGTGTATGGTCTCCAATTTTAACACCCATAGGTTCACATTTTCTTTTCCAAATATCCAAAACCCCCTCCAAATAAATCTTAAAGAGTGAAGGTGCAATGCAGCAGCATTGGCGAAGTTCTTTGGTCACTTTTTATCCTTTTCGGGACACTGTCATACGCTTTTTGAAGATCAATAAATACCATGTGTGTCTCCATATTATGTTGAAAGCGCTTTTCTAATGTTTTAGGCAGAACATATGGTCTATACAAGAACGACCAGTACGAAAGCCACTCTGATCTTCAGCGTCTTCCCAACAATTTTCAATTCGGCTTTTAATTATCTTCCCGTAGACTCTACAGATTGAGTTACACTAAGTCCTCGGTAGTTCTTACAATCTTTTCTGTCGCCTTTATTTTTGTATAGATTGCTGATATATGCAGTTTTCCATTGTGGGGGTAGCTCTTCTCCTCTCAAGAATAAATTAAAAGTATAAGCCAATAGCTGAAATAGTTTGTCAGGGCCATATTTAATCAGTTCAATGGGTATTCCCACCGGTCCTGGAGCCTTTCTATTTTTCATAGCGTTGGCGTGTTTTTTAATTTCTTCTGGTGTTGTTTCAGTTTCTTCGCGATAGGAAATATCATATTTTTGGTAGCCAATATCTTGGAATTATGTTTGATATTCTGCACGAACTCTCAAAAAAATCGATAGAAATAAGATTGAAAACTTCAAAATGTGGGTCTGCAGAAGAATTCTGTACATCTCCTGAACAGAACATAAAACCAACCTATCAATTGTGGAAGAGCTTAATATAAAAGACAATAAAAAAGTAAATCAAGAATACCTAAATTAATTTGTCCATTTAGCCAAAAGAACGAGAACTATAAGAATATTGGTAGTAAAAAGACAGGTAGAAGGCCGCGGACCAAGAGGAAGATCTCCAACATGATGTGCAGATCAAAACTCTAGTGGGAAAATCTCTACATAAAACCGTCCACCTGGCACAGGTTCGCAGATAATGGAAATAGCAAACTAACAATAGGTAGAGTGTTACTATGCCCTGATAAGCGCACAAGGAGTGAATTAGACCGGAAATAGCTAAATTGTTATAAAATTTGAGAAACTTTAAAGAGTTTTCTGATTTTTTATAAGCAAATTATTCACTCTTATCCATTTTTCTCTTAGATATACTTTCGGAGATATTCAGTCAGGATAAGACGTTAAATAAAAGGAATCTGTCATTTTTTCATTCTAAAATTGTTCGCGAATTGCACAAAATTTTTTCAAAAAAAAACGTTTTTTAAATCTAATTAAAAAGAACCTGCCGAAAATATTTCTACAAAAGTCTAAGGTTCAACTCACTTAAACCAACCCTAAAATATTCCGACTAAGCTAGTTAAAGATTTTTAAAGAATTTGTCTTCTCTAATATTCGCACCTAGTATTGGCTTTCTTTTTGTTACTGCAGTTAATTTCAATTTCATTGTTAACTGGGTGATATTGTCTAAAAAAGTGAGGACATAATTTATTAATATTCGTATTCAACCCTACACCCTCCACAAATAAATACTTTTTTTATGATACATGATGGATCCATCTATCCGGACCCCGTACGAAGTTACGTCACAGTTAAGGGCTTTTAAAGGGCGATTTTACTTATTTAAGGGTTATACTATCAGTTTACATTCGGCGAATGCACAGCTGGAATTAATCGGATTTATTATAGGCCCTACTGATATCGTCACCTATTGTAAAAGGCATCCGAGTACAATGGCAACAGCCTTCTCTACGCCCGTGGAACATTTATTTTGTGTTGTTAATGGTTCTCGCGAAAGTATACATTTGTAATAGGCGTGTGTCGTGCAGTTTTACTTATTTTTTATGGTTGACTGCTAACCGAGATGTTGGTTGAGGTTGTGATGATTCAATCATCAGTTTTTTCGTGTTGAGGGCGCACGGTTATTGTGAAAGTGTAGTTGAAACGTTTACACATTGATATCGATTTATAGGATAGGTCGCTGTTTTATTCGAATAACTAGTACATTGGTAACGTAAAATACTTCATTTCAATCATTATAACATAATTTGCGTTAGAAAATTTATAGCAATACCATTTCCATAAACCGTAGATAGGTATACCAATAATAATACAACTCTAATTTATTATCATCGAAAGGATAAGTAACTGAACGAAAACATTGTAGAAATTGATCTCAAGATCAAAAGAATGTATTTTTGTGAAGTTTCTACATATAATATTTAAAATCTAATATTGGATGAAAAAGATAAATATATAGAGGAGAAGGTGGTAATATGGCCCCTGCATATTTTATGGCCCCCCTCCGTATTTTAATAACAAAGTGCTGAAATCTAGTGGAGAACGCTGGAACTAGTTCACTAGTATACCAACTGGCCGGTAGGAGCGCTGTGAGCCATTAAGTGCAGTCACTCAGTAATTGCGCAGTAGTTTTTGTTTTGGTCAATCTTCAAAACTTTGAAAGGTATGTAAATTTCTTGATTTTAACTTACCATAACTAATAATAACTTAGTTCTAAGTATCGTGCATATGAATTAGAGGTTATTACCTACAGTTTAACACAGACTAGAATGTTCTAAGTCTTTTACATTTTATCTTGTAACCACGTGTTTTAAACTTGGAGATGTGTGTATTATGGCCCTCCTAGGTAATGGTAATATGGACCCCGGGGTCCATATTACAAGCAGTTTCAATATTTGTGGTTTTTTTATTTTTCAGATGCCTAGAATCAGCTTAACACCTAAACCAGCCAGAAAAAGGCAAATTTGGGACAAGGACAAAATGAAAGAAGCAGTAGCAGCTGTCACTGAAAAGAAAATGGGTGTCAAAAAGGCTTCTAAACATTTGATGTGCCTAAGACCACTTTAAGAAGATATGTTAAAGAGGCAAGTACATCTGAAGCCACTGAAGTTCACACAAAAAAGCTAGGTAGGAAACCAGCTATACCTGAAGAACTGGAAAATGAACTAGTTGAGTACCTGAAGTATATGGAGGCAAAATTTTACGGGTTCACTCGCTTGGATGTTCGTCGAATGGCTTACCAACTAGCAATTAGAAATGGGATTCAAACCAACTTTAGAAACGAAATTGCTGGCAGGGCTTGGTTGGACCATTTCCTTAGACGACACAAAGACAAGTTGTCAATCCGAAAGCCAACTGGAACATCATATGCTCGTGCAAAAGGTTTTACTCGTGAAAGAGTTAATGCCTTTTATGACTTGCTGGAGTCCGAATATTCAAAACACAAATACCCAGGTGACCGTATTTGGAATGTGGATGAAACGGGCCTGAGTGTAGTTCAGACAAAAATACCACAAGTTATTGCCAGTAAAGGTAAACGCCAAATATGTTCTCTAACTGCGGCAGAACGTGGATCTTTGGTCACAGTCATATGTTCAATGAGTGCAGGAGGATCTTATGTCCCTCCGATGTTGATTTTCCCAAGGATAAACATGTCTGATCTCCTTATGAAAGGAGCTCCTCCTGGGTCAATTGGAAGAGCTCACCCGTCTGGGTGGGTTCAATCAAATCTGTTTAGAGACTGGTTAGCTCATTTTATTGAAAAAACAAATCCAACAGAGACCTCGCCCATACTACTTATCCTTGACGGTCACTTTTCGCACACAAGAAACATTGATGTGATCGATTTGGCAAGCAAAAATTACATAACGATATTGTCCTTACCATCCCACACAACACATAAATTGCAACCACTAGACCGCACTTTTATGGGAGCTTTAAAGACTCACTACAGTGAAAATATCCGACAGTGGATGCTTCATGAAAGTAGACCTGTTGGGCCTTACGATATTGCGTCCTTTTTGGGAAAGGCGTACCTCCGATGTACCACAGGAGTAAACGCTGTAAATGGATTCTGGGTCACAGGTATTTACCCCCTGGAAAGAAATATTTTTCAAGACCATGAATTTATTGCAGGGGAGGAGAAGGCACCAAACGAAAATCAGGCTGAGAACACTGATAACCGACTGCATGACACTCCTGCAGTTGAAGTCAATCCTCATCCACCAACAACCTTCGCTGTGTCTCCTAAAGACATTCACCCCGTTCCAGAAAAAAAGAAAAAATCAAACCGTGGACGAAAACCCTGCATCGCAAACGTCATTACTAGTTCTCCTTATAAAAGAGAGCTAGAAGATTTTCTGGCAAAAAAGAAGCTGCTGCAAGTCGTCGTGGTCGTGGCCGTGGCAATGGCCGTGGCAATGGGAAAGGCACTGGAAGAGGTGCTTCAACAAGTGTCACTCGAAGTTTGACGTTTGTTAACCCCATACCATCTTGTCCCGGACCTCAAACTAGCGCTGTGACGTTTGATAACCCCATACCGTCTTGTTCTGGGCCTCAAGCTAGCCCTAAAGGACAAGCAGCCAAGTCTGACTGTACCCCACGTGCCAACGCTGGAAAATCAAAGAAGAACAACCCTAAACACAAACGTCCAGCTGACAGCAGTGACGACGACGATGATGATGATGATGATGATGACGGGATGCAGCTCTCCACTTGCTCCGGTGAATCACCTTTTGATCTATCAGTTGGAGAGCCTCAACCAAACCAAGATGACGCATCATGTATTTTTTGTGATGAAAAGTTCACCAACAGCGTGCGGGGGGAACTATGGGTTCAGTGTCTCATGTGTTCACTGTGGGCACATAACGAATGTGTAGGGGCAGAGAAGGATGAGTACGTCTGCGATTTCTGTCGTTGTTCGTCCATTATTACCATGTAGGACATTTTAATTTTGTAGACTAGACTATATCTACCTATACATACATATTATGCTGTATCTACTTATATACACTCTATCTACTTATGTATAATAAAAAGGTTTTTTGTTCAATGCAGTTATAATTTTCAGAATTTTGCCAATATTTCCTTAAATTAATAAGGGGGTCCATATTACAAACACCATGGGGGCCATATTAACTGCACATCCCGTTTTCTGATGAATGTGTCAACTTTTAAAAAATTATTTAAAAAAAATGTAAAATGAAGTCTTCAACCGCTTTAACTATTACAATGTGTTCGGTAACTAACACCATATCGTAACTAAGCTAACAATCTCTGTTTTTTATTAATAATATCAATTTTACAATAAAAAATCAAAATGGGGGTCCATATTACCACCTTCTCCTCTAGCTAAAAAGAAATGAATTCAAGAGTAATACGATGAATCAAGAAGACTACTGCTTTCATAAAAAAAAAGTAAAACAAATAAAAGTGCCTACAAAAAAACAACCAAAAAGGTCAAATTTCTGCAATCAATACTCCGAGGTATGAGCGAGAACAAAAAGTGTATTAATACTCAAATCCTTTTATAAAATCAAACGCACCTAGCGCATCATAAGGGCCTTCACATTTTACTATTTTTCTACTTGTCTTAAGCGAAATATCTTTTATCCATCTTTTCTATCAGCCTCTCTTGGCTAACCCTTGTTTCTTCCAACCCCGAATAGCTATTAAGTTTCCGATGGTAGCTTTTTCAGCGTTTTTACACTTTAACAGAACATGCAAAGAGATTTTTTCTATTATCAACCTTAGAAAATTCAGTGTAGAACGACGTAGAAAAAATAAAAATGATCAAAACAGCAAAAGAAAACAGACATTTAATTATTACTTTCAAATAGACACAATAAAAGTAAAAGTAGAAGAAGAACTAACCGACCCTATTGAAGCTGACAATGGGATAAGACAGACAGATTCCCTGAGTCCTCTATTGTTTAACTTGATTATGGATAAAATATTAAAAAAAGGAAGAACTAAAAAATGATACCAAATGGAAGAAAAACAAAATAATCTGCTATGCAGACGACGCAATACTACTTTCTGAAAGTGAAGATCATTTACAACGTATGCTGCACCAATTTAATATAAAAACCAGAAAATTTCACATGTTAATTTCCCCAAAAAAGACAAAATGCATGGTTACAACAGCAAATTTACTAAGATCTAAATTGGAGCTGGAAGGTCAGACAATAGAACAAGTGATGGAGTAAAATCACATTATCTAGCTACGGAAAGCTCGAAACTGAAGTGGAAGATCAAGTGAATAAAGCAAACAGAGCCGCATGCTGCCAAAATGAAACAATATGGAGAAATAAAAATATTGGGAAAGAAACGAAAAGCAGAATTTAGAAAACAGTCATCAGACCAATAATGATATTCGCGGCAGAAACAAGACCTGACATAGAGAGGACAAAAAGGATGTAAAACAGCAGAAATGCAAACAGAAAAATTGATGGTAAGACACTATGTTCTTAGACTATACATTAAGACACTTCTTTTTATCACAAAGTTGTATGTTGCTATATAAAATAAAATTACATAGTTGCATGTGTTTTTTTATGTTACAAAAATTTCGAGAAAAATTGATGGTAAGACACTATGGGACAAAGCTAGACGTACAGAGATACGACGTAGATGCAAGGTGAAGATTATTAAGGACTGAGTAAGCAATGGAAGAGTAGGATAAAATGATCATATAAGCCGAATGACAACAAATATAGTAGTAAAAACGGCAAGAGACGATTTCCCAATAGGAAGACGATGCTTAGGAAGACCGCGAAAATGATGAAACGATAACTTACTGGAGACACATTAAAAAACAGACAGAGTCATAGAAAACATAGGCATTTGAGACATTCAGGTCTGTAAAACCTTTTATTTGAGAACCTTACCAATCAGCCAAACCCGTATATACACAGCTCATTTAAGAAAGGACATTATATCAAATACCCCTGATATACCTACCTGCCCAAGGAAAACACACAAAATATAATATACCTGAAGATGTCAATTTTGTTAAGAGACACATAGAATCATTCCCTGCAGTATAATCTTACTACTGTAGAGCTAATACACAACCACTGTACTTAGAGTCTTTGAATATTAAAAAAATGTATATTCTTTACTCCGAACTTTGTAATGAATCCAATAAACAACCAGTAAAAGAGTCATTTGATCGACAACTAGTCTGCAATGACAATATTTATTTTCATGTACCTAAAAAAGATCGTTATGATCTATGTAAAGAGATCAAACTAAAACAATAGTGTTTACAGAGAAACTCACAATAATTTGTTGGTGTTTGATTTACAAAATGTCTTGAGCTGTCCTCATACTGAAGTAAGTAACTTTTGTTAATGTTTACAATTTAACTGCAATTATTATCTCAAAAGAAACAAGTATACTGTGCCTTGTGTAGTGAAGATCTTATGGGTAGAAGTGGCAATGATATAGCAAGGACATTGATCAAAATTCTAGAAGTTGTTTTTAGATATCATCCCAATATGAAAACTATAGTACTGTGGAGTGATAGTTGTGTACCACAAAACAAAAATTTCCCTATATCTTCAGCGATTGCGTTCATTCAAAAAATAATTCAAACATCGAATCCATAATAATGAAGTTTTCAACATCAGGTCATTCGCATTCGTATAATCAATAAATAGATGCAGTTCACAGCTGCATACAAAGAGTTTTAAAAAAGTTGGAGTGTTATTCTCCTTTATCTCTTTTTCGTTGCTGTTAAAGGTGAGATCTAGAAAGCCAAAAACAATAGTGTGTAATAGTGTATGGTGTATATACCACGTAAACATACCTTTATAAACATGTATTTTATGTTACTTTTTCTATAAAGTTATAACCATATCATTATTATTTCACAGTGCTTTTCATCGAAAAATGGTATGTTGCTATATTAAATAATAAAATAAAGTTACATAGTTGTAAACTATGTAAGTTTTATCCAGTTTTCCTTGCATTTGTAGACTACGAAAAAGCTTTCGATACCATAGAACACACGGCCGTAATAAACGCAATGCAAAATTGTAGAATAGACAGCAGATATATTAACTTAATAAAAGAAACTATGAACCAAGCTACAGCTACATACTACCTAAATGAAAATGAACACACGAACCCTGTACCATTAAACAGGGGAGTCAAACAGGGAGATACTTTATCACCCAAACTGTTCACCTTAGTTTTGGAGGACGTTTTTAAAAACCTAAATTGGAAATATAAGAGAATAAACATCAATGGCCGCTACCTCAGTAATCTACGATTTGCAGATGACATAATCCTGATAGCTACTGACCTACAAGAAATGCAAACCATGCTTGTAGAACTTCATACCGAATCTTCTAAAATAGGACTGAAAATGAATTTAAACAAAACAAAAGTCATGCACTCCGAAGACACCGTGACAATAATAAACGATAAAGTTATAGAAAAAGTTGAAGAATATATATACTTGGGACAAAAAATAATCCTAAATAGGGAAATTCAGACTGAAGAAATAAAAAGAAGAAGAAAGTTAGCTTGGGCAGCATTCGGTAAACTGAACTATATACTCAGAAATCAACAAATTCAATTACATCTTAGATCTAAAGTTTTTGATGCATGCATTATTCCGATATTAACTTATGCTGCACAAACATGGACAATCACAAAAAAGAATATGAATATACTTAGAGTCACTCAACACGCGATGGAAAGAGCACTGCTAGGTATATCACTTAAGGACAAGAAAACAAACACATGGATAAGACAGAAAACCAAAGTCACCGATGTGGTGCAAAAAGCATTAAAGCTGAAATGGGAATACGCTGGACATGTAGCTAGGAGCGATCTAAACAAATGGCACAGATCAATTTTAACCTGGAGACCATACCAACACAAAAGACCCAGAGGCAGACCTCCTATGAGATGGACAGATGATCTGAAAAGGACTGCCGGGAAAAATTGGCTACAAGTAGCGTACAATAAAAACCAATGGAAAGGAAGACTTGAAGAGGCTTATGTTCAGATGTGGACGTGAATGGCTAGACGAAGAAGAAGAAGAAGAAGTTGTAAACGACCAATAGGACCACTCAGTTAAGATAAAACAAAGAATTGAAAAAATCAGGTCACCGTTTGTCAAAATAAGCAAGATATTTAAGAGCCACAATCTACCCTTAAAAACAAAAATCCATTTATTGAGATATTACGTGTTCACAGTGCTGCTGTATGGGGTTAAATCATGGACACTAACCGAGGCATCCATTGGAAAACTCGAGGCGTTTGAGATGTGGTGTTATAGACGGATACCGAGGATCTCCTGGGTGAACCAAGTAACAAACATTGAGGTTCTACGTCGGATGGATAAGACATGTGAAATTATATCCACAGTGAAACAGCGCAAGCTAGAATATCCTGGACATACAATGCGAAACGACCATAGATGTAACTTGCTGCAACTTATATTACAGGGATAGGTCTACGGAAAGAGGGGACCAGGAAGAAGAAGAGTATCTTGGCTCCAGAACTTACGCAAATGGTTTTCCTTGACCACTTCAGGACTATTTCGAGCTGCAGTCAATAAAGTTAGAATTGCCATGCTAGTAGCCAACATCCGCAACGGATAGACACCACAAGAAGAAGATAGTTGTATGTGTTTTTTTGTTTTACAAAAATTTTTAGAAAAACATTGCAATTCCAAGCTAACGTATTGTCATCAACAAAGATACCGAAATATGAGTCTTACGAGAACAGAAATATGAGAACAAAATTACACTTATGAATTAAACGCCATGACGTGCAATATAAACATCATTACAACATACGTACTGACATCTGATAGCACAGAGGGAAAAATAGACAGCTTCTATAATAAATTAGACAAAACACTGAAAGAAACCAAAAAAAAAACGGTTGTTGACGTTTGGGGTTATGAAGATGTGTTAGACATATTTTTTTTTAAAGTTCATATCTCTTTTGTTTATAATAACTAGAAAATCTAACAAACTATTTTAAACATAAAAAGCTTAACCTTTTATCAAAACAAAAAATAGAAAACGATAGCTACACAAGGAAAGTCGGAAAGTCCTAATAAAGCTTTAAAAGTCAAGCTAAAATGCAAACGTTCAGAAGAGGATGAATTGTCACTTACGAGCTCACATAAATTCATATCTATTTTTCAAATTTATTTTTAAGAGGTATCTCTGTAAACTAATTGAATAATTATTTGTTTAATGTGTGGTAACTTTTTACGGACAGTCCAAATATAGAAATGGTTTATTTATAATGTTATAAATACTATGTTAGTACATATATTAGTCTAATGTAATCATTTTACTTTTCTACCTATACGAAAAAATTCTCACGATGATTAAAGCAGACGTTAACAAATTAATTTAATTTTGTGCTTTATGATTCTAAGTCTCGCGGCCAGTATTATTGCGAGCGTGTAAGGGAACACCTGTTTCGTCGTGCGAAGATCCAACGTTCCGTAACATCTAACTGAATTATGTAAACACATCCTTAATGGTCTCAACGAACAAGAACAATTTTTAAAGAGGGAGTTGTAAAAATGTGGTGCCATATGGAAAATGCGGTCAGTACTGATCCCAGAAAATGGGATAAGCGTGGGAGTTTATTGTTAAACATCGGGTTGGACCGTGCAGTTGCAAAGATGTTAAGGAAATATAAATTATTTAGTGAATACTGATTTCAATCGTTATATAAATTTAATGTATATCTACTTAATTGTCAATGATTCTTATTTATTTCTATATGTTCTTAATCAAATTATTGTTGAGACTAACTTGTATCTACTAGATTTCTTGACTTCATCATCTGATTTAATTAAACAAAGAGATAGAATAATCTTGAACAGTAAATTGTATTAATTTACTTTAAGGAGGAATGCAGACTTATACTGACTTTTATTGCAATGATAAATTATTTAAATTGAAATTTGTGAAGGTGAAAATTATTTATTACATACTTTAGATTCTACTGCATCGATCAACGAACTACGGGATAAAATAGAGATCAATATTACTGGATTAAATACAAATTAATTTAAAATCCTCTCCGCAACCTAGCCTCAAACGTTTTCTTGTTTCAGCCTCTTTGTGCAGACTTTTCGCAGTTGTTGAGATTCTAACAACATTTCTCCATATCTTTCGGCAATATCCTCTTCCCTTTCTTTGTTGACAGCCGTTTTAAACATTGTCTCAGCTATCTATCTTCTGTGATACTTCTTTGATTTTTTGATTGAGTTGGACCTTAGTCTCATAAGTCATAACACTTCTGACATGAATAGTGCGTAGGCACTACATACTATTCAGTTTTGTTTTATCTTTCGTCTATAAATTAGTTAAATAATTCTTACAAATATATTGACACTTACATTGGATGGATATCTGAAAAAGGCACAGGCTGGATTCAGGTAGAGAAAAACTAATAAATTTAATATGAAATGATCTATGTTCTACGTTATGTTAAATTTTAAGAACAGTTGGAATTGACGAAAAAGACTTGCAAATTCTCTGAACTATATTGACACCAAACGGCAACAATTGAAATAGAGCACACAACATCCGAAGATATATGATTCCAACGAGTAGTGCAACAAGGTAACGTCTTATCACCGCTATTATTTAATCTGTATTCGAAATCTATATTTAGAAAAGCATTAGACGAGGTTCAAGGTGGAATTAAGGTTAACGGAACCAGCATAGACAATATCAGGTATGCTGATGATACCGTTCTAATAGCAAGCAACGCACAAGAACTACAAAATATAATAAATACGAAGTGTTCGGTTTACATCTAAATGTTTCCAAAAATAAAATTTTAATTTTTTCAAAGATACTAATAAACCTACATTTGTATGTTAAGAGACAAATAATAGAGCAGTAACTTCCATAAAATATTTGGGAACAAATATCAACAGCCAGTGTAAAACCAAAAAAAGAAATTCTGTTAAAAATCTAACAAGCGAGGAAAACACTCATGAACATGAAAATTTTTTTTACAAGATGAGACCTTAGTCTAGAGCTCAGAATTCGAATAATCAGATGTTATGTTTTCTCTGTTTTGCTGTATGGCTGTGAAAGCTGGACAATGGACTCTTAAACAGAAAAAAGAATAGAGGTTTTTGCAATTTATATATACAGATGGATGCTGAGAATTCCATGGATACAAAAAGTTAACAATGGTGAGGTACTTCGGAGCAGAATTATCAAAAAGAATTACTCAGCATATTCAAAGAGAGAAAAATACAGTACTTGGGTCATTTGTTGGGAGGTAAAAGATACGAATTACTTCAAATCATATTGGAAAGTTAAGTGCAGGGCAAAAGATCAGCTGGAAGATCTCGTGGCTGAAAGACCTGAGGAGAAGGTTTGAACTCTCATCAACAGAGATCTTTCGTGCAGCAGTTTCCAAAGCTACAATTGCCATTTGGATCGCCAAACTTCGAAAGGAGATGGCGCAATAATAAGAAGAATGTTCTATGTAGTTTTTGCGGTTTAAAAAGACTTTTTAAAGCGTATAACACTAAACAATTACTTGATTCTGATGAATGATTCTTTTATCTTACAAATTCAGGTTCACTCTTTTCTCAGAATATTTATCATTTGGATTTTAAGATAAATTTTCTGTTTTTCGACTGTCCCAAAGATCTATTTCTACTGTCTTAAGACCCAGAGTTGATGTATTAGCTTATTTTTAGTAATTAGTTTTATTACGTATTTTACCAGATAATATACTTTTGAAGTTTGTGTTGTATGGTTTAAAGCATTTGGTTTGATTTTGTAAAAGCCTTGGTCTAAAATTATGTGGTAATCCTCAGATCAAAGCATATTTTTATGTTCCTACATTTTTTTTCTGTACAATATTACTTGTTCTTTTTAACTACTTTCAACAAGGTTGAGATAAAAAATTATCCCTTCATAAAGCGTTTCTTTTAAAGGAAAACTACGCAAAGCATTGCTTCTTAGTTTAATGATAGCAAAGCTGTTTTTCTTCTATCTTTCTGTATCTTTATTGATAGCAAAGCTCTTTTACAAAGTTTACACTTATTTTAATTTTCTCTAGGCCTTTCCAAAGGTTAATCTATCGCACTATGTCATACTCCGCCTTTAAGTTGATACATATCACATTATAGTTCTTTATTCAAAGTCATCTTCTTCATCGAACGTTGGCGATCATATTGGCAATAATAACTTTGTTTACGCAACTCGAAACAAATTCGCGAAGTCTCGTGATACCAGTCTCGAAAATCTTGAAGCCAGGATGTTCTTCTTCAGTCTGGGCCTCTTCTTCCCGCGATTTTGCCTGTATTACGAGGTGTAGAAAGATGAACCTTTTTGGAAATCTCCATGGGCGAAATATTGTAGCTTTTATTGTTTTTATTATTTCTGTGCTCTTTTTCATTTGGTGTAAAACTAGTTTATTCAATCCAACTCTCCATGCCATACAGCAATGTATAGAATATGTAGCAGCGTATTAATCTGATTTTAAGGTTTAATGTAAAATCTATATTATTGAGAATTCTTTAATTTATAGAATATATAGTGTTCTCGCTTTTTCAATGTGTATTTTTATTTCTTTGCTCATGTCTCAGTTATCGTTGGCACCCAAATAAGTAATATTGTGGACTCTTTCTAACTTCATTCCATGCACTCTGATGTTCATTGGTTGTAACTCTGTTTTCCTGACAACTATAAATCGTTGCAACCCTTATCATTGGAAGTAATTGGTACCGTGTCGTCTGCGTATCTGAGATTCTTCTTCTTCTTTTTTTATGTAGACATGACCCTGTATGTTTTTCAATATGCCTCCAGTAAGTTGTCGTTCCATCGTTTACGTGATCTTCCTACTGATCGTCTTCGTATTGCGGAATCGTCTCTTGCCGTATTTACTACTTTATTTAATATCATTTGGCTTATAAGGTGGTGCCATTCTACTTTTCTATTTCTTACCCAGTACTTTCTTTCTTACCCAGTAATGTCTTACCTTGATGCTCTCCACCTTGCATCTACGTCGTATATCTGTACTTATAGCTCTGTTCTTAAAGTATTTGACAATAAAACATTGTTGAATTCCGTTGATTTTAATGCCTGAATCTTTATTTAAAGAAAAAGAAGGAAGAGGAATAGGAAAAAGAAGAAGAAGAAAAAAATCTTCATCTCAGACTTCCTTGAAAATAAATTCGAAGTAAAGTACTTCACGTCGTGTTTCCACTGCTTCCGTCGTGTTCTGACAATTCGGATGTTTGCCATAGAAATGCCAATACAAATCTTTGATAATACGTAGGTATCATTACATGTTATATCTTTATGATTCCAGTCATATGATTACAGTTATATCTTTGATCATAAATCTTGTCAGTTACATGTGTCATACTACGATCGCTTCTAGATCAGTAAATGAACTATTGGTGGGAATGTTGGAATTTCAACTGAATTTTGGTTTAGTCTTTTTTAATAGAATGTAATACTGGTAAAATGCATAAAATTTGGTCATAGTTATCGCAGTAATCCTATCTTTACTTCTACATTTAGTTTATGATGGGTTTGAGAGAAAAAGCCAATATAAAACCATGCACATTATTTACCGATGAATTATTAATCAGATCATCATTAAAGATGTTGTACTATGGTTCACAAACTTATGTGAAACTAAGTCTTAATTGATCCCTCCTTGCAGTGGGGAACTCAGGAGTTTCTCGGAAGTAACCGTATATTCCCGATATTTCCATGGAACTTTTTCTTCTTCTTAACGTGCCCCATCCCTAAGAACATTGGCGATCATCATGGCCCATTTAACATGGACAGTTAGTCTACTCCATTGTCTCAAATTCTTGAACCAGGTCGTGCGTCTTCTCCCCTGTCCTCCTTTGCCTTCCACCATTCCTTGTGTGATAGGCCGCATCAATACGTATTTCTCGTTTTTTAGTATGTGTCCAAAGTAGCTAACTTTTCCTTTATAATGTTGAGTATTTCTTAATCTTTTTTCGTTCTTCGTAGCGTTTCCGCATTTATGTGTTGTGTCCAAGATATTTTTCACATTCTTGGATAACTCACATTTCAAAGTTAATGAGTCTTTTCTCTGTCGTCTCTGTAATTGTCCAGGCCTCAACTCCATACAACAGTACAGAGAACATGTAGCATCTCAATACTCTAGTTCTAATTTCAATGTTAAGTTTTCCATTGCTTTCATCTTCTAGCTATCTCAATACGCCGTTTTATTTCCGTACTTCTATCCCATTCTTCATTTAGTTTGCAACCTAAGTACTGATATCTGTGCACCCTGCCTAAAAGTTTCCTTTAACATAAACACTGTCTTCCTCAATCTTCTTCTTACTTACTACCATGATTTTTGTTTCATTTTTATTCAGTGCCATATCATACCTTTCGCAGTATTGGGTAATGCATTCAACCAAGATCTGTAGTCCTCCTCTGCTGTCCTCAAGGAGTAATGTGTCATCTGCGCATCTAAGATTATTCAGTAGTGCTCTGTTAATAAATATGCCTTCATTTAAGTTTTCTAGTGCCTCTTTAAATAATTATTTTGAATAAATATTGAAAAGTAAAGTGTAAAGCACACATTCTTGTCTGACTCCACGATATATAGGTATTTCTTTTGATTTTTGTTGGTCTATTCGTATTATGGCTTTCTGATATCGGTATAGATTGGTAATGATTCTCACGTCTTCGTCAGCTAATTCTGTGCTCGGCAGTATTTTTGCCATTCTTCGGTCTTGTACTTTGTCGAAAGGTTTTTCAAAGTCGACTAGACATATGAATACGTCGCAATTGACTTCATTAGTGTTTGTACAGTAAATAATGCTTCTCTGGTGCCAAAGCCTTTTCTGAATCACAATTGGTTTTCAGCTATTCTATCATCTAGCTTTTTATAGATACGTTCGTATATAAGAACACTTTTAGAATATGGTGCATCAAGCTAATCAAGAGGGATAAAATACGTGAAGTATTTTGTGTTAAATAGAAAAATATATTATAGCGAAAATACTAAATACGATATTACCTTCTAAATAATGCCAACCAAACTATAAGGACAGCAATTATTAAAAAGATCTGAAAAAATAAGATGATGATATGTAAAAACACGTTTAAAACATTACAAACAGATCCTGTGAACTCCCCCGATTTATCCGGGACATAAGCTTCGTCATCCCAAGATTATATTATCGTCACGTGACCATATGCGACGGCTCCGGCAGATTACAATTATTACCGAACATTTACCCTCCGAATATGGATGGAGTTGTCAGTACGTCAAATGCCAAACTTTATTTATGATATTTGTTATGAGCAATGCGAAGTTGTGTGTCAGTGCTACCCCTTAACCCTAGCCGAGGTGTTTATGAAATCGGCAGCAGCTGTGTCACTCACCCTTCCTTGACACTGAGAGATAAAAATGTTAAGTTTGGAATACATTAAAGTCATAAACCGAAAAGACTTTGTCGGTGTTCGTGTATGACATGATTGTTGGGTCAATGTTGGGTTAATTTTTAAAAGGGGTTTGATTCATGTTTATTAGGTATGGCAATTTTAATCTACTTTACTATACACAAAAATTACAAATTGCCGCAAAAAAAATTACCAATTGTTCCAAACAGATTACAAATTATTTATAAGTATAAAGATATTTCTTAAAACGAACTTAATTATCTTACATAAATTAACAAAATTCATGAGAAAAAATTTCTTCTTCTTTTTGTGCCACTCCTATCGGAGATTGGAAATCATCAAGGCTATTCTGACCTTGTTTACGGCTGACCTAAAGAGTTCATTAGTGGTGCAGCCAAACCACTCTCTCAAATTCCGCAACCATGATATTCTTCTACGGCCTGGATTCCGTTTTCCTTCTATTTTTCCCTGCATTATATTTTGAAGTAATGCGCATTTATGTCCTCTCATCAGGTGACCAAAATATTCGAGTTTTCTTCGCTTTAGCGTTAACAAAATCTCTGGGTCTTTTCCTATTCTTCGTATTACTTCACAGTTTGTTATTCTTTCAACCCAACTAATCTTCAGCATTCGACGGTAGCACCACATCTCGAAACTTTCAATATTTTTCATGTTGTTCTGTTTGAGAGTCCAGGCCTCTACACCGTATAATAGCGTGTTAAATACATAGCCTCTCAGCATTCTTAATCGTAGAGGGATGCTTATATTTCTGTTGCAGAAGAATTTTCTCATCTTTATGAAATTGGCCCTGGCAATTTCGATACGTTCCCAAGTATTTGTAACTGGATACTTTTTCAACTTAAGTGCCGTTTAAACTAATATACGCTGGTTGTGTCATGTTTTTACTGAAGACCATATACTTGGTTTTTTAAATATTGATATTTATACCATAATTGTTGCAAGCAATATTTATGTCTGTAAGTAATCTTTGTAATTCTTCTACTGTTCTTGCAACTAGTACAGTGTCGTCCGCGTATCGAATATTATTTACAATCTCTCCATTAATTACGATTCCTCCGTTTGCTTGTAAAAGGGCTTCCTGACAGATGCTTTCACTATATACATTAAATAACAGAGGTGACAAAATGCAACCGTGTCGTACTCCTCTACGTATTTCTATTGCTTGTGATGTTTCAGTATCTATTTTGATGTTAGCTTTCTGATTCCAATATAGATTGAGAATTATTCGCAGATCTTTATTATCTATGTCCTTCCTTTCAAGAATCTCTCTAAGCTTATCATGGCGTACTCTGTCAAACGCTTTTTCAAAATCGATAAAACACATATGTACCTCCTGATTAAGGTCTAGGCATCTTTGTCTAAGAACATTCAAACCGAAGAGAGCTTCTCGAGCACCAAGCCCTTTTCTGAACCCCATCTGTGTATTACTAATATCTGACTCCAACTTTTGATAAACTCAGTTGTAGATGATTTTTAGAAATATCTTTAGTAGGTGGCTCATTAAAGATATTGTTCGATGTTCTGAACATTCTTTAGCATTAGATTTCTTTGGCAGTGTAACGAATGTAGACAACAGCCACTCTTGAGGTATAGGTAATACCAGTATTGTATATTGTATTAAATAAGTGCAATATTATACCTATTGATTCATCATTCAAGAGCTTTAGCAATTCGGTAGGAACCTCATCCGGTCCATTTGCCTTCCCAGTTTTGGAATTTTTAAGTGCAAAAAAAATTTAGTGACCCACCAATCAATAATTAAATAAAATGAAAAAAAAAACTTATAACTATATGTAATTTAAAGGGTTTTTACCCATGTATTTTGATGGCTCAGGCATTTTAACCTAGCGATTTTAAAACCTGATGATGGACTGTTTAGTCCGAAAACGTTTGTCTTTTTGATGTAGCCCTTTTAAGGGTTTTTAACTAAATATACCCACTTACGAAGACTAACTTTTTTTTGTGATACGTGGTATACAGCCAGCTACAGGAATTGTTTTCCTTGTGGATTTTAAATAAAATGAGACCAAAACCTAATTCATTGAACGGTAATCGTGAGAACCGGAACATTTTTAATCTATAATATTAGATACCAGGAAGAAACTCCCAGACTGCAGCAGATAAAAAATTATCTTATCTACAAACCAGAATTTGAGTCGGTATAGTGTTTTGAAACGGTTTCATTGCGGCAGCTTTTATCAAATATATGTTTTGAATAAACCACAAATTCGGCAATTAACTCTCCATTTGTAGTCTTGACTTTTCGGATACACTTTCAAAATACGAAGCTCTATAGTAATAACACTTAGGACTGGAAATTTAAAGAAACATTTATTATTAGTCTCATCTTTAAGAATTAAGAAATTCTTCTTATTCTTATTCTTCTTTCTCATTATAAGCAAGTAAGCCTTTTCATTGTAAACAGCGGATTAATACCTCCTGAAGGTTATCCGATATTCTTCTGCCGATTGGTGACTTATCTCTTGAGTTCTCTTGTCTGGTGACTATCTCTGTCTTCCCCATTCTGCTTATGTAGTTATTCTTTTTTTTTTTTTTTTCTTCTTCTTCTTCTTCACGTGCCATCTCCGCTACGAAGGTTGGCTATCATCATGGCAATTTTGACTCTGGAGGCTGTCGGAACAATTGTATGGAAGTGCAAGCAAACCACTCCCTGAGGTTTCTCAACCATGACATTCTTCTCCTACCTATGCTGCGCCTACCTTCAATCTTTCCTTGCATAATTAGTTGTAACAGTTGAAATTTATTCCCACGTGTAATATGTCCCAGGTGTTGTAGTTTCCTCATTTTAACACTCAATACGACCTCCTTTTGTTTGTTCATCCTGTTCATCTTTTTTTTTTCTATTTAGTGTCAATTCATTCACTCTGTAATTCTTTTCAGTACTCTCATTTCTGCATTTTTTAGCAGCCTTTGCATTACAACTGTGTCAAGTCTTGTTTCTGAGACATATGTTATTATTGGTCTTACACTAGCTTTAAAAATTCTTGACTTCATCTCAGTGTTAACGTGTCTCTTTCACCATATAGTGTTATTAAGGCATCTTGCCAGTTTATTTGCTTTTTGTACTTGATCTATTACTTCTTTTTCCAGGACTCCATAGCTGGACAGTGTAATTTTAAGGTATTTTATTTCCATTACTTGTTCAATATTCTCCATCTTCTCCTTCTTTTTATATAGACATGACTCTGTCTGTTTTTCAATGTGCCTCCAGTAAGTTGTCATTCCATCGTTTTTGTGGTCTTCTTACTGATCGTCTTCCTATTGGGGAACCGTCTCTTGCAGTGTTTACTACTCTTTATGTTTTCATTCGGCTTATATGATCGTTCAATTCTAGTCTTCTATTTCTTACCCAGTTTTTGATGTTCTCACCTTGCAATCTATGTCGTATATCTGTACTTCTAGCTCTGTTCCATAGTGTCTTACCCTCAATGTTTCGAAGTGTTCTCATCTCTGCTGTTTCTAACATCCTTTTTGTCCTCTCTGTGTCAGGTCTTGTTTCTGCCGCGTATGTCATTATTGATCTGATGACTATTTTGTAAATTCTGCCTTTCGTTTCTTTTCCGATATTTTTATTTCTCCATATTGTTTCATTTAAGCAGCCTGCGGCTCTGTTTGCTTTTGTTCAATATTGATGCCAGTAATTTCTATTTTACATATGGTTGGTGCTTTGCTGATTATCATTGTTTTAATTTTCTGAGGTGAGATTTTCTGAGATGAGATTTTCATATTAAATTCTTTTGCTCTTATGTTAAATTTGTGGACCAGTCTTTGCAGACTATTTTCATCTTGGGCTATTATTATTACATCGTCTGTGAAACAGAGTATTTTTATTTCTTTGTTTCCCATTCTGTTACCTCTTCCTTTGTTAATGCTTTTAATGTTTTCATCCATAATTAAATTAAAGAGCATGTGGCTCAATGAGTTCCCTTGTCTTATTCCGCTGCCTATTTCTATAGGTTCTGTATGTTGTCCGTCTATTTGGACTTTCATTTTGTTGTTTTGGTAGTTTTTATATTTAGGAGAACTTCTCTATTACACAGAAGGTGGATTACATCTTTAAGTCAATAAAGAAATTAGTCATGTATATTTTGGTTTTCTAGAATATTTTAGAAAAATTTATCATTAATCAAATTTTTTGTACCAAAAATTCTCCATAATAGTATAATAGCAATAGTTCAAAAATTAATCTTTTGTTTTTGAATTTAAGCAAGATTGTCGTTCAGTGAAAAGAATGTCTGTATAAAGCCCTTCTAATAATGCAATTGCCGTAGAAGTTGATTAAACTAATAAAAAGAGGCTAGAGGGAAAACCTAAAATAGCATAATTGTTCAAAGTAGCTTATCAGAAAGATTCCGAGCATTTGTTTTAACATGCTGCCTTACGGTACACCTGATCTACATCAACATTCTGATTCATGTAAGTACAAAGAAATTGTACAAGGACATCGGTTATTAATAGTACCTTTTAATGTAAAAACTAAAAAACATAACAAGTGATTTAGTCACATATATTTAGGAAAAATTAGGAAACTAAGTAAAACAACAGACAGATGAAATAAAAAGACGTAGACGATTTGGAGTACCATTCGGTAATCTCTTTTATAAAATAAAAACTAAACAATATTACCACTATCTAAAAACTGTAAAAATTACAAGATAGTTTGTAATGACACACATGCACTAGTAAGAAAGGACAGCTCCACAGAAATGGAGTATGACTTTTATGGATTGCAGAAAGAGATGATTCATAAGAGGGCAAAGAATCGAAACTAAAGATCTAATTGGGTCACATTTATGGGATCTTCTATTTAGGTTAATAACATGGATAACATACCTCAAATAACTAAACCAAAAAATGAAAATCTACAAAACTCCCGAAAGATCGGAAATAACATCAAAATATTAACATAAAAAACAAAAAGCAAGTGAAAAAGATCTAACGAAACTGAAAAATTTAAAGATGAAATAGAGAACGAGCTCATAAAATAGTGGGTCAGTTAAGGCAACAGCTAACAATCGTATTTAATAAAGTCATAAGAATAGGACAAATACCTTAGGAATGTAGAACCAGTATTATGATCCAACTGTTTCAGAGAATACAACCCCAGCAATTTTAGAGGAATTTAAGCTCCAAATGAATAAGTTATCAAAAATACTTAATATAACAGAATAGTAATAGAGATTCAAAAGCGGAAGATCTTATAACAATACGTGCATTGTAATCTGGCAAATTATTGAGAAACCTATAGAATACAACAAACTAGCTAACATATGCTTCTTCGATTTAGAAAAGGAATTTGGCAGAGTGCGATTATCAGACGCTATGATCTATACATATAATATACAATAACTGTTGAAACGCTTAATCTACAACAGAATTAGTAGAGACACATTTGAATTGAGCAAGCAGGACTCATACCTAACCGCAGCTGCACAGATCAGATCCTATACCTAATAACACATATTGAAGCAGGTTTACAAAGAAAGCAAAAAATACCCGTTGCTTCAATTGACCTATCAGCTGCATACGATAATGTCTGGAGACAAGCACTAATCTGAAACTAATCTGTGCCATTCCGTGTCAAAAGGTAACTAAATTTATTGATAGCATACTCACCGACAGACCTTTTCAAGTCACAATTATCAACTTTAAAAGTGTCTAAATGAAGCTTAGCAATGGACTGCCGCAAGGATATGTTTTGACATTCTTACTGTTTAATTATCTTATCTGGGTCATACATTTCGAAATTCCAAGTTGCAATTCTTAAAGCTTATTATGGAAGGAAAGATAGAAGGATAGCGGGGAATTGGAAGAAAGAAATACTCATGGCTTAAAAACATAAGAGATTGGACAAACCTCGATGCTCATGCACTCTTTAGAGCCAAACAAGATCGAGAGGAGTATGCCAGAATTGTCGCCAACATCCACTAATTGGATAGGGCACCATAAGAAGAAGACTGTTTAATTTATACATCGCAAACCTACCAGGGACAACTTTGCAGAAATTTTTCTACACTGTGCCATTGCAGCTCAACATAACAATATGGATATTACAGAAACAATACTAACGGATGACCTTGCCGTTATGGCAGAATACTTTCGAAAATGGAGGCTACAGCCTAAAGCAACGACAACCAAAGTCTGCTATTTCCATCTGAATAATGCCAAAGCCAACAAAAAACTCTGCATTTACTTTAAAAACAGACTGCTCACTTTTAACTCAAGACAAAAATATCTTGGAGTGACTCTGGACAGAACATTAAGTTTTAAAAAACAGCTACTGCAAAGAACGGTAGCAAAACTGAAAACGAGAAATAATATAGTTCAAAAACTCTCTGACACCACATGGGGTCATCAGCCTCCGTACTCAGATGATCCGCTCTCGGGCTTGTATACTTGGCGGCTGAATATGAATATGACTTTCCCGGTACGGCTCAATAACAAACACCCCCACCGTCACACTGAGTCACATTCCACCGTAAAAACTCCGAAAAAGTAATTCTCTTCTCAGAGAATATCGAAAAATCGAGGCTAACCATCAACTATCCATCCACCATGATAAGTTTGATATCAAAATAAATAAACTGCGCTTCAGATATCCTCCATTATTAAGCCAACTCCTTGTATCAGAAACATTTCAACCTAACTAATGCCTGGAGAAGACAATGGGAGAGCGAGTCACCACAGGAAGCATGCCTGTATCTATCAGAAACCGCTATGCTTTGAAGTGACCTGCAATACATGGACAACGCTAAACAGAATACGAAGAAGCTGTGGTAGATGTGCTAACAGTTTATATAGATGGGAAAAAGCCTTTATTCCTGAGTGTAGTGTGATTCACAACGACAGACCGTCCATCACATCGTTGAAAAATGTCCCCGAATCCAATTTCCTGGAGTTTTCTGAATGCGACCGAAAATGTTTAACTTTAGATTAATAATACATTAGATGTTCGTTTGCTCCATGTAACGTTTCAGATTGATTTTTAATTATGTGCTCTTATAGTATGCCATACGATAAATAAATCATCATCAGCAGTTTTGAGTCCACTGCTAGACATAGGCCTCCCGTAAATAATTCCAATGCATTTTATCTTAAGCATCCTGAATCCAGTTGTGCTAAATACGCTTGATGTCATCTGACCACCTTGTTGGAGGACGTCCTCGATTACGATAAGCATCGTGTCTAGGTCTCCATTCCAGAATTTTCTTCGTCCACCTTCCATCTTTTAATTTGGCAACATGCCACGCCCCGATAAATAAATACTTTAGTGGACATCATAAAATTGATAGCTACCGTTAAAATATATACGTAAAAAACAAATTTAAGTAAAAGTTTAATCAAAACCATCAGAACCTATCGAAATAACAACTGAAATAAGGCAGTCTTTTACTTTCTTTTTTATTAATACTTCTTCGTCTGGCCACTATACGTTTTATTTACTTATTTCTTTTTTACTTTGTTTCAACGCTTGTGATTCTGTAGTATATATCGATTTGTTGATGTGTTTATTTATGTCTTCTATATTTTCATATAGGTACATAATCCTTTAGTTTTCCGTCAATACATCATTAGACCAATAAAAAATATTTATAAAACGATGGTCTAAAACTTATTTAATTTCCCAATCACAGCCAAAATTATTCTCATTATCTAATTAATTTAGTTATATCCTGATGGCATCGAGAGCACGCGACTTGTAACGGCAAAAGGACCTTTTTAATAATCGAACAGGAAGACGTTGACCATATCCGGCCAGATGTCGACATTTGACTTCACTTGACAGGGTAATAGATTGAATGGGGTGATTTACTCCCGACACGAAAACTGATGACTGTAAAAATCATGCACTCGTTACGGTTTAAGTATTTCAATTTTACGTGTATTAGAGTATTAGTTTATTGGAAAAATTAACATTTTTCAACTACTCTTAATAATTATGGTTGAAAGAGTTTCTCACTTTCCCTTCATCTTTTCCTACTTGATTTAACATTTGATTCAAGTACTGATTGTTTTGTAACATCAATCTCAAATCAAATAGCCATCAATCCCTGGCAGATTTTAAACAATCGGAGTATGCATGTAGAAACCGTGAAGAAATTTCAGAACTTCAGAAACATTTTGAATAAAATATACGAACAATGTTTGACACGGAAACATTTAGAAACGCCTTTTAGCAACTGAAATGAATAAATATACACAGTATTTGCTTTTAAATGACTGGGAAGGTACACATGTAACGATTGTTGATTAAGTTCTTTTTATTTGGTCTTTTAAAAAGATTCAAGTAACTGATTTCCTAGGAGAACTCAAAATAAGGAACAAAAAATTTGAATAAACATTTTTAGACTCTCTCAATTAATCCAAAGTGCCAAAAAATTTACTAAAGTAAATTACTAAAAAGGTAAAGGTATACCTCGGTATATTTGGTTATCATCGCAACCAAACAAATTTATGTGAGCTGTTACTTTTTCTAGTCTCTCTTTATTGGTGATTGTCTTGGCGACATTATTAACAAATCAGACAGAGTAGGACAAAATGTGACGGTCAACAACTTCAATTTCGAAAGAGTACAAAGAAATAAAAGACGAAATCCAATCTTTAAACCGCTGTCTATTCGCAGTGGATAAGCTCATAAAATCAAAAAATCTTACACGAAGTTCAAAGATCAAAACCTATAAATCCATCGTCAGACCTGTAATAACATACGGATGCAAAACGTGGACCATGACCAAAGCAAACAAAGAAAAGCTCAGCCGCTTTGAACGAAAAATACTTGGAAAAAATTTTGGACCAAGAAGAGCAGGCCACATGCCTGCATAACGGGAGACTTGTAAAACTGGTATTGGAGGAGATTCCCACAGGCAAAAGACCACTAGGACGTCCCAGAATGCGATGGAGAGATAACATCCAAGCAGATCTCCGGAAAATGAACAGTCCATTTGACCCTAGGTTGATGGAAGACCGAACAAATTGGAAAAAAGTTGTACAGTCAGCCAAGACCCACCCAGGGTTGTAGCACTACTTGATGATGATGATATGTAACAAATCCTAACCATGTTGACGTGTCCAGATTCGTTACGGTGTGGCACTTTTTATACTTTAGGTATTCTAGGTAGTAATTATTGATGTCTAAGAGACGCTTCTATAGCCGTTTTGGTATAGTAACTTCGTACTATCTTTGGAAGGGTAACGATAGTCTGGATCGATGCAACGCAAAGTTGATTTGTGAGTTCTTTGAAACACATTTGATGGACGCTCCTTTACTAAAGTTTAGGATTGTGATCCACTTATATAATATATGTGCCCAAAGCTGCCATGTCTAGAAGGTTGAAAAATATATGCCAGTGGCCTACGATAAGTTTCTCGCTTAGTGGTATATTTCGACAACATCCATTGTATCAACTACTCCTTAGGTTAAAGAATTATACTTAGTTTTGCAGAAAACGTGGTTGATACTTCTGGAGTCGTTTGAATTGATGACAGTAATACCACCGAATTAATCTTTTGGAAACTTAAGAATAAACTATGACCTCTTTTGTACATGTAAAATTACTCGAATAAATATTTCGAAAGTTGCGTGTTTTACGACAGAAACTGGTTGTATTGTTTTTGACACTGTATTGACTTAACTCATATTCCAAGAATTCAATATATGGGCCAATAATTGTAGTGTAGTGAAAAAATTGTCTGTAGTTACGTTTCTGATAGATCCTTTGTATGGATTCACCATATCCAAAACCATTTTTTCCCTAACGTTTACTTGCCGTAGGTAACGAACCCGGTTTCTCTTCTAATCGGAGCATAAGGCAACCAAGGCAACGAAATAGCTGATGAACTAACCCGAGAAATAACATATAGTCCACTAGTTGCTCCGGAATCCTGATAGTTGACCCGGTAAAGACAGTCATTTCCACATCGTTATAAAATAAATCTCTAAAGAGATGGTGGTCAGAACAGAAGTAGTCTAAAATCTTTATCAAGATTTCAGACATTCAGCCAAATTTACAACAAATCTACCAGTATAACGTAAGTATAACGAAAGTAACTATAAGTGTAACGAAAAGTCTATTTAGGTAATAGTGGGATTTCTGACTGGGCACTGTAAGCTTAAAAGTTGTTTAAATCATTTGGATTTGACAGAACTTTTTTTCGATTCTGTCTAGACTATAAAGAGATCGTATTACACGTCTCACGCAACTGTGAAGGCATTACAAGAAATTGCTATATCTGAAATGCGTAGAGAAAATAGTAGAAAAATCAAGCTATGTGCAGATTTTGTGTAATTCGTGACATGCTGTATAAAGCAATGCTAAACTATGAACCAAAGACATTGGTTGAACTAATTAAATGCACCATGTTTAATACCAGAATAAACTTTTATGGTGAAAATCCAAAAAAATTTGACCGATGCGTTCTCGGCAAACGTCGGCATTATACAAGGAGATACATTGTATAATATTCCATTCAATCTTGCCCTAGAACATATTTTAAGAGTCTCAAGCATAAACTTAAGAAGCCAAATAGTAAACAAGAACCTTTTTGAATGTGAAGCATGGTATTTAAAGGAGATATAAATTTCATTGGTTGCGCTCAAAAAAAGTGAGTCTTTATCCTGCTCTAAAAGATCCGCTATCAAAATTAAGACCAGATTTAGATTAAGACTAGAGTTTAATTTTATTCAAACAAAAAGTGAGAGAGAGGACTAAAGTGACAGATGTCATAGAAAAAATTGCACAAGCCAAATGGAGATGGGCTGGACATATAGCACGTTTAAACGATAATAGGTGGACCAAAAGACTCATAGAATGGAGACCTAGAGAAGACAAAAGACACCGAGGCAGACCACCAAAAAGATGGATGGACGACTTGAGAAAAACAGTCGGAAATTGGATACAGAAGGCGCAAGATAGAGAACAGTGGAAGAACATGGAGGAGACCTATATCCAACAGTTAATGTAAAAGGTTGAGAAATGATGATGATGATGATGAAGCCAATTTACCTAGCGTACAAGGAACTTTTGTGACATCTGAAATCAGATATATTTACCAGGAAATCCAAATGCCAGATCTATAAAACTCTGATCAGACCAATGATCCACCATATTTGAAAAAAAAAAGACCTTTTACATATATACGGTGATGTATGCGTAAATGGCATTTAAAGGAAACTATAAAATTTCGAATTGTATCAAACCTACTTATATACTATTGTGGCAAAGCTGATAAAGGTTTGCAGGCTGAGATTTATAGATTATGTAGATTGTGCATGGAACATTCTCAACGAGCAAAATTTATAACTTAACAACAAATGGTGCAAAAAGCGACCCAAAGGGCGCCCAAAAGTTTGATATATGACCCAAGTACAGAAGGATGTATGAGAAGTCGAAACTAGTCACTGGAGAACGAAAGATAGAAATCAGAATCAATGTAGAGTAATATTTGAACAGGCCAAGTCCCAGTCTGAGTTGAGGAGCCAATGATGATGATAATTTAAGACTCAATACTGTGGAACCTCATTAAAGGAGACGCTTAATAGATTTGTAAGGAACGCAGTGTTTTGACTACCTATTTCTATTCACTATGCTCTTTTATAAAAAAAATTCGTTAGACAGTATAATGAATTAAAAGTATCAATTATTACTTACCTGTTTCTCTATCTGACCTTTCATCGGCAGAAATATAGTCCGCCATATCCTGAAGAAGCAGTGCTTCCTTTGGTACTAGAACCAACTCGGTTCCAGTTGGCATATCTTTAAATGACTCGTACCATAACTATAAAATAACAAATATAGTAAAATATTGTTATGTGCTAAATTAGTTTTTCTTTTTTCGCAGCAATTTTATTTATTATTCGTAATAGTACATTGTTTACCGGGTAGGAAAAGCTTAACATTCCTGGACGACTGTGAAGATTGCTAAGTCGAGGCGCAAGCCGAGACTTGGCAACACAGAGTCCAGGAATGTGGTTTTTCCTACGAGGTAAACATACTATTTTTCCGCAAATCGTTTAAAATTCGACAGATATTGATTGATTTAAAAAAAAACGTGATAATTTTATTCCCAAATAAATGGTGCTTTGAAATTCCTAATAAAATTACTTGGGTTACTATGGAAACGTATTGAGGTTGAATTGTCAAACTTGACGCTTATAAATTTAATTGCTGATGTTCTCGAAAGTAAAATGATAAGTGATGATGAAATTTCAATTCCTGGGACTCCTCCAGAGCTGGTTGAGGCAGTGAATACTGCTTCATTAGAATTATTGCCAAAGAAATCAAGAGAAAAGTACGAAAATGCATACAGACGTTTTATGGATTATCGCATGAGTAAAAATACGAGTTCTTTCTCAGAAAATGTTGTAATGGCATACTTCCTAGACCTTTGTTTACAGATGAAATCTTCAACATTATGGGCCAATTATTCAATGCTGAAGTCAACCCTTGCACTTAAACACAATGTAGATATATCTACATACTCAAAACTTCGTTCTTTATTGAAACAGCAAGCTCAAGGTTATAGGGCAAAGAAATCTAAGATTTTAACGAAGGAAGAAATTGAAAAATTTATCCAGGAATATCCAGATAAAGAAAATTTAATGATTAAGGTAATTTACAAGGTTTTAATTTCTATTTAGATTATAGCTTTATTTATTTTTTAGGTGGCTGTAATATTTGGTATTTCTGGGGCCTGTAGAATGGATTAGTTAGTCCGAATGACTGTACACGATATAGAAGACTTAGAATCTAAGCTTTTAATCAGCATACCTGATTCGAAAACCAACAAACCAAGATCATTTGTAATTAATCAGATCTACTTGAATGTTTATCGAAAGTATGTTTCGCTAAGACCAGAAAATATGAACAGTGACCGATTTTTCTTTAAATATCAAAGCGGAAAGGGTTGTAGACAAGTGGTAGGAATTCATCAATTTAGAAAAATGCCCAAAATAATTGCTACTTATTTGAACTTGGTAAATCCGACAGAATATACTGGTCACTGCTTTCGTCGGTCTTCTGCAACAATATTGGTTGACTCTGGTGCCGACATAACTAGTTTAAAGAGGCATGGCGGATGGAAGTCATCAAACGTTGCTGAAGGATATATCGAAGAATCGCTTAACAATAAGGTTGAGGTGGCAAATAAAATTTTCACAGTACAAAATATTCAACAAAATGACACTTCCACCCTGCATGTTGTCCAAAATGTTTCTCATAGTTCTAAGAGTGTTCCTCCAATGTTCAATAATTGTACTAACTGTCAAATTACTGTAAATATAACAAATTGATCTTAAAAATGTATTCAGCAATGACTTGATGTTTTCAAAATATAAATTAATTCCTTATAAGCAATGTGTTTTCTCTCATTTATGTTGAACACTAACAACTGTACGGAAATATCATTTCCTTACAGTAAGGAAATGACATTTCCTTACAGTAAGAATTGACTTTTTCTTCAAGAAATTTTGACAGGAATGTCAAAATTTCCTGGCGATTTGCGGAAAAAATATTATGTACCAGCATATGCACAGCATGCTCTAAATAAGATAACATAATATATGTATATATAGGGTGAGTTATGAGAAAATTTACATACTCCTATCTCAGATGTCAAAGAAACTACTATCGGAAATGTCAAATCCCATTAAAAAGTGTCTGCTGTCAAAATTGTGTATTTTGGCTAATATTTATTTTTGTCATAACTGTTAAACAGTAACTGCCATCCATCTATTATTTTAGCAAAACCATACACTGCTAAAACCTGCTTAATTGATTTTTTAAACTAAAACAAATTTGGGTCTTGGAAAATTAGTTGGTTTTGTACGTACAAAAAATGTAACCCTTTGTGTGCTTTTAAATGCACTCGTAAGGCTCATAATATTTAAGCTAATTAGGCCTTTTACAGTGTATAGTGTTTAATATAATTAATATAAATATAATTACTTCAGTCGTCAGAGACAAAAATGCCACTGATCCTCTAAAAATTATATGAACAAGCTGAATTTTGCTGACAATCTTAATTGTGGGACCCTAAAAAATGTTCAAAAAGTTTATTACTACTACCCCGCCTTTCCCCTTAAACCCCACTTTACAGGGAGTCAGAAAAAACCGATTTACTGAGAATCTATATGCTTTAGAAAAAATGTTTTAAATAAAAAATGTACTAGCCATGTAGCAAATTAGGCTAAGTATTAGCACTTTTTGTGTAGAATAAACCGTTCTCTCAGAAACAACGCTTCAATCAACCGGCGATTTTAATTGTGTTATGCGCGTTGACATCAATTTTAAATAAAATTTGTATTAACTCGACGGTAAAAATTTGATCTTTTGATCTGAGTGTCCTATCGAAAATAATCAAAATGTGTTTTAAAAGCAATGAGTGCAGCTTTCGTATGAAAGTTTTGCAACAAACGTTGCGCAATTTTTACCATCTTTTACGATGCTCAAAGTCGATCAAATTTATCACTTCCATTGACCGCTGACTATGGAATTTAATTGTTAGACCTTTATCTTCAAAACATGACCAAAAAATATGCCAAAAAACGCTGAATTTAAACTCACATTACATTTGAATAGTAGAAAAGATCTGAAATGTTTAAAACTGCTTTTTTTATTTTTTTTATTAAACAAGTACGTTTTTTTTAAACTACATAACTTTAGCTACAAATCCCACTTAATATTGTCTTTATAAAAGCATTTTTCGTGACATGCGATCGATTTTAATGTGAAAGTTATAATTCAGCGTTTTAGGTATATTTCAAATGCCTCAAATTTGTTGCCAAAATTTAAAATCCTAATTTAATATTATAGGTTTTGAATATTAGGCTTTAAAAATGGAAATTCCACTGTGATCTCTCAATGAAAGAGATAAATTTAATTGATCTCATGAGAATTGTAAAAATAAGGCAAGACTTTTAAAACTTACTTCATTTGCCCAAGATGCAAAAATTGCATACCTACACTTTTTAAGTTTTGATGATGGACACTCTGATCAAAAGATATCGAATTTTTATCGTATTCAAAATCGTCAGTCTCTTCAATGATTTTTTCTTTGAAAACAGTTCAATTGTTGTTTCTGAGAGAACGATTTATTCTACACAAAAAGTGCTAATAAACATTTTTATTCAACATTATCTCAACTAATTTTTTTATTTAATTTAAAACATTTTTTTCTCCGGCGTACAAATTCCTGGTAAATCGATTTTTTTTCTTCCCACGCCTCCCTAGGTGTTGGTATTTTAGAATGACGCTAGAAGGTAGGAATGGTAAACTTTATTGCATCTTTTTGGTATTCTTAAGTTGACATTCTCAGCAAAATTCAGACTCTTTGTTCCGTTTTCAGAGATGAGAAATCCCTGACGTCTGGACTAAATAAGAATTTTGTAATTTATATAAATTTTATTTTAATAGAAAGAGTTAATGATACTTACTTGACCATTTTGCAGATAATATTTCATATTTGTCTCATCTTTCACTGGACTGCTTCGAATTAGTTTCAACCAGTTTTGAAAACCCCGCGATCCATCTAACCAACCCCTACTGCCATCTCGTGCGATGACCTACAACAAAAAGAGTTTTTGAAATACATAATATAAAAAATACAAATATATGATGATATGATAAAATACTTTAGTATTTACATTCATAGTTTGACATAAAATACTCAAAATATTTACTTTTTTTATGTTAAAAGAGCCAAAATACCTATTTATGGACATATTCGGTTTCTCCTCTCACCGAGTCAATTAGACTTGAACTTACATGGAACGTGGTCTTTAATGTTGAGCAAAAAATGTAAAACTGCTAGGCAAACAATTATTTCCGCGTAAAATGTGCAGTGCACATGAATTTTATCAAAAAGATTTACCATAAAGAACTTCTGATTATAACATATAATAATATAATAATTAATAATACTGTAAAAATGATTAAAAAAGGATTTTTTTAATTCAATTTAGAAATTACTTGTTTCAAATTTTCATTTCTCAACTACTATCGTACTGTATATAGCTGTATATAGCTTAATAATAAAGAAAACAATACAATATTTATAGGAAATATATACAGTCTCTATTTTAAATATGTCCAATTTGTCCACGGTGGGGACTAGAAAACGTTGTTTTAATTTTTCTGTCTGGTCCGTTGGAAAAATAGTAATACACGATGGCATGATTTTGACGCTGCATGAAATTTTAATTGCTTAATAAAGCATACTGCAATGTTTTAGGAACCTCTTACACCTTTTCAACTTTGTTGCAGATAGAATATATCCCGGTTTATGATCAAATAATGTATTTCTAAATTTCTTTTATACTGCCATACTGAACTAGTCAACTTTGAACAGGTTAAGGCTTTCAGTAAATCGAAATTATTCTACACATTTTTCTTGATAAATCTGCTATTCATAAATAATGATTGAAGTAGTCAACCTATTTTCTGAATTCCCTGTATTTTCTTATTTAATTTATCAGAATTGTTGATTATGTTTGGCCGCGAGGCTCTCAAATAAAAATTTTATTTATTATTAAATATTTTTTTATTATTTAATACCAGTAAATTTTAAGCAGACAAGCAGACAATATTAACGTAGTCAATTATTTGTTTTATGTTTTCGTGAATAATTTATAACCATTCGTAAAGCTATTTATTTTGAGAGAGAAAACAGCGAGACAATAAAGATATTATCAATAGAAATCCTTGAAAAACCAATCATATTATATAGATGCAATAGTTTGGATATTCTCCAAACATCATTGATATACTATTGCGCGTGAATATAATAGATCATAAATTGTTAGCCTTAGTGGAAATATATGATAACTAAAATGATGCAACGCCATTTAACACGTTTCTAAAAATAGTATAATCTTATTCACAAAGCCATCAAATTTTTGTTGTGACTAGAACTGTAGTCGATATTAAAAATAAACAATCAGTATTTTTTACCATATCTATTTAGAACAATGAATTTTTACGCGAACGTGGGAAAGCCATCTTCATGAATAGCCAGTTTTTTCATTTATATAGTTGTTATTTTTTGAAAATTAAACCATAAGTAAGCACTTCCAAATGTGACAGTGTTCACACAGTGAACACAGAATCATTGTTTGGTAGTGCCTTGGTGAATGCTCATATTGTATATACACAAGTTATACAAACTAAATTGACTATCACAGAGTTCAAAACAGAAGTCGCTATAGAACTACTGGGTGAAATGTCCGCAATTGAAACTAACATTAACGATAACACCGATGTCAGTCATTAGCTTGTAGAAGAAAGAAAAAACAGATGTGTGGTTTGCTACATCAGAATGAAGAATGAATTGGGGCGGAAGGAAGCTCAAAACAAGTGTTCCCGTTCTAAAGTTTTGTGCAACCAATGCAAAAAACATTATCGTATTTCTTGTTTTTTCTCAACACATTCTATTTTTGCACATTCTGAATAAAATCTTTTATTTTTTTCATAAAGTTTTATAATTTCCATCTTTTGTAAAAACCGTTCAACTTACAATGTATTTTATATAGCTGTGGGGGCACAATTGATGCCACGGTGTCCCAAATACAAAACTGTAGTGTGGCATTAAAGTGATGCCTCACTGTCCCAAGATTACTATTTAGCGAGGCATAATATTGATGCCACCCGGGGCTGACCGTGTTAATAAAAAAATTGAAATAGTTTGTTTACTAAAAAACAACTCCCGTATATAATAACGTATATTAATATTTTAAAAACTGCCCCTTAAATCGAATTTTGTGCAATTTACGCAAAAATACAGTTTTTCTCGTTGCCATATTATAAGTCACCCTATAAAGCTTGGCGTTCTGTAGAATGCAATTTTACTATTAGCTTGATTCACTCGTGGTCTTTTCTTTCATGTCCTTACGCGATTTATAATGACAGGATTAAGGATCAGACCATTAGGGGTTAAGGGTAGTTGCTTCTGACAATTAGAGTTCATTCAACACTTCGCTCTACCCTTGTTTCGCCCCGCTTTAACATGACCCAGCTTTAATTGGTAAGGTGTTGGAGAAAATCCGCCCCATGGAAGATTTCTATTAGCGAATCCCGAATGTAGCGTCGGTCTGTTATCCTTTCAGGATGTCACATTGATTAATTATGGACCAAACATAATTTATTTGTGAAAGAAGATACATATTTGCGGTTGTTAATTAAAGATTTACGTATTTAAGCGATCTTCGAGATTAATATCATTTATTGGATACGTATTACCTCGTTTGATATACACCTGTATATTATTTGTTGGAGTAAAAAAAACATAGGTATTTACGTTTATTTTTATAACTACTTTTTAAAATTTCGTTCTTTTTCAGTTTTCCTTTATTCTTTAACTTTTGTTTTTCATTCTAGTTGTTATGTTTTTAAATATTAATATCTTATGTTAATAGTTTTCTGTATATTTTTTTTATATAATATTAAATGTTCAGCTTTATGGCTAGGATGGTTGGTAGCTAAATTAAGAAGTTTAAAATCTATACACTGGAGGGAAAACTAGAAATTGTTTAACCAACCTTTTCGTTAATTTTAACTGTTACAATTTTAGCAGCTAGCAAATCAGCAATTCAATCTAATGTCTAATGTCTCGACAATTTCATATTTCAATCTTTTCTGTTCCGTAGTTTCCAAATTCATCTTGGTTCGTCGAAACTCTCTTGCTTAGTGAATACATTCTGCGCTGATTTCTTTTCCGGTTTTCTCTCCAGCGATCAGTTCTGTTATTGTTGATAATTAGATCTTCTAGAGGGGGTTTCTGAAGCGAAACTTTTTATTTCTAGCTAGTGGTTCAGTGGTTCAGAATAGCTAGTAAGCTTTTCTTCGTAAGATGTTCTTAAAACTGAGCGTTTTGTTGAGTGTCACACATTATTTTTGTTTTTTCGGTGTTGATCTTAAGTCTGATTTCATTGCTTATCCGGCTTAGCGATTTGGTGATGGTAGTCATTTAGACTTCATTCGCTACTAGTTTATGTGTGTGATCTGCGGAGCGCAAGCTCCCAATTTTTCTGCTACGTGTAGTGATTTCTCTATCTCATTCGTCTAGTAGGTACTTTCCTCATTATATTTTTAGAACATATGTTGAATAATAATGTTGATGAAGTCCCTTTCTGGTTCCTTTTTCGTTTTAAACGCCTTTTAATATATGTGGCCACGACACAATCTTAACTTAAATCTCATGGAACAGGTTTGGGACCGATTCCATAGCATTCGAAGCCGGGTACCTGCTCGACTTAGCTTCTTTGAACCAGCTTAGACTGCCTGTTTTAGAGGAATGGAAACCAATTCAATTAAATAAAATTTTAATTAAATTCAAAATTTGAGTAGGTGGATAAATGCAGTTATAGAGGCTCATAGAGGTAATGAGAGGTATTAGATACATGTATGACTAATACCAGTTTTTTGTTACTTTTTTTTTCTGATAAAAATATCATACTTTTTGTGTTAATGTCTGCAAACAATAACTAATTCATTCTGACAGTTCACCAAACCGTGGCAATCTTTCGCAAGTTGATAAAAAAAAATTAGGCAAATTTATCAAAAATGTTTGATGACAATCTTACTTAATTTATGTTTATTAGAAGAAAATAATATAAAGAAAAATTTTCGTGTATTTTACTGATAAAAAACAACGATATTATTGAAGCAAAACCTTCGTTACAAACTTTAAATTCAAGTTCTGAAGCGCCATCTCTACACGTCATTCGTAAGTTCGCTCTTTGGTTAGTTTATTATTCACCTGTGCTCTTTGAAAGAAAATGCCAGTACATTCACTGCGAGCATTGACCGAATCGATATTAATTCCTTTATACGTCACTAGAGGTCTACATCTTGGTAAATTTAAAAATCGGCGATCTTGTTTGTAATAATAATTATTCTAACATTGATGATAAAGGTTTTAGTGCAAACAGGATATGACCTTTAGGGATTTAATAAATAATAGCTGTTCGTTGATATCTTGATTTTTGTTTTTTATTTCAAATCGTCTTTGTGTTTTAGTCTTTTGACTTTCATCTAGGTAATTATATTGTTTTAGTTGTATGTCTTGACCTGAGTTACTTGATTGGTTGTATTTTTATTTTATCTATTGTTTCCTCTGTTGTTACTTGAGATGTTGAATTATCGCAGATATATTTAATGATTATTGTGTATTGATCATCAATTCTATTGATACTTATGTACCTACCTTTGCTATACATAGTATTAGACTACTAGATATAATTGATTTTCCATTCATTGTTTCAATATTTTTATTTCTTATATATGAGCTGTACCTAGTGCATAACTCTTTCTAAACCCCGCCTTTCTGAAGACTGACTGAGCAATTTGTTTGTTATTTGCAAGGCAATTAATTATCTTTACAAACAATTTATACAAAACTGTAAATACACTGATTGGTCTATAGTCCTTTAATTTATATTTATTTCCTTTTTGAAATATCAATACTATTAGAGTACTTAGGCAAGCAATACATTTATATATTCCGATACATTAAAAAAAAATAATTTTTACCATTTCTATCACGGACTGTCCCCCAAACTTTATATTTTTTAATACTATTCCATCTTTCCCTTATTGCTCATCGGGTTTCTTATTGTTACCTCTGTTATATCTACTATATTTTTAGATTCAACATTTTTATCTGTTAGGTATTTGGTGTTTTCCTTTTTTACCTAAGGCTTGTTTGGCTTTTACCTCATGTAGTACCTAATTAGTGTTGTTATTCGAATTCTACATTGACGTATTCTTTTCTTCGATTCTATTCTTACAGTAATTCATTTAAATTAGGAGTATGGCTTGAATCCTTAGGCCACCTGATGAGAGGACAAAAAGTACACATTCCTATAAAATATAATGCAATAAAAAATCCAAGGACGCAGAAATCCAGGCCGTAGAAGAATGTCCTGGATGAGAAATTTAAGAGAGTGGTTTGGCTGTATCACTAACGAATTGTTCAAAACAGCAGTAAATAAAGTTAGAATCGCCCTAATAATATCCAATCTCCGATAGGAGAGGCATTCAAAGAAGAAGAAGGAGTATGACTGAGAAATTGGTTAACCTAACTTAAATAGCTTTTTGTTGACGATTATCTTTTAACTCGAGACCATAGAGGGGGTGACAACAAACATATAAGAGAGAACATCGATACATAAAATATGCTAACAAAAAATACCTATATAAAACACCACAGTTAGTCTCGCTCGACAACACACAAAGAGCTGTGAACTACCAAAACAAATTCTAAAATGGAAACCCCAGTGGTACCAAAATAGAACGCGAAAGAGAGGAATATCATTCATGTGATTCATTCAATGATGAAGAAATTGAACAGTTGACTCCAACGTACTGTTAGCAGGGCACTAGAAGAAAAAGAAATATCCCAACTTTATGCTCAATAACTATGTACTTATATCATTTAACATTTACTATAACATATAATCAAATAGTAGAAAAACTAGTGTTACGGACGCAATTAAAAGAATTACAACTCTAAAATGAAACTGGTCAGCCATGTTGCCAGAGTCTGAGATGGAAGATGGACCAAGAAAATTTTAAAACGAAGACCTATACTCAATGCTTATCGTAATCGAGGGTGTCCTCCAACAAGATGGTCGGACCACATCAGACGCATCCAGCACAACTGGTTTCAAGGTACTCAAGATCGAATGCATTGGAAGTATTTACGGGAGGCCTACGTTTAACAGTGTCCTCAAATGATAATGATCATAATGATGACAATAATAACAGAAAAAAAAAAATTTAAAAACGTCGAGTATTTTCTACCGAATATTTATGATGGATCGTAAAGTTTTATAAGTATCAAACAAATATATTTATAAATATATTGATTATGAATCCACCATTAGACATAAGCAAATAATTCAGATATATTTCCTTGATTTTAAAGTTTTTAGATGAGTTTAAAACTTTTACAGCTGCATTTAATTAAATCTGTTTCAGCAGTTGTGATACTTGTAAAAAGAAAATGATTAATATCGTTAATATGTAGAACTTTACAGATACCATTTACACCATTTGCTACTAAATGATGTGTAATTATTAAATTTGATAACAGTCCAGAGTGTCGGAGACAACATACACTTTTTAGTGCCCTCAATTTATCTCGTTCAGAATGATATATTCGGTGTCCCCTCACGCAATAGACCCTTATAGTAGGACAATTAACAGCTATCCGTTTGTCTCTTGGCACTGCATTTATTGTGAACGATTGATGAAGCTATTTATTAGATGTTCTCGTTGATTTTGCTGAGAAAAGTATGTAAATACCGATCTTTTTATGCTGTTTTTTTTACATATAAAAGTTGTCTCCAAAGTAGCCTACGACAAACCTTAGAAATATACAGCATATTTTAAATAAAATAAATTTAAATTAATAGAGTTGCCGCTAATAATAATATCTAAATTTTGTATTTATATGGAATTAAACCAAAATAATTTTATTAAAAATTATTTTTTACATTTTGTTTTTCATATTTGAAATACATCAAGCACATTCATATAAAAACAGCAAGAGAATTCGCAATAAGATATATAGGGTTGGTACAATAAGCTTAAACAACCACTGAGAACACATTTTAAAAGATCTGGAACAAGACTTCTACGTATTACAAAAAGAAATGAGAGAAATTTTAAAAGTTTAAGGTATAGAGACCGAAACGTGAATAGATTACTTGAAAACAGTATACTCAGTAGACCAACCGACACCAGCAGAACCAGAAACACCAAAAATTTCAACTAGTAAACAAACCAGAATAAGCACAGTGGAAGTGAAGAAAGCACAAAGAAAACTAGAAAAAAAAACTAGAAATGATGACAGATCAATTAGCACAGCTCATCAACAAAATATTCAACGCAACAAAGCATCCAAAGAATGAAAAATAAACGTACTAGTCATGATGTTTAAAAAAAATGAAATAAGAAATAGGAACACTATAGAGGTATCACTTTATCAAACACTACTCTGAAACTAAAGACAACAATTTTAAATAAATTAATAAACGAGAGAATATCACTTGAGGATGAACAACAAGGCAGTCGAAGCGCAAGATCGTGTTCAGACGCAGTATTTGTTGTAAGACAAATCGCAGAAAAGGAAAAGGGAAAAAGGAATAAAATCGACAGGCGTTGTTTTGCTTGATTAAAGTAAAAAAACTTTGTACAGAGTAAGGGTAAAGAAAGTTATGCACCTTTTATACAATAGACAAATTCCATTTGATATCATTAAAACAATCAAAAATATATACAAGGACAACAAAATACATGCCAGAATATATGAACACCTGACATACGAAATAGACGCAGGTACATGTATAAGACAAAAAGTACAGAGTAAGGCTAAAGGAAATTATTCATATTTCATACAATAGACAAATTCCATTAGATATCATTAAAACAATCAAAGATATAGAAAAGAACAACAAAATGCAGGACACAATAGATGAATAGCTGACAGACGAAATACACGAAATAGGCACAGGTATAAGAGAGAAAAACTTCTTAAGCTCCCTCCTGCTTAATCTCATAATTTATATATAAAACCTTGAAGAGAGGTAAAAGTTTTAAAATGGGGTGAAAGATAGGATTTTAAGATGAAAAATAGAAATTGACGCATTCAGAATTGAACATAATATTATGAAAATCAACTATTTAGAATAACACTATTCAGTTACTGTTATGTAGAAGCAGAGGTAAAAAACAAATACATAAAGAAAATAGAGCTGCAAGATGTCTAAACAATACGATATGGAGAAACAAACATATAAGGGTGGAACCTGAGACAAGAATTTACAAAGCGACTATAAGACCGCAAATGATATAAACGGTTAAAACGAGATCTGATACATCCAAACCAAAAATGATACTAGAGACAACAGAAATGTGAATACTAAGAAAAATCACGGACACACTAAGTGATCGAAAAAGAAGTGGCGAAATCAGAACAGCATTCCAGGTAGAAAAAATAGTCGACTATATAATAAATAAGAGAGAATTGATCAATGATATAAGCAGAACCGTACAAATATCTCGGTTCTGGATGAAATTAAACCGGATCAGCGTCTCTCTAGTAGCGTTTACTCTAGGATTTTAAAGTTCTTTGGCCATATCCATCGAAGTGATCACAAAATGGAGCGGTTGGTGGTCCAAGGAAGGCCTTAGACTCAACGCCAAGGCGGAAGATCTCCACAGCGATGGGCGGACATTACTAAAAAGCTTCTCAATAAACAGTATACTGAGGCAATACATATAACTGATGACCGCGACCAGTGGAGAAATATTATCAATCAAACTGTCCGAGCTGCTGAAGCCCAATTATGAACCACAACACATCTACTAAGATGTTAATGACTGTGATGATGATAAGCAGAATGACAGATAATAGGATAATTACGATATCAAGAGACAAATCAACACACAAAAATAGAGCTGCAGGATGTCTAAACACCGGGAGAACAAACAGGAACAAACTTAAAACAGGAGAAACAAACACATAAGGGTGGAACCTAAGACAAAAATTACAAAGCGACTATACGACCGCAAATGATATACAAGGCTAAAACGAGATCTGATACATCCAAAACAAAAATGATACTAGAGACAACAGAAATGTGAATACCAACAAAAATCACGGAAACATACTAAGTGATCGAAAAAGAAGTGGCGAAATTAGAACAGCATGCAAAGTAGAAAAAATACTCGACTATATAATAAATAAGAGAGAATTGATCAATCATATAAGCGGAATGACATATAATAGGATAGTTACGATAACAAGAGACAAATCAAGACAAAAAAATAGAGCTGCAGGATGTCTAAACAATACTATATGGATAAACAAACACATAAGGGTGGCACCTGAGACAAAAATGTACAAAGCGACTATAAGACCGCAAATGATATACACGGCTAAAACGAGATCTGATACATCCAAAACAAAAATGATACTAGAGATAACAGAAATGTGAATACTAAGAATAATGACGGACACACTAAGTGATCGAAAAAGAAGTGGCGAAATCAGAACAGCATGCCAGGTAGAAAAAATAGTCGACTAGATAATAAATAAAAGAGAATGGATCAATCATATAAACAGAATGACAGATAATATGATAGTTACGATAGCAAGAGACAAATCGCCGTCTGGTACAAGAAGAGTCAGACCTAATTAATGACGATTTATTAAAAAGGCAAGAAAAATGGGCACAAAAGGTTTTAATATAAATGTTTCTTGTTTCGGCAGTGTTGTTGGAATGTCTTGTAAAGATTTATTGATGATCTGCTATTACGAGAATGCCATCTGAGTAACATAAATTGTTAAATAATTTTCCCTTGATTCAATTATTTTTGTATTTTTAATACATACTGGTCACACAATTTCTGGATATTTACAATGCATTTGTTTGCAAAATGTCAGTATTAATGCAATTTAATGTTTTTGTTGGGAATAAACCAAAGTTTTACTTTAAAATTGAGTTTACTTGACGTTTCGATTTCTACTTCGGAAATCATTCTCAAAATACAAAATACATACTAAACAATATTGTTTTTGTTGCTTAATAAAAGATTCTTCTTATAAATAAATTTTATTTCACTCATTTATATTGACGACTAAGACATATATTATACATTTTAAAGAAGATGGCTTATATTGCCAATACTTTTTAATTGTTGCGTATCTGGGACGGCTTTATTGTAAGATAGTTCATTCGATTACATGAAATCAACTTTATCTTAAGAATATCCGTCAGAAAAATCCTAGCATTGATTTGGCTTTAAAAAACATTCATATGCAATGATGACAGTAAAATTCTCACTTTTACGGGAGCTGCATCGACATGTTTCACATTTGTTTTAAACTTAAATCATTATTCTGCCAATTTCCATATAAGCTTAAATAATGCTCTAATATAAACACTTTCTCCTCAGTTGTGAGAACCATTTCCATGATGGTGTTAAAGTAAAGTACTGTTAATATGATGAAGTTAATAAAATGACAAATAAATGCAATAAAATAAATATAATTTCAGATATAGAGAATTATGTGCTACTATTTTACTACACTTTATTCTATACTATATTATACATTCTATACTATATTCTATACTATATTATACATTCTATACTATATTATACATTATTCTACACTATATTATATTAAGGTTAAAATCGTCAGTATTTTTTAAAAACTTGACGGATATCAGTGTTTAAGCAATGATAAAAGCCTATGTTTTCTTTGCTCAACCATTATGCTCAATAGTTAAAATAAGCACCAAGCAATATTATTAGTAGGTTAAGGGGATAAGCCCGAATATCTTCACTCATCTAGATATGAATTTATGATTTATAACGACAAGAATCGATTATTCTTATATTGTCCCCTCATGTTTTACATAACGAGAACTGAAGCTAATATCAATGATATGATTAAAAAAGCATGGGAAAATAATTAGATATTCATTGATTGATTGGCAGTTTTGATACAGTATAGAAAGGACTACAAAAGTCTATCTCATTTGATTTTGATATACAATTAAATTTTGTAAGGTTCTGTTTCGTTAAGGGCGTTTGATATATCTATTGTCAATACGCGGTTTAGATAAATAATCAAAGTACCTTTAGTTTTGGGTTTTTCCTTTGTTCTCCAATAAATTCATCTGAGAAACACACCTTAAAAATATTGACAATATCATTTTAAAGTTACCTACTTTAAAACATTGTCACTATAAATGAAGCAGACAAAATAAAATTTCTAAAAGAATTTTTTTGTATTACCAAATAACAAAACAAAATTATTATGTGTTTTAGTTGCAGTTTGAGCACTATTTTTGAAGTAGAAATCACAAAATCAGAATAAGCGTATTTGTAATTGTGTTTAATTTCAATTAAATATAGTTAATAAATGTATATAAGTTTGCCGCTAATAATATATATTTTTTTTATTATTGAGTTAATGCCTCGACGACTAAGATCATTGGCATGGTACAGTCAGGTACCTAGTGTAGTGTGTGTGTGTGTGTGTGTGTGTGTGTGTGTGTGTGTGTGTGTGTGTGTGTGTGTGTGTGTGTGTAGAGTAATTGTCTTGCAAAGTCGACGTCATTGTCTTTGCTAAGAGACGCATATTGTATCCGAACGTCTGCGGTCCCTCCGGTGAGTACCGATCGCACAAGGATAGAAATTATTTTCATTCATTAATTTTTAATAAACAAAAATTTCTCCACCCAGATGAGATTCGAACTCACGACCTTTAAGTTTAAACAAAGGTAGGCGCTCTTACCACTGAGCCACAGAGGGGGTTTAATAATATATTTAAATTAATATTACTTAGCTTATTCCAGAATTTTAATTTTTGTTCGGTAATCTAATACAGTTATTGCCATATCAATATTTGATTTTTTAATGCTCCTTCATTCGCCTCCTGTTTTCTGCGATTACTGTCTATTCTGAAAGTTGAATATTGGTTGTCACTTATGTGTACCAAGTTAACAATGAAGAAGTAAACAAGACAACAAAATAATTTTAGAGCTAGAAAGTGAAATTATCAATTACCACAAAATTCACTCCTCTTGTTAACACAAATCTACAATGCGGTATTAAAATGAGGATATTTTCTTGTAGATAATGTGATGCCTAGATATTTAAACTTCATCACTTGTTCTATTATCTGATTTTTCAGCTACAATTGATATCTTGCTTTTGTCTTTTTTGGGGAAATTAACATGTTAAATTCTCTGGCGGTTATATTATATTGGTGCAGCATACGTTGTAAATTATCTTCACTTTGAGAAAGTAGTATTGCGTCGTCTGAATAGCAAAATATTTTAACTAGTTTTTCCCTCCCATTTGGTATCCTTTTTTAGTTCTTATTTTTTTATTATTTCATTCATAACCAGATTGAACAATAGATGACTCAGGGAATCTCCCTGTCTTATTCCATTGCCAGCTTCAATAGGATCAGTGAGATTTTCTTCTAGTTTTACTTTTCTTGTGTTGTTTTGGTAGATATTTTCGATTATTTTGATTATTCGAGGTATGTCTCTTGCATACATAAATGAATAACATTCTTTAATTTGACCCTGTCAAATGCCTTTGTAAGGTCCACGAAACATAGATATGCCGGTTTGTTGTATTCTAATGATTTCTCTTGCACTTGCCTCGTTATAAATATAGCGTTGGTGCATGATCTTCCCAACCTAAAACCTTTTTGTTTCCCTGCTAGTGTTATAATTATAATCAGTTTATTTGTTATTACTTTGGTTTTCAATTTTAGATTTGTGTTTAATAAAATAATTCTTCTGTAATTTTCCGGTTCTATTTTCCTTTTTAAAGAGAGGTATTAGGATGGTTGTTCGATGCTTAATCGATTTTTGTTCAACATTGTTTCTATAACTATAGGTCGGATCTGATCCTAAGGTCTTAAAATCTTTATCTGCGGACATTTTCATTTCTTCGGTCTCACGGATACATTGTATAGTCCGTTTGCAAATTATTGATCGTACAGTTTTATGATACAGCTGCTAATGCTCAATGTAATGTCATAAACTAGTAAAAATATAGATTATTGAAAGATATTCTGTAAAAAAAGTTAGAAATGGTCGTTTACTGAAGGTGTGTCTAGTGGCATTAGAATTTCCAATTGGTTAAGGTCGTTATTTGATTATTGCTTATGTACATAAACTTATGTTCTCTGCCACTGAGACGTGTAAATCTGGCACAAACACTTGGGCTAAGACTCGTATGCTATTTATATTATACTGTACACGAAGTTTGTTAAAGTGCCCATATTATATTTATAAATTCTTATATAAAACCGATATTCACAATATTTTTGTTTTAAACAGTTCTGAATAAAGACTGTTGCAATCTGTCATAAAACGGTACTACTATTCATTTCCAAATCGAATATAGTTTTTATATTCCTTTTTATAATTATTAATCTTCACCAGTCTTTTCTAATTCTTTTTAAGTCTGACCAATTACGTCAGCTTGTCTATCATATAGAAGTCAACTAAAGAGTATACCTATTTCTTTCAAGATAATTTTCAAATTCCTTCGAAATATTTGCTTTCTGTTTTTTCTTATTGATACATACTAAATCAGAAACACCTAGGAAGTGTAACATTAGACGTTTATCCTTTCAAATATCCGATTTCAAGACATCTACATTACTTTTATATTGTATGTTGTATTTAGAACTTGTTTCGGTTTTCGCATTTCAATTTTGTGTATTTTTATATGTATATTTTTTGGATATGTTTTTCATCTTAAAACCATATTATTATTTATCCAATACAATTTAGCTGGATTTCTCTAAAACATTACAAACTGGTTCTACAATTCGTTTTGAAAAAACTGACTATAACCAGAATTAAGCAAATTTAAAGAAATTAAGACCACCTTACTCAGTTGTCTTTAAAACATATTTTTCAGTTTATTTAAAGTAAAAATCTGAACCGTTTCATGCTCTTCTTTCGATACAAAAGCTTCCTTTCATAATATTTGTCATAAGTTCGCGTACCAATATTTATAGCCAAAGGGTTAAACTCGTTTTAAAAGAGATATGAATATCATTAAATGCTTTATATTGCCCATATCAATTACATTGACAATGGCGTTCCCACATTTTACATAAATTGGATTAGAAGCAATTTTATTTAAGCCATTAACATAATAGGTTGCGGAAAGAAATAAGTTATCATTTGCCGGTTGACAGTTGACACCTCTATAAAAAGAGACACCTCGATAAAAGGACTCCCATGGCGTTAGAAGGACTATACATGGTAAAACTCTACCTACTGGGCTTAGCGTTAAATACATCTTTGGTTCTTTTGTGGACATCATCATCGAGAGGTAGCATTTTCGGTTTTTTCTATACATTTTGCTTTTTAAACTGAATAGAGATATATTCTAGGAATTTATTTGGTTCGTCTGGGTCTTACTGTGTATTAGAAAACGTTAAGAATTCCATTTTCGTAATGAAATAAAGTTGGGAATGCCGTACTTAAGTTTGTTTTAGGTTTACCATTTTTCGACAGCTTAAAATGATTATGAGTAATTTTTTACAACATTAACAGCGAGAACTTGAACTTCCGATTTAAGAACTACATAATATTTGTGGATGGTCAATTTATAAGATTTTTGGTCATTTACTAGTGGATTACATTTTATTTAAAAAAAATGCAAAAAATATTAATTCTTTCTTTTCTTGGGGCAAACTTTGTAATTATTGAGTTAAAATCTCATATTTTTGAACATTTGTATTACTTTACATTACATTTGTTTTATTTACAGTTGTCTTTAAAGCTGGAGTTCATAATAACCCATAGTTTTCAATATTTAAGCCAACAAACTATCCAGAAATCATACACAGTGTGTCATAATAAGAACAGATATCATCGTAATATTTTATCAAAGAAGTGAAAACATATCCAGTAGTTGCAGTATATCTCATCCGATCACAACCCACTAATCGCCAATATTATACTTAAACGCATTAAGAAACACCATAAAACCGCTGGATTAGAAATAAGAAAGTTGAAGGCTCTGGTACAAAAGAGTATCTCCAACAAAAACCATCTGGGAGCACTAATAAGTCGGATACTAATATCAAGGATGTCAATCAACAATGGAAGATAATAAAAAGCTGTCTTCTCGATCCATGCAAACAGATATTGAAATAGTCCATAATAAAGAATTAAAGCTGTATGAATGACCAAATATTGAATATAATGGAATAGAGTAGACAAGCCACGAACAAAGGAACTCTCAAAAACAGAATTATTACCAATTCAATCAGAAAGAAAATCAAAGAAACGAACCAAGTATACAGGAAACACAGTATATGTATCTTTGTTTGCTAGTTTTGAGTATAAGAAACCAGTTCACGAAAGGTTCTTGCCTAGATGAATTGATATATTGTGCAATGCAAATTTAGATTCCCCATATATCTCCATTCATCGTCTGTTTTGTATTAAAACAAGACAGAATTCCTCAAGAATGGAAATCAAGCATATATACCTCTCTTCAAAATGGGAGACAAATCGGACCCGAAAAATTACAGAGGAATTAATTTATTAAACACAATACTAAAATTAACAATTAAAGTGATAACAAATAAATTGAATAAAATTATAACACTAGCAGAAGAACAACAAGGTTTTAGGTCGGGAAGAAGATCATGCACCGATGCTATATTTATAATGAGGCAAGTGCAAGAGAAATCATTAGAATACAACAAACCGGCATATCTATGTTTCGCGGATCTTACAAAGGCATTTGCCGGGTCAAATTAAAAGACGTTAAGTATCCACTTACTGTATGCGAGAGAGATACTTCTAGGAATGATCAAAACGATTGAAAATATCTACCCAAACAACACAGTAAAAGTAAAAGTAGAAGAAGAACTAACCGATCCTATTGATACTGATAATGGGATAAGACAGGAAGATTCCCTGAGCCCTCTATTGTTCAACCTGATTATAGACGAAATAATAAAAAAAGTAAGAACTAAAAAAGGATACCAAATAAGAGAAAAACTCTATGCAGACGACACAATACTACTCTCTCAAAGTGAAGATTATTTACAACGTATGGTGCACCAATTTAATATAACCACCAGAAAATTTTACATGTTAATTTCTCCAAAAAAGACAAAATGCATGGTTACAACAGCAAATTTACTAAGATGTAAATTGGAGCTGGAAGGTCAGATAATAGAAAAATTGATGGAGTTTAAATATCTAGACATGACATTATCCAGCTGCAGAAAGCTCGAAATCGAAGTGGAAGATCAAGTAAACAGAGCCGCAGGCTTCCTAAATGAAACAATTTGGAGAAATAAAAATATCGGGAAAGAAACGAAAGGTAGAATTTACAAAACAGTCATCAGACCAATAATGACATACGCCGCAGAAACAAGACCTGACACAGAGAGGACAAAAAGAGAACACTGAGAAAAATTGATGGTAAGACACTATGGGACAGAGCTAAAAGTATAGGATATACGACGTAGATGCAAGTTAAACATCAAGAACTGGGTATGAAATAGAAGAGTAGAATGGAACGATCATATAAGTCGAATGACAACAAATAGAGTAGTAAAAACGGCAAGAGACGGTTTCCCGAGAGGAAGACGATCAGTAGAAACACAACGAAACAATGGAGAGACAACTTACTGGGGGCACGTTAAAAAACAGACAGAATCATGTCTATATAAAAAGGAGAAGAAGATCGTCTGTTTTGCTTTAAAAGTTGTAGAAGACAGAGATTTAGGCAATATTCAGAATTTTTTTTTTTTTTTTTTCGAAAACAAGAAATTTTTTGATTTCGACTTTTTGTTTTTAAAACAAGTATACTTTGAGAATAAAGGTAAAGGAATCAAAGAATTTTTGAATAAATATAACTTGTTCAACCCATATAAACCTAAATGTCATATAAATCTAAATCTAGTTGGCAAGGTGTTAGATTTTTTCGAGACTACTAGAATGGATGACTGGTGTCTGAACACAGCGACAATTAAAAAACGAGAAGAATTAACATTACATTAAAATATAATTATGCATATAAGTACAGAAACAAACAATTAAAACCAGAAAGTTACACTAAAGGAGAAAAAACATTAAATATTTCAACCACCATAAGAATTGCTTTTAAGATAATATTTAAAATTAGAACGGATAAAATAATCTACTTACTGATCGATGTCACTACAGTTTTTTAAAATATAGGACACATTATTAGTCTGCGAAATTGCTGACCAATAGCATTTATCACAAATTTATGGGCGTTAAGAAAATGGCATCCAGTTTTTAATACCTCGCGTTAGTTATCACTACCGCTATCTTATTCAGATTAGAAAGATTAAGAAATTAAGTAAGAATTTTCTTATAAATATAACATATTTTTTTACAGATAATATCATAATTTCTTGGATTTTTAAATATACCTAGAAGATATTATAAAATGATATTTATTTTATTTTAATATATTATTCTATATTTATATATTTATATAATATATTTAAATAATTTGTCGCTTACTTGGATTCGTTCTTTGATGTACTTATTCCACTATGATATATAAATTATTGATATAGTTCATTTCACAGATTTTGTTGATGACTGAAATCATACTCAAAGCACATTTTAAATGTTGACTTTTGTTTTTTTAATTCAGCACCTTGACAACTATGTCTATTTTCACCGGTAAATAGAAAATGTTCGATACAGATTATTTTCTTTTTACCAGTGATACGGAAGTCTTTACTTAATTCACATTCCTCATCATAATCATCTTTTACTTGGCAATCCTTTTAATGCCCCTTAAGTCGGTTTCACCTACGTCTAACCACATAATTCGCGGTCCGTCTTTGCTTCTTCTTTCTACAATTATTCCTGTCGTTATGGTTTTTGGCAATACTGTTGTCTGTCATTCGTATTATGTGTCTAGCCCATCTAGATCGCTTTCTTTTAATGAACGTTCTGGTTCGTTAAAGAATTTTATTGGTATAATTCAAAGTTATCTTTTGCGCCACTGTCCTTGTATGTTTATAGCTTCAAATATATTGCGGAGTATTTTACGCTCGAACATTTTCAAAAGTCTTTCATTCTTCTGTCTTAGAGTCCATGTTTCTGTGCCACATGTGAGGACTAGCCTCAGTAGTGTTTTGTATATAATAATTTTAATTCTTGGGATGTTTTCACATGCCCAAATGAAACATTTTTTGTAGATGTCAAATCATAGTGACAGTTTTAGAAGCTTTTGACTTACTTACTAATACAATAACAAAAACCGCTGGAAATTCCGGGAAAAATCGACAATTTGTTTTCAATTTATTCATCATCATCATCATCAGTGGTGCTACAGCTCTAGTTGAGCCTTGACCTTCCCCAGTCTATTTCGCCAGTCGTTTCTGTTCATCGCCAACCGTTGCCAATTTGCCGCGCCGATCTTCCTTGCGTCCTCGTCCACACCGTCCCTCCATCTCAGTCGTGGTCTGCCTCTACTCCTATTTCCCACTGGGACCGATAATAGAGTTTTCAATTTATTAGAACTTTTTAAAAAACAGAAAGAAGTATGACGAAAAAATGAAAATAAAGAAAAATATTTCAACATTGTTATTACAACGCCCAAACCATTATATACTGTATCGAAAATAAAAACTGAAAACATTAAGAATGCTGTAAAAGAAACAATTAGAAACGTTGTGTATGATATGGAAGTAAAAGGGCAACACGTTACAATTCCATTACTTAATATAGTAAGTTTATGGGAGTTGGAGAGTCCTGTGTGAAACGCCATATATTTTTGTAAATGGTTATAGTTTATAAGGCACTATATGAAAAATTATTATTGATATTTTATTATTTAAGTTCAGTCCACTTCAGTTCAAGATCACTACTCACATAACGTAGTTAACTAAACTCACAGTTTTACATACATTTAAGAATGGAAAAATACATTGATAATAGGTTGCCAGTCAAAAAGTCTGCCGCAAATATTTTTAATGCAATTAATGGTAATTAATTTTTGAACAAAAATTTTATTTTGTTGGTTTATTTTTTAAGTAAAATATGCTCTCTATAATGTATATATAGTTTTTTTATGTATCAAATTAAAACTGTTTTTAATAGTGGTATAGGGTTTTCTGAGAAAATGGTCGCAAATTAGGGTTACGGGCTGTTAAAAACGCGAAGTATCAAAGATAAAGGAACTTAGAGTTAGTGCACAAAGATACTGCACAGAGATATTAAACCACTAGATAAACAACTCATATCTACAATGTACAGATTCAGTGAAGCCGAGTTTTGTTTGTCATCAAAGTCATAAAATCGTGCGCCATTGTTAAAATTATCATATTTTATCGTAGCAACTAATCTTTTTCTTTTTAAGTTCCATCTTCTATCGAAAGTTGGAAATCATCATGGCTATACGAACTCTGTTGACTGCCGCTCTAAAAGTTCTGCACTGCCGTATTCAAACCATTCCCTTAAGTTCTTAAGCCATGATATTCTTCGTCTTCCCACATTTCGCTTTCCTCGGATTTTTCCCTGCATAATAAGTTGAAATATTGCGTATTTTTGCCCTCCCATCACATGTCCTAAGTACTCAAGTTTTCGTCTTTTAATAGTTAATATTATTTCCGCCTCATTTCCTATCCTTCTAGTTACTTCCACGTTTGACATTCTTTGAATCCATGATATTGGTAGGATTTTTCAGTAACACCAAAATTCAAAGGCGGCCAACTTATTTAGATGGACTTGTTTTAGTGTCCACGCTTCCAAGCCATAAAAAAGAGTAGAGAACACGTAACATCGAAGCATTCTCAGGCGTAGTTCTAACCTTATATCCAGAAAACAAAGAAACTTTTTAAGTTTAATGAATGATTTACGTGCTATTTCAATACGTGTCTTAATTTCTTTGGTTTGGTCCACATCTGATGTTATCCATGTTCCTAAGTATTTATAGTTATTAACACTCTCAAGTGCAGTATCTTCAATAGTCAATTGGATATTTGCATGTGCAGATTTAGTCATGATTATGCATTTAGCTTTCTTTAAATTTATCTTCAGTCCGTACTCATTACAGTAAATCATTGTTGTTATCCGTCATTATTACTGTATTGTCTGCAAAACGTAAGGTATTCAAAACTTCTCCATCAATAGATATACCTTCTATTGAGTCTGAGAGCGCTTCTTGAAATACCGCTTCACTGTAGACATTGAAAAGTAATGGGGACAACACGCAACCCTGGCGGACTCCTCTCTGTATTTTGATATTTTCGGTGTACTGGCTGTCAACTCTTACCTTGGCAGTTTGATTTCAATATAAATTAGATATAATTTTTATATCACGACTGTCAATATTTAATTTAGTAGCAACTAATGCACTTATACAATATCTTTACTTATATTATTAACAATAATATAAATTAAGAAAGTAAAAAAATAAGATACTGAAAAAAACTTTAAAAAAACATTCAATATTCAATTAATGTGATCTTATTACAGTTTGTTGTATTCATAATTTTAACTGTTATTTATGACGGTGTAAAATTGACACAACCCCTTTTGAACATAAACTGATAGGGAAAAATATCAACCGGTTCTTAGTCTTAAGGCCTTTAAAAATAGTAAAATTTATGCATATAATATAAAATTGTTAAATAAACCAACACGCCGAATATCATAACATGCTGTTGTAATCATCTAAACAATGTAATTTCTGCCAAAAATGCACATGGCAGAAATTGGCAGAAAAAAATTGACAAATATGACTTTTATTAATTTGATTTCTTTGATCGACGCACTCTTTAAAAACTCACACTGATTCTAGCCATATCATATCAGTGCCATGTTAACACCTGGTAACCTCAATTTGCAACCATTTTTCTTATGAAACTTATATGATGATCATATTAAAAAAATAGCTTTGATTTTATTTAATTTTTTATTTTATTTAAAATACTATTACTGTTGATTTAAAATACGAAATTTTTGTTCAAAAATTAATCATCATTAATTCAGTTACAACTATTTGTGGCCACTTTTTGACTGGCAACATGTAATCAATGTATTCTCGTAGTCTTAAATGTATATAAAAATATGAATTTGATTAACTACGTTATGTATTTGTATAAATACAAAAAAATTATACTAAACTTCTGACATTTCTTATGTTAAAATTTTTGAAAGTTGTATCCCACTCCACTTGTACCTCCAGATACTTTATAAGAGCTCAATGGCAGGGCTAGATAAATCTGAATTAAAAAACAAACTATGGACTGTGGACTTAGTGGATGCCTATACTAATAGATTAAAATTGTATTCAAAAGACGAAGTGAAGAAAGTATAAGGCATATTTGTGTTGTTGTTGGCAAAATTTTCATCTCTATTAAATTTATATACTAAAACTACAGTTTAAGCTAATCCATAGGGCCAGGGTATGGAAAAATTTAAGATAACCAGCAAACGTAGCAAAATTGCTGGTACAGCTAGACTCCAGGTTAATTTTGGAAGATCCTTCTTCTTGTAGTTATAGTGTGCTGTATGTATTATTATAGTGCTGTATTTTCAAAATCCTTCTATAGCACCCCATCTCAAATGAAGGTTCAGAACCATTTAAGTTTACCAATTTAATATTTTACCCTTCTTAAAATGTTGAATGTTAAATATATAATATTAACATAATCATTTAGTGAATATGTTTTCTTTTTTAAGTTTTTTGTAGGCGAAGAAACAACAGTGTTGTAATTTTGTTGGTTTTTTAAATTTCCTCCCGTAACACTTTTAATGCCAAATCCGAATCTTCTATCAGTTTTTCTATATCTACTCTAAATTTGTCTGCACTAATTAATCTTCGCATGAACAGAAAAATAGATAGCCTACATAAAACTAAAGGATCGAAAGTGTGTTTAATTTATATTTCGATCCAGTAGTAATATAAAATTTCTACATTCTATGTTTAGAAACTTGTGCGAGCTTAAACAACTAAAAAAGAATCTAAGTATGTGAAATTCTACATGATCATCAGTAATAAAATTAGTGGACACACATAAATTGAACTTTTAATTGCATTTTGGGATCATTTAACGGTAAATATTATAAAAGAATCCTTTCACTGCTAGTTGCAAATCCAAATTGATTTTTCCCTGTGATGTTTTATCTGTACCGAGCACAATGGGCGTTTTGGGTGACACCAAACACCCTAATCAAGATATTCCAAGATTTACTAGAAAAACTCGGTTCTCGCAAAGATTAAATACCAAACGTCAGATAACAATTGAAGACTAGATACAAGCAAACATTTGGCCATACAGGGTCGAACTGCATTATAAATTGGACAGTAGACGAGTAATTTAAAAATATCATATTTGATTTCGAAATGATAGTAGTGAGTGAATAGGCACACAACAATATGGAATCACATGCAGACATATCAAAATGAGAGTTATGATCTTCAGAAGGTTATGATGTGGTAGCTGTAGCACAGTTGTAACAATTTTTGAAATTGCCAATTTAACTGCCGCTACCATACTTCGAAGGGTAAGTAAAGCCGTCAGTCCTAGCTACTTAAGTAGTCGTTAATACTACAATAACCTGAGCCAAAATGTTACCTGAATGTATAATGTACTGTAACGAGTACGTCACTTAAATAATCCTTTCATCACTTTTAAATAAAATCTTTAAATCAATATTCCTTAAATATCTCTTAGTAACTTTTAATTTCTAAGTTGGTATTAAGCAGCGACTCCAAGCGGCAGTTTTGAAAAACTATATACATGCTTCTTCAATTCGTGGTCACTCTTGTTCTGACCGAGCAGAAGTAATGTGGGTTTAAACCAGTAGTCGGCCAGGAATGTGCTTGAGTTTGTTTTAAAAATATTAAATTTTGTTGTTTTTTTAGAAGAATGGAAGTTGGAAGAAACTTGTTTGTTTTTGTATGCGTATCGTTTGCTTTATAGCCACTCTGAGCCGGTAAGTGGACTTAATTATCAATAGAAAAAGAAGTAGAAAAACTATCAGCCATTTTGATTTCTAAAATAGTCTGATTTCTCCTTTGATAGTTAATATATTTATACCTGTCATTTTTCACATCATTTCATAAAGAAATAATTTAAATCTATTAATAAAATCATATGTCAATTTTCTTTTTTACTTCCCAGCCTTAAAAACATATAATGATCTATCTTTGTTCAGTTTTTAAAAATAGTATGTCTCGTACCGTTCTTTTATATTCTGAAATATATCCAGAGCATGCTTTTCGTTAAAACTGTCTATTTGATCAGTCCATGTCGCATAAAACATTGTCAAATCATTCAAAGGTCACATTTTTACAAAACCATTAAGGTTTTTTGCCTTCATACAAGGTTCCTTAGTAACTTTTTGTATTACCCTTCAAGATTAATAAACCTTGTGTTTTTCGCTACTTTTTCTCAAGAAGACGCCTAAGAAGGAACGCCGACACAAATATTCTTTTTAGCCCACTCGAAGAGTTAGTCAGGACTCAAGGCGAAGGATTTATTATTTTGTCTTTTTGGGTTTATTTAAGAAATATGGTTAAGTTACTTCCTCGAAGGATTATACATCTGATCCCCAGGGTTGATTCTCGTCATTCTTAGCTGTTTATTCAGAGGTCCAGATCTCTACCAGACTATTCCCGAACAACTTTAGGAAATGAGCCGGAAGGACCTTCCTCATTGATTAGAGTATGGAACACTGTCAATTTGTGTCAATTTTGTAAGTTTTGATTCATCAATCTTAATAATTTTCTATAATATTTTTTTTTTACTTTAAATCATACTATTTCTTATAATAATACAAACCCGTCATTTTTGTCCACTAGAGATTGAGATTTTAAATCCTCCATCTCTTTTGTACGGTTTTTTGTGTACACATTTATTCAGAGAGTTCGTTATTGATATTTTCATCAATATATATATTTCAACCTTTGGCACCTATCTCCTCAGGATAGAGTTCCATATTACTTTATTAGTACTTTTAATTGAAAGACGAAGTACAGAATTACATTTCTAGTAGGCGTTTAAATTACCTTTTTAGGGCGAGTAAATTTAAAAAGAGCGCTGCAAGCAAAGTTGTGAACAGATTGCATAGATCGTGTAAGTATAGTGAAACTTAACAGTTCCTGTAGGTAATGCATATTTACTGGTTTGCAGATAATATAGTGTGCGAAAATTTTGTGCCTGTATACATTTAAAATAAGCTGTTAATGAATATTAAAAAAAAATTGACATCAATCTAGAGTAAGTAAATTTATTTTTTATTATCTTGGATTTTTTTTACTCAAAAAGTAAGTTAAACCTTTCATGAAGGTACATAACCTAAATCTTTCAAATTTTATTTAAATATTTTGTTACCACTTAGTTCGATGTAGCGCCAAAGTTTAGTATTATATATATATACAAGGCTAGGACAAAGTACTACCGTATTTTTGCAAAAATAAACGTATTGGTAATGGCACCTGATTTCACTACCAGTAATTTATTTACCGTAATTTATAAATCAAATCAGATATCATATTATATCAATTGCACCGTCGCTGTGTCACCAAAGATATTTATACAATAAATATGACGATATCGGCGATTTGAGGAACAGCGATCATTAGATAACATCTGGGGATTTACCAACAGAGAATTTTAGGGAACTGTGAAATGTGAGGTACTTTATATTATTATGTAATACATCAATGAATATATATTTCTAGTGTATTTCTTTGCATTTACGTTTTTTTTTCTTTTTAGGTGCGGTTTAATCCTAGAAGAAGCACACATCGCTTACGGTGATGTGGAGTTTATTCTTATTAACTCCATTGAATACAACAATCTGTCCATTGGGCATTAAGCATTTGGTACGGTAAAAAAATGCAGACATGTGGAGAGTTACTGCAGTAAGTAACCTTTTTACAATTCTAAAAATTAAAATTTTATTAGTTTGAATACTCTTATTATGTTCAGTTGGACAAGTCAAGCGGCAATTGCCGTTTTAGTCTATGCACTTTAAAGACGTTTCGCACATTTAGTTGTCGAGCAAACGCATTAGGATACACTAGCACTCGTTTACAGTATTTAGCACTAAAACGTTGTAAAGCCTCTTTCACGGATTCTATGGGGACGTCGTGTTGAATCAGCTTGTTGGATACATAGCACGCAGCACCTTGTTTTGGAATCTCTGTAAGATGTTTGTATTGGAGACGCTAGCAGTGCCCCATACCTGAATCCCATAAGTCCATAAGGGCTTGAGAATGGACTTGTAGAGTAAAATTTTGTTATCCAAAGATAGTTTTGAATTGCGTCCAATGACCCAATACATATTTTTCTCAATTTAAGTCCAAGCTGTTTTCGTTTGTTAAAGATATGTTTTTTCCAAAATAGACGGCGATCCAAGTGCATGCCAAGATATTTAGCGTCCTCGGATTGGGGAATTAGAGAATTATCAATATATACAGAGCGACATGTTTCTCTATGTAGCGTGAATGTAACATGTATTGACTTAGTTCCATTAGATTTGATGCGCCATAATTTCATCCATTGCTGAATGCTATTTAGGTTTGATTGAAGATTTCTTGATGCTGGTAATGGATATGTGTGAGATTCCAGGATAGCAGTGTCATCTGCACACGTTGCAACAGTTGTTGTACTAAATGTTGTAATGTCCGCTGTGTATAAAAGATAAGAAGTTAAATGCCATTTGCACAGAACGTCCAGAAGTGAATGTTCTCACAGACAAAGAATCTGGAGATAAAAATGATGGTGAAGATCCTAACTTAATATGAAATCTTAACTTAATGGAAAACTTAAAAAATAATGAGGAAATTAGCGTCATTGAAACCAACGCACCTAGAAGTGTGCCATTAAAATGTATATATTCATGGTTAAAACGAGGTGATTTTCAAAATCTTTTGGATATTTTTCCAAAACAAATTTTTTCTAAATATGAGAACATGTTGAATTTTTCAAGTTATTTTGGACTGATCCTTATTCCAATACTTAGAGTCAAAAACTCAAAAATGCACTCTTTTCAAAAATACTTCTGATCCAAATACCTCACTTCACGAACTGAAATGCTGTATTGGTATTTCGATTTTTAGTGGATATGATCCAAAACCAAGAAACGATATTACTGAGATTCTACACCAGACATAGAGCATCCTTTTCATAAAAATGCAATGAGGCGTAATCTTGGGCAGACAATAATAGCGGAAAACCAAGTGATAAAGCATGGAAAATTCTGTCTGAAACAAATGTCTTATCGACTATTTACAAAACAAGTTTATAAAGAACTTCGTGCCTGAAGAAGAAATACGTTATGACGAATCTATGGGTAAATACTATGTGAAGCATTCTTGTAAACAGTTTATTAAGGGAAAGCCAATCAGATTTGAATTTAAAATGTGGTCGCTAAACTAAAAAGACGGTTATCTAATTAATTTTGCTTTTGATAAAAATAACTTTCTGTGCTTCGGCTTATCAAACGTTCAGGCTCTTCACAAAAAGTATCATTTTTACTCCTAATTAAACAATATAATATTGTTAACAGCATATACATGTTATATATCTATGGTTGAGAGCATAGAGATGTCTATGCTCTTATATGTCTTTGGTTAAGAGGTTCTTCTTCTTCTTGTTCTTTTTTTGGGCTATGTCCTAGACAATTTACCCAGTTTACTTGGGGGTAGACACGTTTTGTCTTGTTTTAGCAATCAGTGTCCACCTACACTTATATTCTACCTTTGTTTGTTTTGGATTATTCTACATGTATACTTGTGTTGGTATTTTTCTTCGTTATATTCTTCACAGGCTAAAATTTAAGTAAGAACCCAATACAGGTAGGTATAAATTTTTCTTGCTCTGTGGTAGCCTCCAAACTTTGCACACACCAGAAATACTACCGACGTATAAAGTAGAAGCACCAGACTGAAAGAAGGAAGATCATAGTCTACAATTTAATATTGCAGGTAGAAATAAATTTGCATAAGGTGTTTATTGTATTTTCATTAATATTTGTGAGGATTGTGCAAATATTTATGGGAGTGGGAAGTTTAGTTTTAGCTAATTCGGCATACAAGTCGAAATGTGGGTTTTGGTTTAAGCGACATTCTAATAAAATATGGTTTAAGCCTCCCACTTGGCCACATTCTCAATAAGGATCATCTTTGACTCCAATTCTAAATAGCTGAAGCGGGGATGAGCAATGACCTGTTCTCATACGGATGATTGTAGTTAAATGTCTCCTACTGATATATGCGAATTTATTAAACCATGGTAGTGTGTGGATTCGGTTATTAATTTTGACATAGAATGAATTACTTGTGCGTTATCCTTCGTACCATTCAGCTGCCCAGTTAGACCAAATCTCTCTTTTTAAGTAGGGTGTAAAATTTGAAAACTGTAGCTTGATATTCATGGGAATATTCAGGGAACGACCTATATTGGCAAGTTAGTCAGCCTTGTAGTTTCCAGTAATACCAGTGGGTCCTGGGATCCATGCTAGTAAGATTTTGATATTATTGTTCCTTGCTAGGATAATTCCTCTTTTCGTTAAATACGATATACGTTCTGTGTCTTTAGAAAACCCTGTTTTTTTATTTTTTGTAGTGGTTGAGAGGTTGAGAGTATAATATAACAGCCAAAGTTGAGGTTATGTCTTCTCAAAAAATTGAAAGGCCTGAATTAACTTACTTAACACTTGGTTTCGTTGTCATGGGCAACATACATGGCAACGGGCTGCTCCTGTTCTTATTATTTCATTAAAAGATCAAAGATATTAAATACTTTCTCTGTTTGTTAAACCATTATTGTATAATTTCTATTTTGCAATTTATATTGTTTTGTGACTAATTACTTTATGTAATTTTCCCAAAAATGATTGTTCAAAATAAAGATCTTAGCAAACTTTTCATTGACATATCAAACCATAAGGTAACGTCATTCAACAAGGTCACTATATTCCCATAAAAACTTAAAAAATCAACGATTCCATGATCTTCTGGTAGTTTTTTTTTTTTTTCGAGGAATTGACTGAAACTCTACAGTTTCAAGTACTGTCAAGTAGTTTTAGGTTTTTAATTTATAAACTGCAATACTTGATTTATACAACAAATTGGTCAAATCCATCAACTAAGTCTGGCCCTGATAAACAGCACACATTCATTTCTGCCGATGTACACTAAAAGAGATATAGCAAAATCAATCACTGTTCCTTTCATGACACTTTTGTGTGCCAAAACAGATGCATCACTTTCAGTTGTCAATACGATAGTCGAACAAATACATTACGGAATGATCTTGTCAGCATTCACACTCTGGCGTTACAGTGGGCCACTATTTTAACACGTCGGGCTTATGTTCTATAGAAGCGGCCGAAAACAAGGGCGTGCAATATCTTATTTTGGGGTGAAATAGAAATAGACAAATAAGTAATAAAAGTAGACAATAGTTTTAGTCGAAAATGCTATTGGTTGTTACAATGTTTTTTAGATCAGAATGTATAATAATAAAAAATTTGATCTTTTAAAAAACGCTAATCTTCATTACACCTTTAGTAAAAACGAAGTGATAGAATTATTAGTTATAAAAAGACTGACTTAGGTAAAGATTAAAAAATATATTATTGGTCTCAAAGAAGCCATGACCAGCAAAATCTAAATACCCAAATCCATAATACATGTATAGGAAAGAAAGAACTTGTTGAAGGAAGCGTCTGCTTCTTTCTCGATGTAACTAAAAATTTGGACATTACAATAAGCAAAGACAACAAAATAAAAGTAATAACACTGATTCCGAACATCGGAGCTAAAGATAAAGATTTCAAAATGTTAAAAAGTTAGCGTGGAGAATTACAATTCAGATAGATAGGTCTCTTTATGACTAGTAATAATTCCACAAAATAGGAATAGAAAAGAAATATATTACTAGCGAATATTACTTTGGATCAACAAATGCGTAGAAGAATAGAAACTTGAGCCAAAAACCAAATATGAGACGTCCTACCAGTAATAGCATTAATGTAGGTCGAAAACATATCTAAAAAACATATTTATAAAATAGCTTAAAATTATTTATTCTTCAAATTAAAATTTTTAAAAACAATGCTTGATAGAATCTTGTAAAACTGTTTGAACAAAGTGATGAAAAATAGTAGGGTTAATATGGTTAGGACAGCTGCTAGAGTGGATGAAGGCGAAGAAAAACTATTACTTCCAGACAAACTCTGGTATCGCTGCCTGTGACAAATAGTAGTAGAGGAAGGTAATTTACAGACAAACCCTATTAATATAAAGAATCTCTATATTGGAATCAATCGGCAAAGCTATATATTAAAAAACTCACTTTTAACTCAAAAATGCAAATAACACAAGGTGTACGTAAGGGCTGTATTTTATTCCTTCTAGTATTAGATCTCTAGGTAGAGGAGATATTCTAAGTTGCAAATCGAAACCAAGCAAAATAAATGGCAATATACGGAACACATTTAAACAACAAGAACTTCTGAATAATGTTGACTGGTCGCAGACTCATTGATGGAATCGTTCAAATAGCTGCGTTTACACCTGAATCACAGTTTTCGCAGTACATAATGCCATTTGCAGATTTGAGTCTTGTTTATAGCAGAAGACACGGTATTAAAGTAGTAAACACAATACGCTATAGAAAGTTGAACAATGTCAACACCTTGAAGACTGTTAGAGGACCATGATGTTGATGTAATTATATTGAGTTATTATGAACTTCGCAAAGCATCACCTGGGATGCTGTTAGAATAATTAAGAAGATATAATATAATTAAAAGGTTCCAGGTGGTGGTAAAAGGTTTTGCTAATGGCTTCAACATAGCCTAAGCAAAATGTGGCCACACTACTAAATCTTCCACTCCCATGGAAGTGGTATCTTCTTATGTCAATCCTATATATGCTGAGGAACAGGAAATAACTGTTTTAAAGGTATTATTAGAAAGACAAAATACATTCTGACCAAAGAAAAATAAGAGGATCCAAAAGTACTTAAAGTAAAGAATTTCTAAGCTTAAGATTACGCATGGTAAAATATTATATATATAGCCCATAAAAACGTATTAAACTGAAACATGGTATTTCAAATTAGAATCAATGAATCACATAGAAGCTTTCGAAATGTGGACATTGCGTAAACTGCTACATATCTTATGGAACGAGTATGTGACAAACAGGCAAGTGTTAAGAAGAGCTGGAACCTAAATTAAACTGTTATAAACTATAAAATAACGAAAAGTTATTTTAATATAATAAATATTAAAATTATATTAAAATAACTTTTCGTACTTAATAATCGGAAGTAATAAATAGGTGAACTGGTGAACTGGTGAACAGCCGTAACACCAAAATCAAGGAAATTTTTGAAAAAATAGAAAAAGAAGCCAAAAAGTAGAATTAAGTATCTAAGAAAAACATGCACATTAACCGTAGAGCAAGCAGAGACAAAATAGGGCAAAATATAACTCAGTATTGACACATACAATTTTATTCTAAATGCATAAAATAAATTCCAGCATGTGGGTACCATAACCATAACTCACAAAAATGATGAACACTAAAATTAGCAATGAACATAGAACATCGAAGATTGGAATAAATAGGAAAAATATTAGGCCCGGTCATAATAAACGTCTCAGAAACCTGGACCATCACGAAACAAAACGAACTAATACTGAGGCGTTGTGAACTCAGAATATTGAGAAAAATATATGATTATATAGTTGATATCGCAACTGGACAATATCGAATTAGAACAAATAAAGAATTGGTAAGCATATACTGCCACCTAAGTATAATCAATAAGATAAAGACCCAGAGACTGAGACTTAATTTGCAAGAGACTTCAAGAGGCACACTTAGATGGAGATGGGACGTCAACAACATTTGGAGGACTGAATGGATAGATTGAAGTAAATGAAGGTAAATCGTATAAGCATTGAATATATGGAGAGAAAAATAAATATGAGATTAAGATTTTATAAGATAATAATATTAATAATTTTAATGAGTAGAGTAAAAGGAAAAAGAGGTCATAGAGAAATCAATGGCCATATTTGTTTTTATAGAAAAATAATAACGAATATATGACAGATGAACGTGACATGCTGGAAGTATATAGTACTTAAAGAAGAACGAATGCCAAAACTGACATGGAAGGATAATGCAGACGATGACAAAATGGAAACACCGAAAAATGGACAACAGTTGGCAATAGACAGACATTACTGGCGAAATTTTTTGTTTAGTTTGGAAATCTAGAAAACAGTCGAATAGTATCTATTCAAGAAACCCAAGCTTCCATTATAAGAGAATCATGTCTTTGTACAAATTTTAAAAACTTTTTACATTGATAGTTTTAATACTTATTACTTGATATAGAAACTTAGTTAGCGCTCGAGATGGAGACATAATCCAGATGGAGACAAATTCTTGGAAACTGTAATGGAAAAATTAAGGGCGACTTCATATAAAGACGAATATTTTTAGTTGTTTAAATGAATAGAGGAACCAAAGAATGTAGACTTTAGAGGCTACTGCTTTGTACTGATACATTTTGCTGGCTTATTGGCCGCCGTCTGAAATTATTTGTTTTTAGATGAAATACAAACGAAAACAAATAACTACAAAACAAGAAACAAATGCAAAATTGGTTATTGAAATTGTAAACCATAATAATTTAGTCTTACTTCTCTTAAAATCAATAATATGTTAGACATATATGCGTCAATCTAATTAAATACTTTTTAATAGATAACTCAGGCAAAACACCAAAGAAAAAATGTCCAAAATCATCAGTAGAAATATAATTGAACCAGCTAGGTTGGCGAAAAATCTTATCTTGTACATATACTCGGTCACGAGACATATAACTTCCTTCAACTAATAGTGGAAGGAAAAATAGTCGAACAAATAACATGGCTACGTAACATCAAATGGACTGGGCCAAACCTGGAAATCTTAACTAGAAAAACCTCAAATAGAGTCGTGTGCAGATAGGTAGTGCAGAAGTCATCGCCAATCTTCTTTATAGACGGTACCTAGAAGAAAAATGGTTGGCGAATTGACTGAATACAATTATATAAAGTAAGCTATTGAGATTTGAGAATTTAAATTTGAAGCAGCAGATGTTAACTGGTAGCAAACAAGTACTAGTGATGCCAAAGGTGAAATAACTTACAGTACTAAAGATTGGAATACGATGGTAGCGCAAGGTATGCTGACAAATAAAAAAAAATGTTTATAAAATGAAAAAACAATATTTGATTGAAGTTAAGATCTAATACCATCAATTAACTTAATTAGATTTATATTCACTTTTTCCTATAACAATTTTTATACTAATTCCTATAAAAAATTTTTAACGACGTCCATGTTTGAGCCATTCACAAAAGTCTAACTTCCGAGATTGGGTATCCATCCGTTAATAAACCGATTCGTAAACCCATTTTGGTTAGAGAATCCCAATTTTTGTCAATTCAAGGTGCGAAGGATGCTTCTTGTTAAAAGAACCGTGAAAGCTTGATTTTTCGCATTTTTAAATTTGAATAGGGGATATGCGGGTACTGTTTAAGTTTCTTTTGGCGTTATGTTAAAACATTAAGATATTCTGATGTATTAACATAAGTATTTCCTAAATAAATATATTTGATTTAACAATAAATTTTAATTCAATAAATATTGGTCATGTCGTGTGGTTCGTGGAATTACAAAAATAAGTTAAGTATATACGAATAAATATGCTTACAATTTCTTTATTCCAAAAAATAATTTTAAAATCACATTGTATGTTTTACAATAAACTGTACATACAAGGATTAGTGTACTAATTTTTTTCACACCTTATGTTGATGAAAACCTTAACCTATTCGAATATGTGAACATGGACATTTGCAAAAGATGCTCCAAGAAACATTAAAGGAACTATAGTTTGGGCACTAGCCAGGCTTCAATCTTGGCAGATAACAGTGATCTTTAACAATAAAAACCTAGGCCAGAAGTACTACAAGGTTATAAATACGCAAATATGCACAAAAAAGTAAAAAATATGCGCATACATTTGCACTAATTTATCCAAAATATGTAATAAACATGCATTTCTTTTAGAAACTAGGCATCAAATATGCATGTTTCTAGAAAATATGCATACTGTTAATGAAAACATATATTTACTAATGGTATATTAATTCATGTTTATTTTAATAATTAAAAAACACTATAAGTCAATTTAAAAACTAAGTAGGTAATTGTAATGTATTCATTAATTATAATGAAAGTAGTAAATTAGTAAAATACTATTCCTTAGAATAATTATGTATCAATAAATGACCAAATGGTTTTCAAAACTTACGGCTTCTATATGTGTACATTATATTTGTAACTAGAGAAACTTTTTCCCACATTAACCCATGTAATGGGAGCATATTTTAAATTCATACATATTTGGGTCTAAATCTATTTCTTCGCAAAAATTGCAAACAAGAACCTCAATAAATTTCTGATAACCATTGTTTTTTTAATTATTGTTTTAAATATTTGAAAAATTGCTTTTTCAGTGTCATTTTAACAAGCTGATCTTATTTCTTTTATTAAGACTATGATTTCTACCAAGGGCAATTGATGATTCTAATTGAGTACTAGTTTTTTTAATTTTTTAAGCAAAAAAAAAATTAACGAAAAATGATGTCATTTGTTCACATATCAAATAGTAGCCGAGAAATATATTTTTAAACAAAAACATAGCTATTTTTCTTTTTTTTTTGAGAAAAACTGAATAGCTATTTTAAAAGCTAATTTTTTATAATGATATTTCTTATACCCAATATTGTACCACATTAACATCGTGTTATAACACAACTAAGTGGAGGCAGACTTTAGTTAGATTGTAAACTGGTTGTACCGATTTGCAGATGAAACTACACTCAGGTGCAAAAAACCGCAACAGAGAAAATTTGGATCAAATTCAAAGTATTTCAGTTTTTTTATTTTTGCCATATTTTTTGTAAACTTTGCCACCCACAATTTACGACTTTGCTCGTTATTACCATTTTACCATTATCTTTTGTATTAATTTGTAATACGACGATGGGGACTTTGGTGACTGGTATCGAAGGAATGTCATATCGATATCCCAAAAGCACTGTATTTAAAAAATGATTAAAAGCAACGACATGATCTTGGTTTTAATGAATAATGATAACAATAATAAAACATACAAAAACAACTTACATATCTTCTTCTTCTTACGGTGCCTATCCGTTCCGGATGTTGGCGATCAACATGGCTATCCTAACTAAATAGCTTGCTGCTATTCTGAATAGTCCGGTTGTCGATGTATTAAACCACTTTCTTAGGGTTTGAAGCTAAGATATTTTTCTTCTCCCTGGTCCTCTCTTTCCAAATACCTTGCCCTGAAGAATGAGTTGCAACAATCCGTATCTCTGTTCATTCCTCATAACATGACCAAAATATTCTAGTTTGCGCTCTTTGATGGTGTTAATAATCTCGCATCCCTTGCCTATTCTACGTAGGAAATCAACATTAGTCACACGATCCACCCATGAAATTCTTAAGATACGTCTGTAACACCACATCTCGAATGCCTCGAGTTTTCTTAAGGAAGCTTCGGAAAGTATCCAAGCCTCTACTCCATATAATTAGGTAGAAAATACATACCATCTAATTAGAGAGGTTTTGGTAGCAAGTGGTAAATCGTGACTTCTGAAAAGAGACTTCATCATTATGAACGCTGATCTCGCTTTTCCTATGCGTTGTTTTATTTCACTGAAGTGATGCCATTGGCTGTTAATGTTGGTACCAAGGTATGTGTAGCTTTCCACTTTGTCAATTATTGGGTGTTGGTTAACCAAAAGCTGTGTATTTAATATTTCGCGCTTACTGACTACAATCTACTTTGTTTTCTTCGTATTAAGATCAAGTCTGTGTTCTCTACTTATATCTGATATACGCGACATTATTCTTTGCAAAGCGTCCAGACTATCTGCAAAAACTACTGCGTCGTCGGAATATCTAATGTTGTTTAGACACATTCCGTTGACACACACGCCTTCTTGTGGTTCTCCCAGCGCTTGCTCGAAGATATATTCAGAGTATATATTAAATAACACCGGGGACAGAATGCATCCTTGCCTTACTCCTTTATCTATGGAGACTGCCTCTGACAATTGGTTATCCACTTTAATATTGGCTCTTTGGTTGCAATATAAATTATAGATGATTCTCAAGTCCCTATCATCTAACCCCACTTCTTTCAAGATGTTTATAAGTTTATCATATTTTACTCTATCAAAGTATCAAATGCCTTTTTGTAGTCGATAAAACAAATATACACATCGCAGTTAACATCCCTGCATCTTTGCATAAGCACTTGGACAGCGAATAGAGCCTCTCGGGTGGCTCTAAATCCAAACTGCGTCCATGATACTTGTTCTTCGCATTACATGCAACTTACATGTAACTTAACCTAATTACACAAATAACAAAGAAAAACTACTAAAAAATAACTTAATTTTTTGTATTGCCTCCTCTAGCCTCTATAACTGCCTGTACATGTCGGCTCATGCTGTCTATGAGGTTGCGAATATCATCTTGCTGGATGTGTTGCCATTCCTCTTCTACAGCCAAGCGAAGTCCGTTAATTAAGGCTGGTGCGACTTCGCGACCTCTAATATCTCTACCAAGCATGTCTCAAACGTGCTCTATTGGTTTCAGATCTGGCGAAAACACTGGCCAGTTTATTTGATTAATACCAGCTTCCTCTAAATATTGCGTGACAGCCATTGCACAGTGGGGTTGCGCATTATCTTGCGTTAATAAAAAACCATCGCCGATATATTAAGAAAAGGGTACTACGTAATTCGCTAAAATTTCCTCAATATACCGGTGTGCAGTTAACAAATCCTCAATAAATACCAATTCAGTGTGCGCCTCTCGGGATATTCCTGCCCATACCGTCACCAAACCCTCTTCATGGCTAACGCGGGGACTGAAAGCGCACTCCGCAAATCTTTTTCCAGTTAGACGCCATACTCGTTCTCTCCCATCTGATGAGTGAAGACAGTATCTCGACTCATCCGTAAAAAGAACAGTACTCCATTGTTATAAATTCCAATGTAAATGTTCCCTGGAAATTCTAGTCTAGCCACTTTATGCCGTGGAAGTAATTTGGGCCCAGTTGATGGTCGCAACTTTGCAAATCAAATTTATGAAATCTTCAACGAACTGTAAATACACTTACATTATTGCCTCGAATCTCTTGAAGCTGATTTCTTGTTTGCGCCCCTGTTAAATGACGATCCCGCAAAGCGTTGACTCGTATAAAACGATCACATAAAGCGGTAGTTCTGCGCTTCTAGACACTTCCAGCTTTACGCTTGTTTGCTCCAGTTCGTATAAAACATTTCACTACCCTTTGAATGGTAGAGCGATGAGTGTGTAGTACTCTAGCCACATATTCATAATTTCGCCCATGTTCAACCAGAGCAACAGCTTTCGCACAATCTTCGACATTAAAAACCTTGATCAATCATAGGTAAACAATATGTAAGTGTAAATATGACATAATAATAACAGTTAGCAAAGCTACCTCGTTGTATTACAAAATAACTCCAAAATAATCATAATAATCATAATTAAAAAAGTCCTAAATGGTGGGTGGCAAATTCATTTGGCTCTAAAAAATGAACCAAGGCATATTTTGACATGAAACAAAAAACACAATACTTAGGAAACATTGTTGCAACCGAAAAATAAGGTTTTACAAAAATTTACCACAGAAAATATTCCACAGGATGTTTTAAAGTTAGGATAATAAAAGCACGTTTTAATTAACACCGTATAATAAGTCAAATATAAAATTTTAATAAAAAACTGACTATACCAAATTAAAATTTTTAAATTTATACACAGTGTGATAAAACATAATCCAAATGGGGCTAAAAATAAAAAAATTGAAATATTTTGAATTTGACGAAAATTTTCTCAGTTGCGTTTTTTGCATCTGAGTGTAGTTGTTTTAACAGAGTTGTCTAACGGTCGTAAGTAATACAAATATATTATTTTTGTTTTGTCTCGTATAATATTTATTAATTGGGCTACAAAGTAATTTATAATTAAATATATGATATTGAAAGAGAATATTTTTTTATGAAAAATAAAATTGGAAAAGACGAAATTTTTGTCAATAAAATATATTATTACCTTAATACCCATATTGACATGAAGTGTCTTGCACAATCAAACCAATACTGGCTGCCGATAAAGACTACCTATATTCAGATAACATTTTACCTTATATTTAAATTAATGATAATACTACTATCATAACATTGTGAAAGGAAGGTATCCAATTAAAACTCATAATTTCCGTTCTGTTTGTTATTGTTTGATAACTTGACAACTATTTATCTGCCAGGACTATTAGATATATTATATAATTAGGTGTTTCTTCTATCTAAAATTTTGACTGTTTGTAACCCGTGCAAGGTTACGTGCAATATGGTGACGGAAAAAACTCAAATAATCAAGGAAATATAAACGCTCTATGAGAATCTGTGTATATGTGCTATACAGAACACCGGAATAGACCATAGAACAATTCTAAAGGTTGGCTCAGAAACTCTCCCTAAAATAACTCCTTCGGAAATTAGACATGCCTTGACAGACAGCAAATGAAAAATAAAAAAGTTTCTGGTGAAGATCGTATAACGTCTGAAATGTTAAAAATAAAAAAGTTTCTGGTGAAGATCGTATAACGTCTGAAATGTTAAAAATTGGCGGCAACATCTTTGTAGAGGTTGTGGAAGTTTTGTTGAATAAGTGTTTAACAGAAAAAAGAATAGCCAGTCTATGAAAAAACGCCGAAATAATACTTTTACATAAGAAAGGAGACACTACTAATATTGAAAACTACAGGCCTATAACAGACCAGTTATTTGTCACACTTATACAAATTACTAACAAGGATAATAACCAACAAAAAAACTTGATTTATATCAACCGGTTGAACAGGCGGGATGTAGAAAAGGGTTTGGTACTAACGATCAGTAACTTATCAGAACACTGGTAGAAAAAACCACAGAATATAATGTACCTCTACATATAGCATTTATTGACTTTCACAAGGCTCTCGATAGTATTGAAACTTGGTTCTTTTTGTAAGCCCTGAGGGATTCTCGAATAGACACACGGTACACTAAACTTATTAAAAACATTTATGAACGGGCCACATTCCACATCAAAATCGATGAGAACGAAAACACTGAAAAATGCGTCTTAGTAAAGATATTAGTTAAGGTGATACTATTTAACCAAAGCTTTTTACCTTAGCATTGTAAAATGTATTCAAACAGCTCGACTGGGAGCAAAAAGGTCTAAACATTGATGGTTTACATGAGTTATTTGAGGTTTTTTAATGACATAGTATTGTTTAGTACAGGTATCAAGGAACTGGAGCAAATGCTCAAGGAATTAAATCAGCAGTCAAAGGTCTTTATTAGGTCTTAAAATGAACCTTCAGAAAACAAAAATAATAAGTAATTTACAAACTAATATTGTTATTGAGAACATCATAAGAAGCATATTCCACCCAGACAATTACTGGTAAATCAGCAACAAATACTCCAAGTGCCCAGTTACTTCTATTTAGGAACCACTATAAACGACCAATGGGACCACTCAGTTGAGATAAAACAGAGAATTGAAAAAGCCAGATCAGCGTTTGTCAGAATGAGCAAGATATTTAAGAGCCACGACCTACCCTTAAAATAAAAAATCTGTTTCTTGAGATGCTACGTGTTTCTAGTGCTGCTTTATGGGGTTGAATCATAGACACTAACCGAGGCATCCATGGTAAAACTCGAGGCGTTTGAGATGTGGTGTTATAGACGGATACCGAGGATCTCCTGGGTGGACCAAGTAACAAACATTGAGGTTCTACGTTGGATGGATAAGACATGTGAAATTATATCCACAGTGAAACAGCGCAAGCTAGAATATCTTGGACATATAATGCTAAACGACCATAGGTATAACCTGTTGCAACTTATACCACATGGAAACGTCTACGGAAAGAGCGGACCAGGAAGAAGAAGAATATCCTGGCTCCAGAATTTACGAAAATGGTTTTCCTTGACCACTTCAGGACTATTTCGAGCTGCGGTCAAAAAAGTTAGAATTGTCATGCTAGTTGCCAACATACGTAACGGATAGGCACTACAAGAAGAAGAAGAAGCTTTCGACAAGTTAAGTTTTATCTTGAAGAATAAAGATACACCAATGTGTCTAAAACGTAGAGTTTAAAAGAAATGTATCTTGCCTGTAATCTATATATACTGGAGACCATGCTCTTTACAAATAAAACCTTAGGGCAGTCTAGTACAACCCAAAGGGCGATGGAGAGGGCCATGCTAAAATATCGATTAGTTTGAGAGACAGGATTCGATGTCACAGAACGTATATCAAGGGCTCAAGTGGCAATGAGTCGGACATGTTGCCCGAGATAATCCCGAAAAATGGATGCAGAAATTACCAAACTGGAGACCAAGAGAAAACAGGCAGACCACAGAAGAGCTGGGCAGATGATATCAAATAAGTCGCAGGCAGGCAGTGGATGAGAATTGCCAAGAGTAGAAATCATTGGAAGCAAATGGAAGAGGCCTATGTCTAGCAGTGGATGAATATAGGCTGAAGAAAAAGAAGAAAGAAGTACGAGATGTGATAAAAATAAGTAGTAAGTACTGAATATAAACAGAAAGGTTAAATGTTGCGAACAGTAATGAAAGCAAATAGGTAAACCACAATGTCTTATTGATTGTAATAAATGTGTAAAAAAGGTATCGAGCACTTCATATGTGTTATGAATCCTCTCGTGTGAAAAATATTAGTTGATATTGCAAAGTCTTATTTCGTGTAGGGACCTAAGTTATTGGTATATGCATGTTAAACTTATTTAATTTTTTTTAAAAACAATATGGTGGAAACTACAATTTCACAGATGTTAGAAAGAACTTTCTGTAGATTAAAACAGTAATAGACTAGGTAATAGTCAAATTTCTATTATTAGAAACTCGACATAAAATTTAGTCGCCATATTTGGTTTAATAATTAGTCTTCTTCGAATGTGGACATTATTTTTTATCTAAAATTGTCGGCGTCTTTATTGGTGCGTTGAAAATAATTTTAATGGATAGTGATAAATCTTATTCTTTATAGTTTCACATGTTTCTAACTGTCCGTCTATAAATATTTCTATTATGAGAAACCACTAAAATATACATTGACTCTAGTATGCAACTCAAAAATATTTAATTTCCATATATCTGTACTATTTATTACAATGACTATTATTAATTTTATTACATCTTCAAATCAATCACTTAACGTTATATTGATAATATATTACAAGGATATTTTTAGAGCTTTTAGAATGTGAAAATCAATTTTAGATTTAAAGACATTACATTTATATCTTTTAAGAAACATTTTCTTAATTTTCCAGTCTTTCTCCAGTTTCAATATTATTGATATTACTGGCAGGTGTACCTCTAAAAAACAGACATCCGCCTTGAGGCGGACTTGTGCAGCAACCATGCATTCATTCTACAATGTTTAGTTTTTAATTTTAGATTGGAAAAAATTATATGAATAGCTATTTTTTAAAAAAGTCCGAGAAAATACTTTAAAAATTTAAAGCTGTTTTTTTTTTATTTCATGACATTTTCGGTAATGTATCAAATTTGATACAAAGTGCAGTTGAGCAAAATTATAGGAAACAAAATACTTCTTTATAGTATAATATTTTTATTGGTCAAATTGAAATAAACAGTTTGAATCCTTATTAAAACATAAGTGCTAACCACATTTGTCACATTTAACATAGGGTAATTTTTTACAATTTGGCTTTTTGCATCGGGTTCGATCGCTAGTGTAGATTTTCCAATGGCCTACATCATCTCTTCGAATATCTTTTGGGGGAATATAGCTTGTTGGCCCTTTCTTTTTCTTCAATTGTATATCCTGTTCAATAGAACTTGTAGATGGTCGTCCTCGCTCATTTTCTGCTGTATCTTCCAGTTCTGTCCCACTCAGCTCATCTTTAAATACCGCTGGAATATTTGGTATGTCTATATTTTCTAAATCTACATCATTATTTAAGTCTTCAATATCACTTACATCTCAATCATCTTCACTATCATCCCAATTATTGACTATAACTTGCAATTCTTTATCTGATAAAGGCCTTTTTATATGCAAGCTAGACATCTAAAATAATACAATACAAACAAGTTTTTTACCGTACCTTTAAAAATAATAGTAGATGCTGAATAAAACTAGTTTAATACTGGATGACTTGTAATAACCAGAAAACGCAATTTTGCACATTCAATTTTCATTAATAACCACCTATAACAAATTTCTAAACTCAGCGTTATCGTCAACACGACGGTTGACCACAATAAATTTTTAAACTTTTTTTTCTTAAACATTTAATAAAAATCCTTCCATCGGCAAGGTAAGTAAGTAATATTATTTAATTTCAATATTCACTAAATTATTTTTTACTTAATTTTTATTTAATTAATTTGAATTCACGTTTAATAAATTGCGCACATATAATATTGGCATAATGTCTATATTATATTTTGTAATAGACAGCAAGACAGCACCCTAATACGGGTTATTACATATTCAGCATTTAGTTTACCATGTACCGTTGACCTGAAGATGCATAGCAAATTATGTTATGCGAAACCGGTCGTTGGTTGTAGAATAAATTGATTGTGTGTAAGTCTTATTCTTATTTTTTTTTACTTATTTAGAGTATTTATCATTTTGAAGTATGTCCTCAGGTATGACGTTTTTGTTTTTCTTGTTTTAACTGTATTCATTAGGTTTCCATGGTGTGTAATGCGTCTTAATACTTCTTCATTTGTGATTTTAGCCGTCCAAGCAATTTTAAGAATATGTGTGTAGAGCAAAGTAGCTTAAAGATTTGAAAATGCTTACTTACTTACTTACTCCGTGGCGTTACAACCCTTCGTGGGTTTTAGCCGACTCGACAACATGCCTCCACTGTTTTCTGTCTTGAGCAACCTCCATCCAATTCTTCACGCCCATAGTGCTTAGGTCTCCTGCTATATTATCTCGCCACCATAGACGAGGGCGTCCGCGTGGTCTCCTTCCAGTTGGGACTTCCTCCCACACCAGTCTTACTGTTCGTTCGTCAGAATGTCTTCTGAGGTGTCCTGCCCATTGGAGTCTTCTGGACTTTATTTCTTTTATGATGTTGGCGTCCGGGTAAAGTTCTTCAAGCTCTTTATTAGTTCTTATCCTATATTGTCCTGATGCTTCATCAAGCACCGGACCAAAGATCTTCCTTAGGATTTTTCTTTCCCAAACACGTAGTCTCTCTTCATTTGCCTTTGTTATTGTCCACCTTTCGCTTCCATACATCACAACGGGTCGTATGATTGTTTTATAGACCTGTATCTTCGTACGTCGTGTTAGTTGTTTTGATTTTATAAGGTTTTGGAGGGCAAAAATACATCTGTGGCCGGCCTTAATCCTGTTGTTTATTTCTTGTGATCCGTTATTGTCTTCAGTTATTGTTGTTCCAAGATACTTGAATTCTCTAACGCACTCAAAGTTAAAGTCATCGATGGTCATGTTCTGACAGATTTTGTCTCTGCTTTGGTTATTGCGGCTCATATACATATATTTCGTCTTGTTTTCGTTGATGTGGAGCCCCATCTTCTCTGCTTCCTTCTCAAACCTTACGAAAGTCTCCTTCATCCTTAATCGCGTGTTTCCTATTAGATCTATATCGTCTGCAAATGCCAGTAGTAAGTTTGGTCCTTCTCGATGAAATACTGTATTCGGTTTTTCGATTCTTGCACTTCTGATTATGTGCTCCAGAGTTAAGTTGAAGAGTTGTGGTGAAAGTGCATCTCCCTGTTTTGGTCAATTGTTTATTTCAAATGTCTCCGAGTATTGTTGTCTAACTCTCACCTTGTATCGTAACCGTTCCATACACATCCGTATCAACCGGACTAGTTTTTTTGGAAAGCCAAGTTCCTGCATCGCTGTCCACAGTCTGTCCCTACATACTCTATCAAATGCTTGTTTAAAATCTATGAACATCTGATAAAGCTCACGATCAAACTCCCAGCATTTTTCCATTATCTGTTTTATTGTGAATATCTGGTCAATTGTAGAGCGGCCCGGTCTAAATCCGCATTGATAATCTCTGAAAATTTGAAAATGCACCTGAATAGAATACCCAAATCTGCTTTGTACTACAAACCAGAATACTGAAGAAATATTGGAATACCAGAAAAATGCAGCAAGACACCTTGCAGAACAAGATACCTTGGAGGTAGAACAGGCATTTACTTAAATTCTCAAAGTGGAGAACAAGGAGAAAAGTACTTCTTGAATGCCGAATTACTTCTTGTTTAAATGTAGGCCCATAATTTTGTGTTGTAATATAATGTTCTAACGGAACCAAATCGTTCTTTACGTTGTCTTAAAGTTTGTATTTTTATTTACTTGTATTTTTTATGTATTTCCGTTTTTGGTATATCACCATATCAAACAAAAAAGCCTGCTTAAAACTTAATTAAGTTGTCATTTTTTGGTTAGTCTATATATACCTTTAACGAGCAATTAAAATTTATAAAAAAATTCTTCGTGTTCGCTACTTGAACAAAGAGGTAAGCTCTATTATTATTTACAATCAAGTGGTTCTAAGTATTTTGATTAATACTATCAATCGTATAAAATTTTCCAAAGAATTCTGCATGTATTTATTTATAAATTGACAAATATACTAAAGTATTTCATATATATTTCCATGGAACACGATTATTATAAAATTTATCTATTAGCTAACAAAACCTTGTGTCTTCCTGGAACCATCGACAGTTTATGTTGATAAGTAATTTCGTGGAAGATACATTTTTTTGGATTGAAGTATTTTCAATATTATCTAATCATCTCGTAAAGATATGGAAATGGGGTATCTACATACTAATATTTTAAAGTATACTAAATGTTATCATTTCTTTCAAATATAAATAAGGAAATTGTAAGAACTAAAAATAATTAAAATAAAAGTAAATTTAACAAAGAATTTGCTTTTACGACGACTCAACTTTCTTCAACAGTCTACTTGAATAGGGATTATTATAATCATATATTTGTCTGATGCTTGTAAAATAATGTTTCATTATTAAATGTTTTGCTTATGCTAAATGTAAATAAAATAATCAGTAGACTTAATGTGTAAAATGCATATATTGCATATTATGTTATGCAAATATTAGGGGATTTTGCATATTTTTAGAAAAAATTGCATAAAATGCATAAATGTCAATTTATTTCGAATTGCGAATTGTATATACAGGGTGGTCCTTAAGTAATTGTACAAAAAGAAACCGTAGTTTCTACACTACAAAATATTACGATTTAAGTCAAGTTGCTTTAATAAAATATTGTTATTAAGAAAGATACAGGGTGTTAAAGTGAAAATTTAAAATTTTATTTTTCGCTATAACTTTTATGTTTGTCAACATTTATGTATAAAAATGTACAGCTGGGTACTATTAAATATCAAAAATTATAATTTGATGTATACTTTAATGTAGCTAGAGGGCACCACATATGCCATATGAACAAAGTTAGTTTCATTCTCAACCACAAATGATCCTATGGTACAGATATGTGGATGACATTTTAGCCTTTATAGAAGGCCCACCTTCAGAACCTCACAATATTTTGTCAATAATTAATAATCTACATCCTGCAATTAATTTTACCTTAGAAATAGAAAGCAACAACATTATCAACTTTTTAGACCTAACTATCAAAAAGAATACTTCCTCCTTTTCTTCTTTGCCTACACTAGAATTTTCAATATTCAGAAAACCTACTCAAACTGACCATATGATACCAACATCATCAAATCATCCTTTTCAACACAAGATGGCAGCTATTCAATGTTATGTCCACAGACTTCTTAATATCCCTATGTCTCAAGAAAATTACAATAAAGAAATCTCCATCATTAAACAGATAGCAAACAACAATGGTTTTCCTTCTACTACTGTTGATAAAGTCATTAGAAAATCTATACTCAAAAAGAGACTAAACCAAGCTTTTAATGTTGATAACAAATCCAACACTACTTCCATATATAGATCCTTAACTTACTTAGGACCAATTTCAGAAAAAATTTCAAGAGTACTTGTTAACAAAATTAATGACTTAAACATCTCCTTTAAAACCAAATATAACATCAAGTCCATCTTCAGCAAGACCAAAGACAAAGTTGACAAACTAAACAGAAGTGGTATTTACAAGCTTTCCTGTGGTGATTGTAATATGACTTATGTAGGTAGAACAATGAGAACTCTGAATCAAAGAATCAAAGAACACCTCAATAACCCAGAAAAATCAAACTTTGGATATCACATTAAATTTAATAATCATTCTTTTTCTCCTTCTGAAAACAGTAAAATTTTACACAACATTCCTAATAAAAACTTTAGACTCATGAATCTCTTGGAAGATCTAGAGATATCCAAAGAAATGAAAATAAACCCTGATTGTTGCTTAAACACACAAATCAACCTCAATTGCAACTATAAACCTCTTTTTAAATTATTATGGGAGACTTTAGAGGAAGAAGGGTGACCTCATGCAATCTTGTTATATATTTTTCATACTTTTATTTTTAAACAAATTTTAAACTTTATTAAAATTTACAACATTTTGTAATTCATTTGACAGTTGTTCTTAATTGAAACATGAAAATACATTCTTAAAAAAATTTTTTTATGCAAAGTTCTTACAATTTTCCATCAAGACATACAATTCTTAATACACTTAAGTATCAGATAACATAACATTAATACCAGGTTTCTTCTTTATAGTGTTGTTGAACAATTTGAGCCCTTGTTCCTTAAGGATAGCTGTCAGATTGAACATACATTGACCTTGAGCAATGACTTGAGTGAATTTACAAATTAATGTCATTCTGTATGATGTGATGAACACATAAAATTTAATTTTAAAAAACTTAATTTTTAGAAAGTCTTTGATGACTAGTAGTAATTCCAAACTACTAAATAATTTTGTAAGAATTTAAAAAACAATCTCTATTTCCTATATATGACATTTGTCACCTGTCACTTTTGAAAAATCGTTTAAAAGACCGACATTTGATTTCACTAGTTCTATTCAGTCTACATCCTCACAGCAATAGATGGTCGGGTCTTAAACCCGTACCATGACAAAAAAAAAAAAAAATTTTTCAATTTTTAACGTGTTTGTGACGTCCAGTGTCGACCTTTTATATGTTTTTTATGTTTTTAAAAAATTCCAACTCCTACAAAATCATAATTGTGAAACTTAAGGAAATGAGATCTCTCCTTTGTAGTGGTATTTAAAAATTGACGTAAGTTAAAAATTACAATCTTTACCAATTAGTACTTATTAGAACATTTTATTGTAGCATAGCTCTGATGATGGCTTTGTAAAGCCGAAAGCGCTCAGCTAGGAATTGCCTAAAATATACACACTTCAAAAATACTTTTTTGCATTTTCTTTCGACTTGTCATAAGTGTGTACAAAAAATATCAGTCTTTTGATTGATTTTTAATTTAATACAAAAACGTAAAATGTTCGATGTAAAATCCAATTATTCTGTTATTTTATCAAATCCTATTAATAATTAACCTGCTGATATATTTATTTTATTTAATATTTCGTTAACTATTGACTTATTATATTAAAGGTATTTTATAACAAAATTCAGAAGTATTGATGTTTTTATCTTTTTTTCTTTCATTGCCTGGAGTAATTGCGTTAAATCAGAATTATGCAGTTGTTTTGTAAAATGCGATTATCTCGAAAACTGTTGAATTTTGAAGTTATTAACAAGTATACCTTTTTTTTGTTAAAATAATGTATCTTTAATATTTTTTATCAAAAATACCGGTAACTTAAAGAACAAAAAAATTAAGTGCAAATATATGCCACGTATGTGACATATGTGGTGCCCTCTATTAGCTATATCAAAGTATGCATCAAATTATAATTTTTGATATTTAATACTACCCAGCTGTAAATTTTTATACATAAATGTTTACAAATTTTATTTGTTTAAATTACAAAATTTTAAATTTCCACTTTAACACCCTGTATATTTTTTAATATCAACATTTTATTAAAACAAGTTGGCTTTAATCGTAATATTTTAAAGTGTAGAATCTGCGGTTTCTTTTTGTACAATTACTTAAGGACCAGCCTGTATAATATTTTTGGGGTGTTTGGGATGTGTTATAGAGGTAGTACCTTTTATCGGAACGACTACATCGAGCGTCATAGACGGGAGATGGTTCTTAATAACTGGTCCTCATAAGACACCTAACTCTCACTTATAGCTCCACGTGCCACACTCTGGGCAACTGCATTGGTTTGCAGGCTAAACTAAGTGAGGGTAGCCTGATATGACGAAAACCAAAAACCCATGGAGACGACTGCTACTAGGGCCTATCGAAGGATGCTGCACAAATCTTAGGATCACGACTGAATGATAAAATTATATTGGCTCCAGGTACCACATCGTGGTATAGGCATCGTGAAAAAGAGTTCGCGGAATATTTTTCTCAAGACGACTCACGGGTATATTGTCATAATATTGTTATAATAAAATAAAGTATAGCGAATATTGTTGGCAACTCTGTGAAGATCTCAAAATAATACCCATGCTTTTGGGTCAGCAGTCTGGAATCACAAAGTATCCATGTTTTTTATATGAGTGGGACACTCCAGTATGAAATTTTCATTACATTAAGAAAGAGTGGCTACTCAAAGAAAGACTAGTACCGGGACAAAAAATGTGCAACGTGATACACTAATTGACCCAAAATTAGTTCATTTGCCTCGTCTTCACATAAAGATGGGATTAATAAAGCAGTTTGTCAAAGCTTCAGATAAACAGTGTGACTGCTTTAAATATCTGTGCGAAAAATTTCCTGCACTTTCTGAAGCTAAACTTAAAGAAATAATTTTTCTAGGCCTTCAAATTCGAACCTTAAAATCGGACAGATTGTTCCAGAATACAATGAACCTGGATGAATCTGAAGTATAAAGTTCTTTCGTAGAACTCATAGACACTTTTCTTGGAAACAACAAGTCTCCAAACTATAAAGAAATTGTAGCTAACATGGTCGAAAATTGTAAAAAAACAGGGATGCAATATGAGCGTTAAACTTCATTTTTTAGATTTCCACGTTGACTATTTTCCCGAAAATATTGAAGCTGTCAGCGGGGAGCTGGAAGAATTTTTTTATCAAGAGATAACGAAGAATGTTACCAAGAAAGATGGAATATAAGAATAATGGCTGATTACTGCTGAATGTTGAAGAGAGACGCGATCACAAAAATCCATAAAAAGAAGACCACAAAATGGAAAAAGAAAACAGTTTAAATAAAGTTTAATTAAACATAAAAAACAAATATTGTCTAACGTAGGTTATACTGTAATAAATATTACAGTAACTATGCCACTATCACTTGCTTGAATTAACATTTTTGAAAAAAAGTTTCAGTGTTTATGAGATAACTTTTTGTGTCCATCATTATTTTTATTTATTTTTGCTTTTTTAAGTATTTACTTCAGAAAGTCATGGCAGGAACCTATGGATGGCATTTCGAACATTTAATTTAAAATAATTGTTATGCATAATTTGGTTACTTTAAAGTACATTATGAATTAAATCATTAGTTGTAATTTAGATGAAATTAAAGTACAAAAATTGTTTTTGCACCCTTAAAAAATATTTTAGTTAAAAATGTAATGTCGTTAAATAGAGAATTAAGTTCTTCTTTTAATAAGGTGTCGCATTATATCGATTTCTATTTAAAAAAATTAACGATTACGTCACTACACCTACACCGGTGCCATCATCCCTATTCCATGTACGTTGATAATATTCCATAATTTAGCCGTTCACTGTATAACACAATGTTTTTTATGTCGTCAAAAGACTTAATAACCGAAAAATATAATAAAATATAACTAATATTTTTATTTTGCCACACCTATCTATAATACATCAATTTTTTATGATAACTAATTATGCGAAATACATTTTCCATTCCCCCAACTTATTTGACAGAAACCGAAATCTGGATTTACTTGAGGAAGGTAATCAAGCGAAAGGCTCAGAGGAAAACGGCAGAAAAAATGCAAGTAAACGATGTGGCAAATGTGCAACTGACTTCATGCAAGCTCTTGTGAACATTGATGAGTTATGGTTTCTAGGAAATTGCCAACGTCTACAGATGATGGGAAACGAAAGAAAATTTCAAGTGCCAGACAATTCGGTTTTATTATTTTCATAATGGAATTTTTACGTCAAACTAATCTTACAAATTGTTCGGGGAAAATCAAATAGTCTGGGTGGGTGCTTTCTTTGGGCCGCAAAAGATTATTTCTCGAAAATTTGTCAATAATATAAGTACGTGAAACATTTACCATTACATTAATTTTTTCATTAAACTCAACTAAAAAATTAATATATGAATACATTTAGAAAAGCATATGTTTGTGTTTGTCTGCAATCATAAAAGAATTAACACATTAACTCTTAACATTAGTGATTTTGAATTACTTATGCCTATACGAAGGTTACTTGATAGCTTACTATTTAGTATGTATGTTTTTTCCCTAGGAAAACTAAGACGCAAGTGGCATCAGTCTAGAACACCAGTTGATAAAACTAGATTAAATAATGCCACACAAAAATTAAAAAGAGAAATACAAAAAATTAAAAACGAATCGGTTAACATTTACCTAAGTAAACTATCAAATGATAGCGCTACTGATTACTCTCAAGACGAAATGGAGATTAGCCTTGTAACTCCAAAAGAAGTATATTTGGAAATAAAAGAAAATATAAATCCAAAGAAAGCTCCTGGATTTGATCTAATTACTGGGGAAGTGTTAAAGCAACTTCCAAGGAAAGCTATTATAAAATTAACACATCTTATAAACGCTTCCTTTAGGTTGAGGTACGTACCAAAGATATGGAAGGTGGCAGAAATTATGACACTAAAACCAGGAAAACCTTCACAAGAAGCTTCTTTATATAGGCCTATTTCACTGTTACCTGTCATGTCTAAATTATACGAAAAATTACTATTGAAGAGACTAAAACCGATTATAGAGGAAAAAAATCTAATTCCTAATTATCAGTTTGGGTTTAGAGCAAGCCACTCAACGATAGATCAGGTGCATAGAATAACAGATATCATAGCAAAAACTCTAGAAGAAGGAAAAGTTTGTTCCGCAATTTTCCTCGATGTAGCGCAGGCTTTTGACAAGGTGTGGCATGACGGACTATATCATAAAATGAGATGCTACTTACCAAAACAATATTCTGAACTACTAGAATCATATATATCCGACAGATACTTTCGAGTTAAATATGAGGAAGCATATTCAGAATTAAGAGAAGTTAAAGCTGGAGTTCCACAAGGAAGTGTCCTGGGGCCAGTGCTATACCTGCTCTATACCAGCGAGATTCCATCATTAGAACCTAACACAATTGCGACATTTGCAGACGACACATGCATTCTAGCAGTCGGACAAAACCACGATGATGCAGCTACCATGCTACAGAACTCTGTTGAACAAATTAACATCTGGACCAGCCGATGGCGTATCAAATTGAATGAAACAAAATCTGTTCATGTCAATTTTACTAACAAAAGAGAACAACATATCCCAGTACATATAAATAGAAACCAAATACCTTATGCAAATACGGCAAAAAATTTGGGTATGACGTTAGATTCCAAGCTACGTTGGAAAGCACATGTTGTTAAGAAAAAAAAGAAGGAATTAGAAATTAAGTTCAGAAAGATGTACTGGTTGATGGAAAAAAAATCCACTCTGTCTATTTACAACAAATTGCTATTATATAAGCAAGTCCCTAAACCGATATGGACATACGGAATACAGCTATGGGGCTGTACAAAAGAAAGTAACATTCAACTAATACAACGATATCAGAATAAAGTATTAAGGAACATCGTTAACGCTCCATGGTACTTCAGAAACTGTGATCTTCATCGAGACCTCCAGATGGATACAGTTATCCAGACAATAAGTAAGTTTGCCGAGAGTCATGAACAAAGGCTCTCCAACCACGTGAACGTCGAGGCTATCAATCTCCTAGACAACGCCAATCAGATAAGAAGACTAAAGAGAACGAAGCCGTTTGCTTTAGTGCTATAAGTGAGTGAAACTGAAAAAGCAGAGTAAAGTGCGGCTAAAGTGTACACGTTAGCTAGTAGTACTATAATGTAGTAGAGCCTAAGGAATATTGCTAAATATAACCTTAGATAAGTTTCTTGTAATATTTATATGTAGAACTAACTTGCTTATTGATCATAGTGAATGATCACATAGCAATAGTCATAAGATTCCTGTTGGAGTTTTATTAAACAAAAAAAAAATGTTTTTTCCCTGGTATTCCCTCTAGTTTTGGTAGGTACTCGTATTAAAGACATCCTGTTGTCTTGTGCCAGTTAGTCAGGTGGATCATTGTAAATACTTACTATAATCTATTGACCATCAGTATAAATAATAATTCTTGGTACTTAGATCTACAGACTCTTCGAGGAGGACGATTAAGAATAGTTCGAGCGTAGGTTAGACGCATTTGGAGGTCAAGAGGTAACAGCTGATGCACTTTCTGCCCTTTGTAAGAGAACACCTTTTAATCTTTCAACAAAATTCTGCGTAGGGAGCCGGCTAAAGCCTGTAGATTTTTCGGGCACATCTGCGACATATTAAAGCAATAAGAGAAGCAATATTCTTAGCAGAACGACTGCTCAGAGGCCGACCGGTCTTTGGAGAATCTTGTTTTGTCCCAGTCTAAAACGTATTCTGAGTTCTTGCAGAGTAAGCCGATTTATGGCTTGTCGATGAAATTGAATAAAATTATAACACTAGCAGAAGAACAACAAGGTTTTAGGTTGGGAAGATCATGCACAGACGCTGTATTGATAATGAGGCAAGTGTAAGAGAAATTAGAATACAACAAATCAGCATATCTATCTTTCGTGGATCTTAAAAAAGCATTTGACTGGTACGTTATCCACTTACTGTACGCATGAGATATAACTCTAGGAATAATCAAAACGATCGAACCCTATTGAAGCTGACAATGGGATAAGACAGGAAGATTCCCTGAGTCCTGTATTATTTAACTTGATATGGATGAAATAATAACAAAAGTTAGAACTAAAAGGGTACCAAATGGGAGAAAAACAACTTAAAATAATCTACTATGCAGACGACGCAATACTACTCTCTCAAAGTGAAGATGATTGACAAAATGACAAAAAAGACAAAATGCATGGTTACAACAGCAAATTTACTAAGATGTAAGGTCAGATAATAGAACAAGTGATGGAGTTTAAATGTCTAGGCATCACATTATCTAGCTACGGAAAACTCGAAACTGAAGTGGAAGATCAAGTGAATAGAGCAAACAGAGCCGCAGGCTGCTTAAATAAAACAATATGAAGAAATAAAAATATCGGGAAAGAAACGAAAGGCAGACTTTACAAAACAGAGCTAGAAGTATAGATATACGGCATAGGTGCAGGGTGTTCTCCACCTTGCAACTACGCCGTCCATACGCGATGTGTGATAAAACCTAAATAATTGGCGGCGGTTGTCGCATTACTGGACGTGTCGGTTTACTGAAGTGCCAGATTAGTGAGATTCTACTGTACATGTTACAAATTATACGTATTGGTTATTGTTTTTGTATATACAACAGATTGCAATAAACATTTGACGTTAAAAAGTTAAAAAAAAAGAAAAGAAAGACCTTATTCGTGATGAGATTTTAAAAGAAGTTTTAATGCCATGAAATTATATCTATTTTGCCTAGTATAACAACATAATGCTGTAACCGAGTTATGTCAAATATTTCAAGCATATGTCTTTCTAAACTACCCATTAGTAAATATACTTCTTTTGAATTAAGAGGCCAGTACCTACTGAAAAAATTAGCATTATTTACGCTCACAGACTTTTACATAAATTATTGATAAAAATTAAAACAGACAGACGATACAATTTTGTGATCTAAATTATAAAAGAACGCTTTAAACCATTTTACACAAGACGTTTGTAACTTTTTTTAATATCTCAACTATAAATTACATTTATTGATATTGGATCCCTCCAGTGATTTATTATGTACTCGAAATACTAAAAATCGTCTCGCTTGGGATTTCCATTTATAAAGTTGGACAGACAGGATGTCGATCTCTAAATTGTAATTGTTTTAAAAGTTTTCTAATCGAGGGGAAGTATTTCTTATTGATTTTGTGCTCATCATTCGTATTAAATCGTATTTTTTATTTATAATTTATACCAATAAACCCTTCATTTGAAATTGATCTAATTAAAATATATACCTAACTGTAATACCCTTAAACGAATAAAAATAAATAAAATGTATATCTGCTTCAAAGGAGGCGAACTCCGCACCAACTACTGGGAGTAGTGGGAGTTTGTATATGTATATGTATTATGTATAATTTAAATATATTATTTTAAATATTGTAAACTTTAGTGACTTTTAAATATTTCAGTTTTCATTTTGACAATCACCAAAAAGGTAGCTCTGTGCACCGATTCCTTATCCGCAATTTATTCGTAAGAAATATTTTCAATCAACATAACCTAGTGCAAAAAATAATAGAATCGATCCAAGTCCCCACTTCCTGAAGATCTACCTTAACAATAATATGGGTGCCTTCTCATATCGGCATCCAAGGAATTGTAATGGCTAACAGCTGCAAAAGAAGCATCTACATCCAATTTACCCATCTACAACATATAGCTCCAAAAAGATATAAAATCAAAATTCAAAAAGAATATCCAAGGCAATTGGCAGGAACTTTGGATCACCAAAGACACAAAACTCAGAGAAATACAACCTACTGTTAACAGCTATTTAGCCCTAGCATCCCTGAACAGAAAAGAGAAGTTAGCAATACGAAGATTGAGGATAGGACACACACGTTTGACACACGGTCATCTTATCGGTCTACAGACCAACAGTGTTCCCACCTCAACGATATTCCTATTACCGTCAAGCACATCCTCACAAAATGTCAACACTTCCAGGCCACTCACGTTGCCAACAATACAACCTACAGTTTAAAAGAACTTCTGAGCTGTTCAAGACGATTGAAAAGCCTAATAGACTTCTTAAAAATTACACAATTGTTTAACAAAATATAATTTACATAATATTGTTATTTATTATTGAAAACTCTGTATCATAACTCTGTAGGTACTGTAAACCTTTGCTTTATTGAACAAAGATGTCGAGTTAATTTACGTTAATTAAAAAAAAATCAGTACTTGGTTGAACTAGCAACTTAGTAGATTCTTCATGTTGTTAGTATTATTTTTTTTCTTCTTTCGTGGATGTCTGTTCAGCATTCTAGCAGGTATGTTTAACAGAGATCTTGCAGTTGTGGCAGAAAGGAATAAGTTCTTTATTTATTAAGTGGATATGGGTTGGTATAGTATGTTCTAATCGCAATTGAGTTATTATTACTTGCTCACTAGTGGTAAAGCTGTGGTTTGGGATAGCTGGGTTTGTGTAGTAACAGCTTCTAGAACATCTTCTAATTTGTTGCATGTGGAATTCCAGTTATTCTTCCATAAATTGGTAATATGTTTTTTGATAGAACCTTTATAGTCGTTGTTTGTTAGCATGTTTGACTCAAGAATGCTTTCATCTAATGTAGCTTCATTCGCAAGTTGGTTCATCGCTGCGAGAAACCAATTCGCTAAGGATTTTTGCTTAGTTGAGGAAATACGTTGTGAAATGCAAATTTTAGGTTCCCCATGTCTCTAATAACATCTTTATCAACGTCTGTTTTGCCTTGCAATTCTTAGAAGGCACAGATTAAAGGAAAAATCTGAATTTGGTTTCGAAAATTAGTTTACGTACTTATATGGTAATGTATTTAATATGCTTTGTTTGGATATTTGCACTATCTAAATAAATTAAAGTTTATAATTTTTGGTTTTAAACAAAACCAATACGATTACCTATGTAATTAAATTGGTATGTAACATTATTTTAAATAGGACAGTAACAAATAATATTTAGTGGTTATTTCGACTACATTATTATAAAATCAACACCAGTGTGTTGTGTAAAATCTTATAGAGAGTAACTGTTTTGCGCTAACATGCTGTTATTTTTCTGTGCTTTTTACTAAGCTGATTTAAATTAAAACTGTTTAAAGTAGAAGCTAATTAAGTAAATATAATATATCGTTTTCTTATATTTTCAGAAATTGCAAGATTATTACCAGAAGGAAAAACATTATGGATAAACTCACATTCTGCGTTGAAGTGGACGATCGCCTACCATATTTCCGCTAATCCTCAATATACGAGACAGTTATGGCAAGTAACACAAGTAGAATATCCCGATAAAATTCAAGTTTTCTAATTTGACATCAAATAACAGATGGACATGAAGTTAGGAGCTCGATAACATTTGTCCCGATCACATAAAGGTCAGATCCATATTGTTTTCAATTGATTTATTCCCTAGGGGAAAGAGAGTTGCAGATGTGGAGGATTAGTAAAGACACTGCATATATGTATGTGGAGACAAATATATACGAAGAGATTATATTTTGTAATATAGAAAATTGCTTTATTGGTGTAGTTATCGTTTAGGAACCTGTCACGTAGTCTTTATACTACTTACGTATATTTATATATATATATATATATATATATATATATATTTATATATATATATATATATATATATATATATATATATATATATATATATATATATTGTTATGATATTTATGTAAAATCGAGAAAAATATTGGTGTGTTTAAAATATTTCAAAGTTAAAAAAAAACATTAAAATAATTCAGAAAATATAACCAACAAACATTTTGAAGAAGGAAAGTTTTTTTAAATTTTTGGATTACCTGTATTAAACAAAATGTAAGCTATGCATAAATTATTTCTTTTGTTATACTATACTTGAGTGACCCGCATAATTTTAAGTGAAATCCAAAGAACAATTGAACCGGGTTTTCCAAATACATTAACGCAGCGATTAAAGACAATAGAAGAGGTTTTAGAAAGAGGTTTTTGTTAGATTTTAAGAATTGTAGAAAAATATTATTTGTAAATAAGTTTTAGGAAATTTTACAATTATAGGTAAAAAGTTGTTTGTTGTCGAAATGAAAAAATGGGGAATTGTGACGAGTTTTGATTGGCGGAGATTGAAAAAGGTGGGATAGGTATGTAGGAATGAAAGTTTAGCTAGATTTAGGAGAGAGAAAAGATAATCAGTTGGTTTCCAAGGGTGCAAGGCGAACGGCCGTTGTTCTCGGGTAGTTTCCCAGAGGTAGGAAGCAGTAGCAGTGAAAGTTTGTGAGTTTTCGTGTAGTTAGTGTATCTGACAGAAGCTGATCCAGTAAAATATTGTAAGTCATATTTTTCTACTTATATTCCAAGAGTCACTGTTCAGGCCAACGAGAGATTCAGTTTATCGTAAAGAAAAGATATTCCAAGATTCATTTTTCACTCAGGCCAACGAGAGATTGAGTTTATTGAGAGAAGAAAAAGCTAGCATAATTTGAACGATTCGTGCATTTGAAGGAGATCATTAAGGACGAGATACTTGCAATAATTTATTGTAAAATTGCTGATTACTTAGGGAGCGGCCACGAGTAAATAGTATAGTCTACAAATAACACGGATTTGGACCACTCATCATCAGAGAGAGATAGTTTTGTTTTCTGCAGTTTTTCTTTCATTGATAACACAATTTTTTACACTTAATTTAGAAAGGATATAAATATTTTGATTAGGAGAGTTAGAATAGTTTGGGATTTTGAGATTTCAATTAATATTGTTTGTACCATTAATTTTGATTGTTCACGTACGTAGAACAAAATTTTGAGAATCATTATATGAGATTTTGTTTATTGAAAACTTTTGAGTGTGAATTATTTCATTATTTATTTCAATATATAGTGTTAGATCATATGTGTTTTTTATTATTCTGGTATTCTTTGGACCTTACCTTTCACATGTAATAGCATAGATATTGAAGCACGAATTTAACCCTGAGATAAAAGAATTAAAAATTGTGATAGTCATAATTATATCATTTAAATAATTTTAATTAATCAAAAAAATTAATTAGCTAATTATTGCTTGGCGCACCAAGACTTGAAATATCACAATAATATATATATATATATATATATATATATATATATATATATATATATATATGAGAGTAGATATTTGTACAATATTATATGATCACAATAGAGGCATTCTCATAAACGATTAATGTTAATTGATAGTCCAAAGATAGCAATTTTAGAATATAAGGTTTAGGTTTTTTGTTAATAAAAAAATGAACAAAGAATTAGAAAGTTTTGTAGTCAGGGATAAGTATACAATAACCGAAGTGGTATTAGCTTTATTGCCTCTAGAAACTTGTAAACAAAAAAAAGATCTTATTTATGTAAAATTTGGAAATATTAAGGTTACGTGATATCATAATAGCATTGAGCTTGAGTCTGACAAGTCACTCAATTTGATTGGTCGAAAGCAATGGCGTGGTATGAAAGATTTGTGTGTCTAATTGGTGAAAAAGAGAAGAAGGAATTGAAGTAAAGGAAGTCATGTTTTGCTCAAGAAAAGTAAGATTACTGTGATTAAACGTCGGAAGAAGCAATTTGTTTTTGTTTCATATCCTGCAGTGAAAGTTAGCAGAGTTGTTGTCAAAGAATAATTGTAAAAAGTGTTTTGTGTCTGTGGAACGAGTCCCGAGGATTCGTAGCAGTAAACAACGAAAGTAATAAACAAACAGGTGTATAGTACATTTGGTACTAGTCGATTAGTAGATTTAACGATTTAGGAATCCTTTCGACTAGAAAGAAATTGGGTCCTGTGAAATAGGAGTTTGGTCCAGAAGCTTTTGGAGATACTGTTGCGGCGATAGTGTGTGATAAACACATTGACAAGTAAAAGAAATAGCAGGCGTATGTAGATCAACTACAACAAGAGTACAAGCAAAAGGGGGCATATCGTAAGAACTGTTTGATATCCAACAGTTACAATAGAAAAACCGAAGATCACCTATCATCAGCAATACAGGATAGTTTGAAGTATGTTTTCCGAATCTTCTTCTACTTTTTGTAGATCTTTCGATCTGTTTAATTCTGAAGCTGCCTCTGGTTAATTGCTTGGGAGGTAGATTGCCAACTATCCCTCCATCTTTTAGGTGGTCTTCCGGGGGGTCTTGAACCAGGCGGATTGTTTTCTAGGGCAATTTTTGGGAGTCTATTCTCATCCATTCGTCTTACATGGTTGTACCACATCCTCTTGCGCTGTCTTCCCCATCTTACAATATCTTGAATTTTGCACTGCTCTCTAATGTTTGTATTTCTCACTCTGTCCCTTCTTGTTTTCCCCATTATTGTTCTTAGGGTTTTCATTTCAGCAACCCTTAGCATCTGTTTCGTTTTGTTGGTATCTTCGCGCACTTCTATGCCATATGTCATGATCGGTCGTATGCAAGTCTTATAGATTCTAATTTTACTATCTGTGCGCATATACGAATTAGACCAGACTATCTCCCGCAGACATCCTGACAGTGCAGATGCTTTGTTGATCTGACTCCTCAGGTCCTTTACTGGGTCATGGGTGCTTGATATATCTATGCCCAGATATCTGAATTGCATCACCTGTTCTATGGGGTTGTCCTCAACCACTAACTTACATCTGAGCGGATCTTTTGCTATTGTCATACATTTAGTTTTGTTGGTAGAGGTGTTCATATTTAATAGTCGGCTTGTTTAAAAGAACTGAAAGAGCTGCCTTTGGAGATCATCTTCTGATTCGGCAATAATTGCTGCATCGTCTGCGTAGCACACCATACCAATTCTTTTGTTGCCCATTCTATATCCGAGATTAAGAGATGTTACTTTGTTGATATTGTTTTCCGAATCAATAACTATTAATTCTTGTACCGGCATGTAAGTAATATTTTGTTTATTTACTAATATATTAAAATGCAATAGATTATCTTATATCACTTTGTGGGTTTTACTTTGTCTGCTTAATCAATTTTATTCATATTAAAACACAGGCATGTAATATTGGCATAATAATTGTAATTGTATCTTTATATTTATAAGACAGTACCCTAATATGAGCTTTTTATAATTTCAGCATTTAATTTACTTTGTACCGTTTGACCTGAAGATGCTTTGCAAATTGTAGAAAGCGAAACCGGTAGTTTTGGTAGTAAAATTAAATTGATTGTGAGTAAGTCTTATTTCATTTCTTTTTACCTATTTGAAATAGACTCACACAGGCAATATATTCATGATAAGATTATAAATAATTTGCTATTTTAATGTTTTATTCAGTGATTTTGTTTCACAATAAATATAATATTCTAAAACACAGAGAAGGAAACTTTTGTTTGGATAAAAGAAAGATCAAAGGACGAAAGGAAGGAAGAACAAAGCAAGAGACTGTGTATACATCAAAATCAAGTTGTAGTCTCATGTTTTATGAACATTTTTAGAGCAATCAATTAGACGGGTTTATTCTTTCTATTATTTCAACTCACCCTTATATTTTGTTGTCTCTATATGGTGTCCCAAACCTAACATAAAAAAACATTTTCTTTCTTCCACACGATATATACGCTATTTCTACTTCTAGCAGGAAAAATGAAACTGTCCACCCCGACTGTCTGAAGAGAAAAGCCAAATTTCCTGCATCTGACATGATCTGGGCAGCATGTTGTCTAAATGTGTGGGAAAGTTACATTTTATTGATGGGATTGGAAACACGAACAAATATTAGAATATTTTAGAATTTACCGATTATAGAACATCGTTTAACATCAGAAGAATGTTTTATCTTGCAACAAAATGGCGCAGGTTGTTATATCTCAAAAATAGTTTAAGTGAAAGGTTTTGTTTTCCAACACGACGGCGCAGGTTGTCATACCTCAAGAAAGAGTTTAAAATGCACTGAAGACCATGGCATACCACATCTGGAATGGGTTTCTAACAGTCCCGACTTTTCCCTGATAGATATTTTGTGGCGCGAAATGAAAAAGCTTTGAGAAAACATCCCGTCAGATCCGTCAATGAATTGAAGGAAAAATTGCAAGAAATATGAGGTTTGTTTAGATTAGAATTTTGTCAGAACTTAGTAAAAACTATGCCTCCAAGAATTGTGGATGTCATTAAAAATACAGGGGATGTAATTCAGTGCTAAACTTTCACATTTTTTTTGTTAATATAACATATTCTATGTGTTTTTTTTAATGTATTATAATTCTGTTTAATCAATAGTTTTCATTGCGTTATAAAATATTTTCTATAATTAGGAAATTCCAACTGATATGAGAAGGGGCTCGTGTATATATTGGAAATAAGCCACAATTTTACTTTTTTTAATAAACTTATTTTAAAGTAAAATTGTGGCTTATTCCAATAAAAATAGTAAGTTGCATTGTGATGCACCAAGAAAATAACTTCAGAACAATTTTAAACAATATTCAAAACTAAACAAGTTATAGTTGAACATCTTTATAGACAATTAGTTATTTATTTAGACTGTAAGACTGCTATCAGAACACTATTATAGAAAATACTGAAAAGAATGTAAAATTGATTCCTATTTGAATTGAAATTTAAAGAGCTTGTGTAGTTTTTTAATCTTGCTTTAAATAGACACTTCAAGGATTTCAATGCAAACATTGTCATGGTATATATTATATACTATGCATCACGCAACCCTGGTATATTCACCGAGAATTAACAAAGTATCAATGTAGATTTCTAATTGAATCTTTAGTAAGTTTGAGCCGAGATAGTGGGGTGTCGAAAATAATGTCTGAAAGTAATTAGTAAATCGTCATCTTCAAGGGCGGAAAGCACGGTGCTGTTCGGGAGAGTGAGCGGTGTTGCTAGCAAGGGGTGATAGTGTAATCAAAATGTCGCGTTTGTTATTAGCTCGTTTATCAACAGACAGCTGCCTTTGATGGCTTATACTACTTGACCTTTATGTTTCGCTTCCTTTCAAGACAACACAACTCGCTGCTTCAATCTCCCTCCATCAATATTTATCTACAAGAAAGGGATAATTTCCTGATATCTTGGAGTCAACTACCATGTATTAAACTTTTGTATTGGGTTATAATTTAACATAGATTTTCAAAAGCCCAACTTGTATATTACAACATTATAAATATATATATATATATATATATATATATATATATATATATATATATATATAAGATGGTGGTATTCTTGACTGTTGATTTAAATATAAGTTATGATTTTTGAGGATGCAGTCAGTTTATTTGGCCCACAAGACAAAGAAAACTCTTTGACTTACTGTCAAGCTTTCGAATTTTATTTAATTCTTTTTCAAGACATCTATAAAAAGAAATATAAATTAACTAGTTAAAACTGTATTTTCATTCATATATGTCCATTAATCAAACCATGACAGTGACATATATAATGACAATATAGTTATTTTTAATAAAAAAATTTTATTATATTTATTATGGTTTGTTTAGTAGAGTACAATATTAAAAACTGTAATCTCACGACTAGTAAGTAAGAAAATTAACAATTTTAACTAGTTAATTTATATTTCTTTTTATAGATGTCTTGAAAAAGAATTAAATAAAATTCGAAAGCTTGACAGTAAGTCAAAGAGTTTTCTTTGTCTTGTGGGCCAAATAAACTGACTGCATCCTCAAAAATCATAACTTATATATATATATATATATATATATATATATATATTATATATATATATATATATATATATATATATATATATATATATATATATATAATTGAAAAGGGCTTTAGTGACTAGGTGAAATACATATGGATATATTGGGTTTTGCAGTAAAATACTGGAATTTAAGTACAACTCTTTGTTTATTAAGCTTTCCAGTTTATTTAACTCTCTCAAAATATACCAAAAATGAAAACAAAAAACTAAATTAGATAATGCAGTTGTTGTATCTTCAACAGGCTTACCATTGTGAGGATGTTACTATAAAATTAACAGAATTACTTAACATTTGATAACATTTTATTAATTTGCTTTTCTTTTTTCTTTCATTCAAAACATAGATAAATGATATTCGCTCCGTTCGTAATCATAGTAGGGGTACATTGAAACGATGCCAGCGTGCGTAGCGGCGAAATATAACAAAATTGTACCTATCTTTTTACGCATAAATTTTATTAAAAATGGGTGCAAATATATGTTGCGTATTTAATTGCACTAATAATAGAAAAAAAAAATAAGTGTAGTTTTTATAGGTTTCCAAAGATTACATATAAATTAGAAAAAAGAATTTGCACTTATTAAAATAAACTATTAGTAAAACAAACCCTGTTGTTTGTTTAATAAGTGCAAACGAAACGTTTTTACATATTATGTCAAAATGTGCGATGGAGGTTTGCATGAATATAGGCACTTCCTTTGTCAAACTAACCTAAAATGCATACAAAAAATATTGGTTAATTCTGTTAATTTTATAGTAAAATCCTCACAAGGGTAAGCCTGTTGAAGATTCAACAGCTTCATTGTTTTGTTTTGTTGTGTCAAATGTAGTTTTTTGTTTTAATTTTTAGTATGTTTTGATAAAGAGTTAAATAAACTCGAAAGCTTAACAAACCTTAAAGAGTTTTACTTAAAGGTCAGTATTTCACTACAAAACCCAAAATATCCATATGTATCGTTGTGATCTGCTTTATGATGTTTTATTATTAATTAAAACTAATTTAATTAATCCAATTATTTAATTAATTAATTCACTAATTTATGCAGAGTCATACAATTCAATTACTATTAAAAATTCTCAGGGTGCCTTTTTTTTATCTTTCCCAACAAAATCCTATACTCCTCTAAATTTAATTTTAATTACAAACTATCTATTGATCTGTTTTATAATCATATCATCCAGCCTCAAGAGTCCACTGCTGAACATAGCCTTCTTCCTCATGTTTCCAATCCCGTCTATCTTGCGCCGCTCTTATCCAGTTTTTATTGAGTCTTCTTAAATCGTCAGTCCATCTTGTAATCGTCTTGCAATCGTCTTGTGTCTATCGCCCATCTGTCATTCTGGCTATGTGTCCTGCCCATCTCCATTTTAGTCTGGCTATCTTCTCGATGATGTCAGTCACTCCGGTTCTTCTCCTGATGTCTTCGTTTGTTATTCTGTCTCGGAGAGTTATTCCTAACATGGACCGCTCCATTCTTCTCTGCGTGACTCTCAGTTTGGTAGCTGCTGCTTTTGTTAAGGTAAGTGTTTCTGCTCCGTACGTCAAGACTGGGAGGACGCACTGATCAAATACCTTTCTCTTTAGGCATGTGGGCAGCTCACTTTTAAAAGTTTCTCTCAGTAGCTGCCCACCCAAGGCCGACTCTTCTCTTCAGTTCATGAGTCTGGTTGTCTCTGCCAATCATAATTTCATGTCCCGGGTATTTATATCTATCTACGAGTTCTATTTCTTTCCCACCAATACTGATATTCTGGTTGGGCATCAAATTGGTCATGATTTTTGTTTTCGAGATATTTATATTTAAACCTACATTTTCTGTAGCCACAACGAGTTCCTGTACCATCTCTCTTGCCATACCTAGATCTTCAGCTATTATAAGTATATCATCGGCGAAACGTAAGTTGTTTAGAGATTCTCCATCTATTTTTATTCCCTTTGTTATCCAATCCAAATTCTTAAAAGCATGTTCTAGCACCGTATTAAAAAGTTTAGGTGACATTGGATCTCCTTGTCTAACCCCCCGTTCTATTTTTATGCGATTACTGTTAGTATGTAATCTGATAGTGGTTGTTGCCTGCAGGTATATTTTGTATAATAATTTAGTATATCTATAATCTAGCCTGCATTCTTTAAGCGCCTGTAATATTTTGCTTAGCTCAACTGTGTCAAAGGCTTTGTGAAAATCGATAAATATTAGAACTAGAGGTTTATTGTATTCCACTGCTTTCTCTATTAGGGTTTTTACCTTTAGTTTACGCGAATACTCTTAACTAGTATTCGCGTAAACAACTTATATATATGGCTGAGGAGGCTAATCGGTCTGTAATTCTCTAAATTCGCTTTTTATAATAATATCTACTAAAAAAATGACCATATAAAAATATAATTTATTCAAAAAAAAAACTCTTTGAAACTTGGAATCTTAGTTCGTATGCTTATATTTGATTTTATCTTTAGAATATCTTAAAATTTTCTTTCATTCAAATTATTTGACTGACCTTTATTTTCACACCAATGATGTCTCCTCTCGATCAAACCACAGTTCCTTCCTTGATTGATTATGTCCGGCTACCATCAAATCTTTCCCGTTCTCAGCATCGATCCAAACCGCATACCAGCAAACTACTCCTCCGAAAACACAAGCTCAAGCCTCTTTTGACCGGTACTCTTTATTCACAAATTCTCCTTTCTTTCTCAATTATATCTCGTGGACTATGCAAACTCAAAAAGAGGTATTAATCTTCTCGATTTTGATCTGCTATCAACTTCCATCTTTTTCACTAACAAACGAAAACACTGGTACTCAGATTGACTACACGAAAACACGTCTTCTCCTTTGGTCTGCCGGTAACATAATAATCTTTCAATCTCTCCCAGACAACCTTCTCAACTCTCTCATTCCCACCATTCTTTTTTTAACCAATCATAAGCATTCATCTTTCCTACTTATTTTCGATTTAGAAAATTTCCAACATGATATTTAAAACAAATAAACTACTTTCACTCAAATTACTTTTCAGAAACCATTAACAATTTTGCCTTTTTCAACAGAAATAAGTTTCCAAATTCTTGTTATCTCTTATCTAAATCGAATTCTTATTTACTTTCGAAAAATGCCCAACGCAAAATACAATTACAAGTTTATTCCTAAATCTATAATTATACGGGTTCCATTGTCCTTTCACTATTCACTCAGTCTTTCACGGAAAAACTCGTTAGGGTCCCGTCACGGAACAATGTTTTCTCTTATTCTAACTATTACAAATAAGTACAGGGTTGTATTTTAACTTATATGCCCGCGGTATATTAAAATAATAAAAACTCTTTATTCTATTTCTGATCGATACACTGATCCATAACAGTATATTATATTGGACAATTCAAATGTTACAATATAATATAATAGAATACGATAGTTCAGTACTATAGAAGTACTATACAATAGTTTCTAAGAGATAAAGAAAGAAAAAGTTTCGTGCAGAACCAGAAGTTGTGCACAGGGATTAACAATCGTGTGCAGTATTCAAATATTTTGTTGTACAGTTTTATCAGGTTAATTATATTAATATTAAATAGAGTTTGAAAAATTTATAAAGATATGTAAACTTAAGAAAAATTATTTTAATAAAGAATTTTATTTTTATTCTTTGCATATCTTCCGTATTCTTGTACGACACTTATTTAAAACCCTCCATTTTACCCTCCAACAAAAACTCCTTTATAAAAGGCATCACAGAACGTTTTCGGAATTAATATTCCATCATCAGTGCTATCTGAATATGTATGTTTTGAGCCACTAAATACTTGGGTGAAAACTCTTTAAATGTTGTTAAATTGAATTTGAGTTACATTATTTGATATTATATAATAGAATGTTTAAGTTACATTAGAAATTGATAAGGAATTGATAAAAGGAATTTTTAAATACATTTTTTTGTGATACATGGTATACACCCAGATAAAGGAATTTAGTTTCTTTGTGGATGAAAGTATAAGTTCCAATGTAATATATAAATAAAATCAATACGCTGTAAATTTTACTTACCTGCCAAGCAAATCTAATATCTTGTGGTTTAGGCGCCCATACTCCTTGAAATGGTCCATACCTTACTCCCTTAGGAACGTCTGATATAGTAAAAACACCTGTTTCTCTTACTTCTAATTCACTCGGCAGAAAAAGATACGTGTTTTCGTTCGTGTTGTCGTTTACTTTTCTGTTAAATTCTAGTTGCTTATCATTATAGAATTCAGGTGTCTTTTTCGCTGTCTCAATTTGATCGGATTTATTTCTGTAGTTTTCGATGGGACAATAATCGATATTTTCAGATTCTACCCTGGGAGGAACCATCGTTCTTTCCATGGATTGTTCGTCTACGCAAATTTGTTTACTTGGTACTTCTATTTCATCATCAGAACCTTCTATAATTATAAAAGAAAATACTTTAGTAAAATTATTTGAAAATTGATTATATTTTATTATTTTTTAAATCGGAGCTTTATAATAACAAGCATATAAAGCATTACAAGCATTATACAAATTTTATAAAAGCAAGCTTGAATTGTGGACAGATGATATAGAACATCAGTTTAAAATCAGAAGAAGACAGACGGAAATATATGAAAGAAAACCGATGTTAAAGCGAAGAAAAATAGTAAATGTCAGTAAACCAATACCTAGTTAGGAGTACGAAAAAATGCAGAAGCCTGTGAAAATTCTTTATTTTATATGTTTTAGATAGGTTGTTAATTATTCAATAAACTACAATTTTGTACATTTTATCCATTGATTTCATTACTTTGTATATCATTTGACAAAATAATTGTTCTCTTTTTGCTTTAATAATGACAATTTTATTTAAACGCACTGTTTTTCTAGTGTGAAAAGAACAAAAATGTTAGTCCAGTAGTGAGAGATTTGGTCTCTAAAAACGGGAAAAACATGCTGCATTTTGCCGAAAATGTCAATTTTGAGACCTCAAAAAGATGCAAAAATGTTTGACACTCCTACTCCTGGTATTCACTTTAAAACCCCCTCGCAGGAGAGAGGAGGCGAATGTAAGCCGTAAAAAATGTTTCAAATAAGAAATTTAGCTGAGATGATTTTAACAAAAATATTTATAAATACTTTTCGTGTAAAGTGAACCGTTCTCTCAGAAACAACGCTTGAAGCGACCAGCGATTTTAAAAGTTAGTTCCGCGCTTGAAATCATTTCTTTATTTTAAAGTTGTATCAACTCGATAGTAAAAATACCATATCTTTTGATTACAGTGTTTTATTAACAAAAATTTAAATGCCTTTTATAAAGTGTACTGATTATATATATATATATATATATATATATATATATATATATATATATATATATATATATATATATATATTATTATTATACTTCTTCTTCCACAAACGCGGAAGGAACAAAAATAATTAAGGAATCCATCGGAAGTAAGTTTTTAAGAAATCTGAAGACAAAATATGTATTAATTTTAAGATAGAAAGTTTGTATATTTGTAAATAGATAGATTAGTACCGAAATTTTATGACTTATAAAGAACTAAGCCATTCTAAACGAGTTATTGACAAACCATTTGTACATTATAGAAAATAAGCTGTTACCTGAAGGATTAGTCCGATATTGTGTTGTATAAATCTTCTATTATGACTAAGGCAAAAATCTTTGAAATGTATAAAAATTATTTGTTTACAAGGAAATGACCATTGTTAAAAGATTAAAGTTCCTTGCTTGAAAACGGTAATTAGCATTCCAACAAGTGTGGTGAACAAATTTGGATTTTGTGATGAGACGATCTTTTTGGAAGGGGAAATCGACAGACCGAGGGTTGATAGAGTTTTTGTTGGTTCGAGAAGACAGTGATGTTTGAGTGATCGAAAAGAAAGGTTGCGTCTCGACAGGCGGTGTGTTCGTGAGTTGGAGGCCGGCATTGTTAAGTGGATAAAGTTACCAGTCTTGTTAGCAGAATTGTGGAAGAAGTAGATTGCAAGTCGATGTAAAGAAATCCTTGAATCTAAAGTGTGCAGTTTCTGGAATACGTGTTAAATAGTTGTGGCACCAGGTGAGAAAAGAGATCCTTGGGTCACGAAGAAGTTATATGAATGTTTGAAGAAGTGATTTTCGTATGTTAAGTGTTGGAGAATTGAGTCAGGAGGTTAAATTAAGTCAGTTAAATTGGCTGAAGGAGCAGATACTGAAACAAGAAGCCGAGGCGCAAGGTGGAAGAACACATTGCTGTGGAAGGTGGACAATTCTTTGTGTGGTCCTAAAACAATCCAGGGAAGAAAGGTCAGATATTTCCCTTTTTCAAGTTGAAAGGTGTGTAAATCTTAAATGCGATTTGTTTACCTCATTGTTGTTACCAGTTTAAAGCATGATTAGACCTTTTTACATTTATCAAATGTTTTAAAGTTTTGTTTCCATAATAAAATAAATTTTTAAATATAAGGAAGATAAAAGTTTATAAAGGTATCCAAATTTAAATTAGTTTCAAATTGTTTTGTCTCAAGAAGAAAATAAGAATTAAAATTTTCTTTTTGTATTAATTTCATTACATGCATATTCGCTGATTGAAAAGATAACGGCAAATTTAATAATTGTTTTTTTTTATAAAATAAAAAATATCTGTGTTTTATGTATTATACTTTTTATTATTATCCTTTGTTTTTCCTATCCCGACAAATACAACTAGAAAACTTTGAACTCACTGAACATAAGAAATATCAGAAGTTTATTTTTTAGGACATTGATAACGAGAAAGTATATTTTTGTGATTGTTTCAAGTAAATAAATTAAAATCAAAAATACAAAATCATAACAATATATATATATATATATATATATATATATATATATATATAGATATATATATATATATGCAATTTTGGCATTTTGTCACGAATAGTCAGTTTCTATAAAGCTATTTTTTAATTAAATTTGTATACTTTTTTACCGGTTGGCTATGGAATTTCCAATATTAGGGACTAATATTCAAAACCTATAACATGAAATGTCAATTTTGAGTATTGGCAACAAATGTTCGACATTTCAAATATGCCTAGAAAATGCTGAATTTAAACTTTTACATTACAAACGATCCCACGCCATGGGAAATGCTTCCACGAAAACCGCATTAGGTACAATTTAATACTGTAGTAGTAAACTGTCAAAAAACTGTACTGTAGTTTTTAGTAGTGGTAGTGCAGTCAAAAAAAGCAGTTTTAAATGTTTTAGATCGATTACAATGTGAGTATATCGCTGTTTTTAGGCATATTTCAAATGCCTCATATTTATAGCCGAAACTCAAAATCGAAATTTTATGCTACAGGTTCTGAAGATTAGGTTCTAACAATGGAAATTCCAAAATGCAAAAAAAAACTTTTTTACATATTTTTTGGGGTCCTAAAATTGATATTCTCAGTAAAATTTAGAATGTTTGTATGATTTTTAGAGGTTCAGTCGCATTTTCGTCTCTGGTGACTGGAGTAATCTTATTCTTAATCTGGAGTTATTACTTAGCCACTAAGGAATCTCTCTCTTTAAATAAAATTTGGGTAATAAATGTTAGTAAACTAAGCAAGCTCAAACTTGCTCGGTGAATTTAAATTTAAAACTATTTTTTTTAATTTACAAAAACAGTCGAATTAACCTCTAACGTTATTAGGGGCATATACATAATTTAGTTTACCCATATATATTTTTAATTTGCAATAATATATGTATATTAATATATTTAACGAATTTTATGAATTGTTCAATTTTCTCTAAGATTTAACTGAGTACCTAAGTAGAATAATACATTTTTTGATAGAAAGGATTATTAGTGTGGCCAATTATAAGCCCATAGATAAGCACTGTTAAGAATTTTTTATATTTCCACGGTTCTACGGAACTTTTTTTTTGAGGGGGTTTAGCGTTGAAACGTTCCACTGGTTTTTCTAAAAACGCGAATTTATAGTACCGGTCATATGCGTCCGTTTTGGGTAAGTCAGCAGCTATTTTAACACAGCTTTTTTGGTTTAAACTTAAAAGCATTCGTGATACTAGATTATTCAGTTTTCAGGTATTCTTGTACTAACAGGTACTCTTACTTTAAGTCTGTAGTATACATCGTATTCTGAAAAAATCGATTTAAAAATTTTTGGTATTTTCGTTATGAAAGTTAAACTAATATATACCTACTTTAATTAATTTCACAAATTATCATTCGTTTCGATAGATGTAGCACACAATTCTTAAAAAAAAAAAATTGGGAAAAAGAATCAAAAAATGATTTTGAAACAAAATTTTATTTTTTATCAAAGTTTTTATCCAGGTTTTTTTAACAAAGGCAGATAATTACAAATAGATGCTCGATGTGATTACCATTAATCCCTATGCATAAATTAAATATTTTGCTTAGAGAACTCCGAATTTTTGCAAAAATTTTATTGCTTAATTTGTTACAAGTATCTTGTATACTTGGTCAGAGTTGTATACGATTTTGTATCGAAACGGATTACCACAACAAACACAGTTGTCACAAGAATTCAAATCTAGCTACCTTACTGGGCGAGCAATTGTATCGCATCTTCCAATACAGTGGTTTTCGTAGATATTATCAATAAAGTCTCGAACATATCTGCAAAACTGGGCTGGAAAGCCGTCATGTAGAAACCATAAGTTGTGCCGAATATTTAAAGGCACATCATCTAACAAATCAAAAAAACCCTATCCACAGGTCCAAGTAGATATTTATCAACTACTCCTATCCAGACGTTTATGCTAAACCTATGCTGATGTCTGAGTGAGAAGAAGAGGTAGACCTAGAGCACGATTTAAGGATCAGATGGAGGAAGACTTGAGAATGTTGGGAGTACGAAACTGGAAAGCCAAGGCGAAGAATAGGAGAGAATGGAAACTTATCCTTGAGCAGGCCAAGTCCCATCATGGGTTGTTGAGCCAATGATGATGATGATGCTGATGTTTAAGTGGGGATTATCACCAACGTACGAATAGTAATGTGCTCTATGTACATTAAAAATTTCATGTTTTTAGACACCGTGTATATTAGAACTTGACAAAAAATTGAGATGGGTTTAGTGCTATAGTAGCGTTCTCAGTTTTGAAAACATATTTATATTGTGATGTATATTAAAATATACTTTACAATACATTGTTTTAAATATATCTAGATTTATCATATAACAATATATTATATTATTTAATTCATTGTAAACTGCTTTTTTAAGAGACCTTCTCATTCGTTCCATCTTTTATTTTCAATTCTTTTACAGACACGTCTCTGAAAAAATACCATATCTGTATGATTTCTGAAAAGCCAGACTATCAAGTTTGATGGTCATTTTATTTATGTCGACAAAGTAGCAGTGAGCGTATTGTTATAATTTGTTTGCAGAGGATTGTGTGAAATCCGAGCGATGGAGCATTCGACATGATTCTGCGATGTTAAGATTATTATGTGGCAGGGGTCGGCAGATAACACTAAGACAAAACATTAACTTATTGTCACATCTGGTTTTTGTATTTTTAGCCCATGACGTATGCATTACATGCATGTATTGCTTTTTTGATATAGTCTACAAGAAGAGAAATATGTATATATATATATATATATATATATATATATATATATATATATATATATATATATCTTAGAAAGGGCTTTAGTGACTATGTGAGTAATATATACGGATATCTTGGGTTTAGTAGTCAATATTGGCCTTTAAGTAAAACTCTTAGGTTTGTTAAGCTTTCGAGTTTATTGTACTCTTTTTTAAACCGTACCTTGTGAGGATTGTGTTTTAAAATTAGCCAAATTAATTAACATAATGACATTAAATTTGATTTGAAAGTTTTGACAGAACGAAAAAGTAAATCAAATTTAATGTAATTATGTTAATGATATTTACCAATCTGTTAGTATCAACATTTATGTTCTCGAACAGATTTTAATACTTCCTTATAATCAGGAACCAATAATGTACTTACTGACGAAACGAAGCAATCCACATAACCGTCAGTCCTGCAAGACAATGGGGCGTTAGAAACAAAAATAGATAGAATATAGTCTGTTTTAGAAAATGCTTTTTTAATTATGTCTTTTCCTGGTTCATCTAAATCACAACTTACACGACGAAATTACACATACAGTTTTTATTTAAAATTATTATTTTTATTGTAATAGTATAACTATTGTCTTCATTCTGGGGTGTAATAGTAATTAGAAAATAGAAGTAGAAAAAAAAAATAATATCTTGTCATGGAAAACGTGTAATATATCGTAATTTCTTTTTAAGGATTCCAAATTACACGACCTTCCACTAGTCATCAGAATTACAACCTTTGAAGGAAGACGTTACAACAAGAATAATAATCAAACTACCAATAACACTGAATACCTGATATATAAATTTTATAATGACTACACATATTTTTAAGAACAAGAATTGCTGGAGGAAAAAAATAACGTCGGTGTGATAAGCAACTGTATTCTAATCAGGACGACAAAGATATTTTTCGTGATAACCAATGTTATATCTCGAAAACAACTAACTGTTTTTTAAATAGATCTCAAAGTGCGACTGAAATTAATTCCTAATCGATCTTATTATCACTTTCCTTCCTTTTAATCAATTAACTTAAGGGGTCGTCTTATAAATAGACCACGTATCAGGGATTATCTTCTAGAAAAGAAAACGCCTAATTAGATTTTAGTAAAAACACTAGACGGATATCCTACGATTATATCTAAACTGTGGTCAGCGGTAGCCGCAGAAACCACAAACTATCTATAAATATTAATTACAGAATAACTGGTTTTAAATTAAGTACTCTTGGTTGAACCCCCACACTATTGAAAAGATAACAGAAATTATAATGAAGTGATAATGATTTTTAGTTTTTGCTTTCGTGAAAGTTATCTTACGTTAATTTTTTGTAGATCGTCTGCACGTCTACACTAAGAAAACAAAGCTAAAAATATAAATATATGATATAAAAAGGAGCTTTTATATACGAGCATTTATGCACCATTAGAAACTGAACTAGCATCTACAAATTATTTAAAAATATAAAAAAAATTATTACTTTCGCAAAATTGAATATCTGTCTTCGTTTCTACTTTACATGACATTCTTGCTTAAGCTTTAATCAATCATGTAGACCCTAATATCTTTTTCTTCCTCTAGAATAGAGAATATCTTTTTCTTCCTTTACAACTTTATAAAGTTTTTGATCTGTTTAACAATTGCATTCCATTCCCTGCTGCTATTGGCGATTTTTCTCTTATTCTGAAATCAAATTATCCTTAGTATTAGATCATTCTCAATACTTACTAACCAATGCTTCCTAGGGCAGCCTCATGATCTATGTTCGACAGGTCTCCATTCGGTGATATTTTTTGTATTTCTTTCATTGTTCATTGGGAGCAAGGAGCAAGTGACCAAGCCAAGAAGTTCTATGGATGAGATTTAATAAACTTTACTATACGGCGTATTTAAACAGCTCGCGGAGCTCCAAGTTCATGTAAGGTTCTGTAGCTCCAATGCTACATACTGCTCCCAAACAGGTTAAAAAATATTTCTAAGCACTTTCTTTTAAAACATTTTTGATGCATCTTCGTATTTTTTTATCAGGTTTCTTGTGACACAACCATAGGTCACGACGGGTCTTTGTATTTTGTATAAATGCATCTTCGAATTCTGCCCTAGTAATTTAGAAGTTAACTTTTACTTATGCTATTTTTTTATTTCTGCCGTTACATCATTACTTTCAGCTACTAGAGATCTTAAGTACGTGAATTCAGCTTTCTTTTCAAAAGCTATGGAGACCAGTTTTAAAGAAGTTTCCATGGTTTCAGCTTATCCTTTTTGTAAACATATATTTGACTTTATTCTGATTTATCCTGAATTCTACATCTCGCTTTACTTTCTGAAGATGTTCAAAAGTCTCCTTCAATGCTGTATCGTAACGATAAAGTAATATGAAGTCATCCGCATATGCAGCTATTTTTTTGCTCTCGCTTATAAGGTTCCCGAAGCTGTCAACTTTGGATATTGCTGTATGTAGCCAGATGTTAAATAATAGTGCTGAGAGGGCATCTCCTTGTCTTACACGTTATTAATCTCAAAGTTGTCGTCATCATCATATAACGGGGGCCCTACGGCGATTGCCGCTTTTCGCATTTCAGCCTCCATCTTTTCCTATCTCCCAAATCTCCCTCTTCTAAGCCTCTAGATTGCATTGTTTTTGTAATTTCTCTTCTCCAGGAATTTGGTGGTCTTCCCCTTTTCCTTCTTTCTGGCAGAACATACATTAAGGCTTTCTTTGGCCACCGCTCCTCCTTCATTCTCATCACGTGACCATACCATTGTAATCGCCTTCCTTGTATTCTATCTGAAAGAGTATCTCTAATTCCTGTACGGTTTCGTATTTCCTCATTCCTGATTCTTTCCATTCTCGATACTTGACATGACCTTCTAAGATAATCCATTTCTACAACGTCTACTTTATCTCGTTCATTCTTTGTCATCGTCCAACATTCGGCACCATATGTGGTAATTGGTTCTACAATTGCTCTGTATACGCGAAGTTTGGTATGCATCTTTATTTTATTAGACCACAGTAATGAATTCAGTATTCGGATGCATTTTTTCCCTTGGGTTATTCGGTTTTGTACATCTATCTTAATTCTGCCATCTGCTGATATGATGCTTCCTAGATATTTATACTGGTTGCAGCCTTTTATGACTGCGTTTTCAAGCCTCAGATCTGTGGTATTTCCTCCAATTTTAAATATTCTGTTTTGCTTATGTTTACAGTAAGCCCCCATTTGGCATATTCCTCAAATAATTTTCGATTCATATAATTTATATCTTCCTCATCGGTTGCAACCACCACCTGATCATCTGCAAACAACAATGTATACAGAGTTTCTTTTCCCACTTCGATGCCCATAAATCTACATTTATTTCTCCAATTCCTTAATGCTTCTTGGACGTATATTTTAAAGAGTGTCGGTGACAAACAGCATTCTTGCTTAGGCCTTTAGTGACTTTAAATTCATTTGAGGTTCTGGTTCCAATTTTTACACAACTAACTGCATTTTCGTACAATTTATATATCGCTCGGATATACGTCGAATCCAATCCGGACCTTTTGAGGACGTCAAACATTTTCTTTAACGGGACACTATCATATGCTTTCTCAAGGTCTATAAATACCAAATGGGTCTCTCTACTTCTTTCGACACGCTTTTCAATTATTTGTCGTAGGATAAATATATTATCAAGGCAGGATCTCCCGGTACGAAAGCCGCTTTGTTCTTCAATATCTTGTATCTGTCTTTCAACCCTCTTCTTTAATATTCTGCCGTACAACCGGCCCACAGAGCTCGTCACACTAATACCTCTATAATTGGAACAGTCTCTTTTATTCCCTCTCTTATATATGGAGCCTATATAAGATTTATTCCAATCTTTAGGAATGTTTCAAAGTTGTCAGTCTTTATATTTTGTATTACTACTGTTAGTGAGAGTAATCTTTACCAATCTGATTTTTTTGTGTATACCTATAAAAACCAGGCTTTCATCCAGTTTCTTTGTTTATAGTGTCAAGGAATTCTTTTCAATTAATAAATGGACTGCTTATATCGACGTTGTATTCGTGGCTCTCTCCTAACACTTGGCTTAGCATATGTATATTATCACTAGTATTTTAGTTTAATCGATATTTGCACTGGTAGTCTCCAATGATCTCTTCGCAAACTTGAAGTTAATCAAAGATTAATTAGAGAATAAATCCAAAATTAGTTTCGCAGTTTGTTGGAGAGAAAAAACGTTTTGGAATGATATATTTATCTGTTTATATATGTTTCTTATGAATGGAGTCTATAAGATTCCGTTTCTATTCTTCAGGGACTGTTGGGATTCTTCATCCCATATTTGGGTGATTCAATAACGTATTTGTTTCCATTGGGCTGGTCCTGGCAAAGGTCCATAAACCTGTCAGGATGCTGACAAGATTGGTGTTGCCCACTGGAAAATCAAAACAAGGGACAGAGCAGAATGGCGAAGAAATCTTGAGAAGGTCGATGCCCTTAAAGGGCTGTAGCATCATGATGATGATGATAATGATTTTTATTGGAAGTCTTACATTTTGTAACTCTGTCACTTCAAACGACTTAAAATAACTATCAATAACAAGATAACCTACACTCTGATATGTATTAGTTATATTTTCAAAGGGCAAATCTAGTAATTTACGCAATAATAGTTTCTTATGTGTTTAAAGCACTGAATTTTTTATAACTTTTGCAAGATGTAATCATATGATCAATATATTTGTACATATCGGGTCAATGTACAGCTAATTTTTAGTCCTGAGTTTTGTTTTGATTGTCCACATATTTCCTCCTATTATATAATTGTTTAAGTATAATTAACCTTAAACTCCGCCTCTGGTAAATACTGGGTGGATTGAGTATCTCAGTAAATGCCAGTGCCGGTCCCAAGCCCGGATGAAGGAGGAGGGTTACAGCGGTAGGTTAGCTCCCCGCCCTGCGTAAAAGAAATATTGCTAAAAATCCCAAAGAACAGCCTCGGAACTCGGATGGCTTCAACGGAAAACGACATAGGCAAAGAAAAAGGCTAACGAATTTTGGATGTTGGAACATACAAGGACTGAATACAAAAGAAGACCAAGTATTTAAGGAACTCAGTACATACCGAATTGACATCGCAGTACTCAGCGAAACAAAAAAGAAAGGACAGGGGAACCACTACAAAGACGATTATATATACTTCTGGAGCGGAGTAGAAAAATCAAAAAGAGCCAAAGCTGGAGTAGCGGTCGTGATAAGAAAAAACATGGAAAAATGTATTACCCGATAAACTGGAACCCGATAGACGAAAGAATTATAACAGTAGACCTTACAACAAAGGGGAGAGACATAAAAATAATTGGCATCTATGCACCCACGGACGACTCAGATACAAACACTAAAGACATGTTCTTCGACAAACTCTCAGAAGAGTTAAATAAAATAAAAAAAGGCAAGAAATAGTCCTGCTAGGGGACCTGAACGGAAGACTAGGTAAAGCTCTTGACAACAAAATAATTGGACAACACGGAGAAGATGTAGTAAATGAGAACGGAACAAGATGGTTGGAGGTATGCGAACAACATTCGTTAAAAATACTGAATGGATTTTACAAACATAGAGACATAAATAAATATACATGGACTCAAAAGACAAGAAAACTGCAGTCAATTATAGACTATATAGTAATTAAACAAGAGACATCTTTAAGACCCTACGATGTAAAAGTTTGGAGAGGGGCAGAATGTGGATCGGATCACCTACTAGTAAAGGCACCCGTGGAAATACGATATATTAAACAAAATAAATCCCAAGAACAGACAAACAAAGAATCCACACGGCTCTATAACATAGACAGCCTAAAAAATGAGTCCACAAGTTTTCTTTATAAACTACGTTTGGCACAAAAATTAGACGAAGAAATAAACGGAACAGCGGAAGAAATGTATGAGACTTTGAAAATCAAAATTCATGAAGCAGCATTAGAAGCTCTAGGTACGAAAGAAAAAGTAAAACGTAGAAATTATTGGTGGACAGAAGGTTTACTAGAACTGGTAGAAGAAAAGAAAAAACTGTATCTCAAATGGTTAGCGACAAAAGATGAGGAAGACCGAAAGAACTATAACAGATACAAATATATAGTAAAAAAGGAAATTAAAAAAACAAAAAACATAACCTGGGACAACAAGTGTGCAGAAATAAGCTCAATGGTAGGAGGATCTAGGTCCAGACAAGCTTGGAAAACTATCAACAGTCTTAGAAAAAATACAAACGAAACAAAAAAAATAAACCCCATAGACATAGAAAGATGGAAAAATTATTATGAAAATCTATTAAATGAACAACGTACACAGTTTCTAGACACACAGATAGATAGAGTTGAAACGGGGTTAAATGAAGTGGCGATGATTACCGTAGAAGAAATAAAAAACGCATTACAAAAAATGAAAAATAATAAAGATCCTGGGCCGGGTGATTTACCTATCGAGTTATTCAAACATGCCACTGCAATAATATTAGAATTGCTTTGTAAAATGTTTAAAAAGTGCCTACAAGGAGAAAGTATCCCAAGAGATTGGAAAGTCTCTTACATAAACTCCATCTACAAAAAGGGAAACAGGAATGACTGCAGTAATTACCGAGGTATCAGCATTACGTCATCCACTGGCAAACTGTATGAAAGAGTTCTGAAAGCCAGATTAGAAAAAGAAGCCACAGAGATCGAAGAACAAAGTGGATTCTGACCAGGGAGATCTTGTGTCGACAATGTATTTACTCTCAAACACCTAACGGAAAAGAGATTAGCAAGAGGACTAGAACTTCATGCCACTTTTATAGATCTCCGTAAAGCGTTTGACTTCGTACCACTGCAGAGACTATGGAAAACATTGGAAAACGCAGGTATAAATGCAGTATATATAAATGCCGTGAAATATCAAGATAACCAAGCTTATATTAAGGTTGGAAACCAAATTTCCAAGGGTTTCACCCAAACAAAGGGTGTCAAACAGGGCTCTTGCCTCTCTCCAACCCTGTTTAAAATATATCTTGGTAATGCTTTAAAACATTGGATGAGAAAATACAGCCCAATGGGCATATGGGTAAATGACACTCCTATATACACAATCCTCTTCGCAGACGACCGTTCTTGCGTTAGTTCTTGCCGAGGACCTACAAGATATGACGTACATGATAAACAAACTAATAGACGAATTCAAAAAATGGGGATTAGAGGTTAATACCGAAAAGACACAATACATGAATATAGGAGGCATCGGTCAAGACATGGAAACAGAAAGCGGATTAATTAAAAACGTTGATCAGTACGAATATCTCGGAGTTACACTAAGCGAAGACGGGAGAGACGACAAAGATATAACAAGAAAAATAGGAAAAGGAAAAAACATGATAAAAACACTACATCCGATCCTGTGGAATAAAACTTTAACTAAGAAAACAAAGAAAAATATATATCAGGCTATGATTCAGCCGGTGCTGACGTATGGGTCAGAAGTGTGGGTCTTTACCAATAATATGTCACAAAAACTCCTCTCAACTGAAATGATGTACTGGAGAAGATGTTCCGGGTTAACTTTGTTTGACCACATAAGAAATGAAAACATAAGAGAGAGAATGAAAGTAAAGAACACAATAATGGATACGATAGCCGAAAAACAATTAAAATGGTATGGACACCTGAGACGGATGAACGAAGAAAGGATACCACGAAATATAGAAATGGAAAATAGAGGTCTTCAAGAAGGAGACTGGGCCGATAAGAAATTATGGCGATTGGGACAAAATTAAAGTTGCAAAGACTCGCTATATATATATATATATATATATATATATATATATATATATATATATATATATATATATATATATATATAATATATATATATATATATATATATGTATATATATATATATATATATATATATATATATATATATATATATATATATAATTAACCTTAATGACAGGTATGACTATACGTATAACTATATCTTCGTTTACTATACGTAATTTTATTCTTGTTTTAACATTTTTAAATACCAGTTAGATAGTTTGAGCACACTCCAAACAGTAGCAGTATCAAATGAAAAAATGATCTGAAGATCTGAAAGGAATATGTAACTGAATTAATTTGGGTGATGATGATGGATGACTAGTACCGTGAAGGCATAAAGATGATTTAAATCTGAAATATACATATTCAAAAAGATAAAAACAATGTTCCCGATATCATTATTTAATGAGTGATAAAAGTTTTTTAAAACAATATAATGTCTATATTCCAAAACGAAGATCATGCTGATAGGTTACTATTCACTTATTTGAAAAATTGTTTGGTCTTACCACCAGAAATTTACCAGTGGATAACTGACAAATAAATATCTAAAAAAAATTAAAATTAGAAAACCAAATTTAATTAATGAAGATCGATCAACAGCAGGTGAAAAAAGTATTTAATTTCTAGTAATACACAGGATGTCATGAGAAGCTATACATACTCCTACCTCGTATAGAGACCACTATGGACACCAGGCCAAGTTGTGAATTTTGACTGAAATTTCTATTGGCCATAGCTTCTGAACGGTAACATCCATTGTCACGTGTCTCATATTTTGGTCAACCGTTACACTACTACACCTAATCAAATGATTTAATCACACCTTAAAAAAATGAGATCTGGTTTGTTCAAATTTATTGGTTTTTTTTTATAGAAAAACTTGAAAATAACTTACCCTGTATATGGTTTTCAAAATGGTATGGTTTTCAAAATTTCAATAGACACTTTTTGCATTAGTTATTTGTTATAGAGGCCTCCATACGATGTAGCAGTATTTACAGTTCCTCATAAATTACCCTGAGCAGAAGCCTTCATATGGTGTATATTAATATCTTGAAACATGTACAAGTAGTGTAGTAGTACATTAAGAACTAATGTAATACAAACTTAGAAAGAGAGACTACGTTAAAATTTATTATATCTGTACGATATAGTAGCAAGTACCAAAAATCTAGGACATAAAAACAAATTTCTAAGGGCATAAGCACTGCTTAACGCTCATGGGTGGTATTTATCCTCATTATTGGGAGATTGTATGCAATATATGACTGGGCAGGTCATGTAGCAAGATCAGTTGATGACCGGTGGACAAAAAGAATTTTGGAATGGAGACCCCGAATACAAGCTTACAGAAATAGAGGTCGACCCCCAACGAGGTGGACAGATGACATAAAAAGAGTGACTACAAATTGGATTCAGATGGCGCAAAATCGGACTAAGTGGAAAAGCATGCGAGAGGCCTATGTTCAGCAGTGGACGTTAGAGGCTAGTTGATGATGATGATGATGCAATGGATAGGAATGTTTTAGAAAATAGTTTTCCAATTAGGTCAGGTAAAAAGATATTTTACTAATTGATGGTAACGTGCAGTCTAATGAGTCGTGGAAATATATACTCTTAAAAAAATTAACAATAAAATAAATAATATTAAATACTATGTAGACAATAATTTTTGAAATATGCCACAATTCTATAACAAACCAAATGAAATAATTTGAATCATGAAATATTAACTGTAAATATGATTATGATTTTTTACTTAACATTTTGTTTATTTAAAAATTACTCTCGTGTCCATATTTGAAACACAATTTACCAGTCATAAAAAATAGTATGTAAATGGCAATAAAATTACTCACTTACAAAAACCCATAACTATAATTTATTTATAAACATTTCTTAAAATTTATCTTCCATTTTAATTGAAAGATAGTGACAGTAATTATATTTAAGCGGACCTAGTTTGGCTTAAGCAATATAGCTTCAAATATATAAACAATTGCATCAGTATACTTGAGTTAAGACGAAATAATTTGGTTAATAGATATGTGCATTGAAATTTTTATCAGATTTTGTTGGAAGCTGTGTAAAAAATATAGCTACTGCATTACAATTTTATCTTGATATTGATTATTTACAAATATGTGCATTAATTAAAAACCAATTAATCAAGATTCTAAAATGTCACTTATCCAATTTATAAGAAAATAGTACTATGGTCTGTTTTTAAACCAGGAGGAGTAATTCAAATTTTCCGCGCCATAATGCTTGTTTGTAATTGGTCGAAGCGCAGGCAAGTTTACTCCACTAAATTTTGACATATTGACACTAATGACATTTGTGAAATTTTAAAATTCAAAATTTATATCGACAATTTTTTGTATTTTATGTGTTATTTCTTACATCTTTAGATTTTTCGTTTGCATTTATATAAAAAAAAGTTCTTTTCAGAACTATTTAGCGACATATTAGTGTTATTAAGATAACAATATGGATTCAATGCCAAGTACTAGTGGTAATTATTCTTCTTCACCTTAAAAACGCCGAGTAGATTTGGATCATTTATCATCAAAGGAGAAATAATGTACTATAAACATGTACAAGCATGAAAATTGATAATTCTGGAATAAAAATAACAGCCACGGTAGTAAAAATAAAACAGGCAGCAGGTTAGTTTTACAGAATAGTTATTATTAAAATCAAGACTTACTAAAGTAATGTGCTAATTTTAGGTGTTGCGAATTCAACTATTGACAACAATAGAATTTAGAACAATTAAAGAATATAAGCAGACTGAAGCAGTAAAATGTCCTAAAAATATTGAAGGTCGACCTTATATTCTTGCAACATAGGATGAAAGAGTTAAAACATCTATACGACAGATAGTACACAGCTTCTTTTTCAAGAATGAAATGCTTACTTTAGTTAAAATTTTAAGTGAAATTAACAACCGCTCAGATCTTCCAAAATATGTGTCGTTCATTATTATATAAATTCTTGAAGCAAATCAATTTGAAGTAAGTACAAATATCGGTATGTAAATATGGGTTAGCTACAATTATATAGTAAAATTAACTAAAACATTTTATAGATTTCATTTTTATAATCAGGTATATTATTGCTACTATTAAATATTAAGTTTTAAGTTTTTATTTGTATACTCTACTGGAATGTTGTCAAGTATTTTGGTTCAACAGATATAAGAACATGGAAAGGGAACAAAAGGAAAAAAAAGGATATATTTACTTTACATATGCAGATTCAATGCAGCAAATATTACACAGCATAACTATATGTTGTTTTTCTTACTTTATAGGATGATTGATTTATTGTGTATATTATGAATGTCTTACCATAGTTATTTTTTAGGGGAAATTATTCAAAGAATAGTTTACACATTGGGCTGCTGACCAAAAACAAAACTTTCTTGCTCAAATATCTGAAATAGATTCAGTTTTTGATGAAAAAATAAATCAAGAAATTCAAAATGGTGTAGTTGTTCACTAATCTCTCCAAGACATAAATGGAGAGATTTTGGAAGACTAAAACAATTATTAAATTTTTATTTTTACATTCATTCCGAATATATATATTATGCACAGAATATTATATAAATCGATTTCTGACTCTTTGATTTGTTTTTGTAATAACTTCGACTTGGTGATATGCGATAATAGTATTTAATGTGATATTTTTCTAGCTGATATATATAATAAATAGAGTTTACAGTGTTTATAAATTTATAAATGTATGATATTTATATCTAATTATCATAAGAAAAACGGCAACTATCTTTTAAATTTGTGTATACTTGTTAAGAAGCATTTTCATTTTGTTTTGATCACAATAAAAGAACATTAGTAATTAGTGTTTTACTTTGATTGTATTGATACAGTTGGTTTTGTTCTTCCTGTTGTAGATCATCACAAGAAAACTACAAAATTATACTAGAATGTAACATAATAGATTGAATTAGTTGATTATCTCACAGAAATCCAGTATTTTTTAGTAAATTTTATTTATTGATAACAAATGGGACAAACTTTTGAAACTGACGTCCTTTTTTATTGTAATATATATTGGAAGTAAATTAAAAAAAAAATATTATTCAAACATAAAGTTAGGTTAGAATTGACGTGTAAGGTTGTCCGATATTGATTACTCGATTACCGCAAGGCCGATATACACAACAAAAAAAAGAAGATGTATTTGGTGACTTTTCTAGTAACTTTCTTGGGTGTAAATCTGTCTTTTTGGTTTACTCCTCCTGGTTAAAAAACAGAGTATAGCTGTGGTAACCCTTTCGCTTTCACTGAAACCATTAGCATCAGATTAGATATTTCAGAAGTTGTATGTACAAAATTAGATATTTTGTTTCACATGTTAGCTTTATTTCAACGTTTACTCGTTATTTTTTCTTTTACAATCCAGCACATTATGTTTTCTACATATGCAGTGTATTCAGTTCATCCATTTTTTTCTTTTACAAGTATTCCAGTTTTGCAGACTGTATTTAAAATGATCTTTCTTTTTTGGGGTATCATCAATGATGATTGAAGATGAATACTATTTTACTACAGACTTGCTAAGTACTTGTCTAGCTCTATGCTTTGCTTTGATTGATTTGAATTGACTGATTTTACTAACAAACTCTCATGGTGGCAAATCCAATCTAAAATTTACAATTTTAGATCCAGTCACAATATGAATACAGAGTAAAATACCATCGTTGGATAAAAACAGAAAGTTAAGAACCAACAATACAAAAAGTTACGACAATATTCAACAAATACAATATTTATATTTAAATATTATATTTATATGGAATTAAGCCAAAATTGATTGTAATGAAAATTAGATTTTTAACAACTAATGTTTAACGTTTCGATTTCCACTCCAAAAATTGTTTTCAAAAAGAATATTGTTACGATTTTAAATGTTATGGCATATAGAACTGTAAATATTTTATGACTAATTCTTTTTATTGATTCTCGTAATTTGTAGGTCAAAATATACCTGAGCTTCGCTATCAGTTGTTTACAGAAATCTCTAGACACTAATTTTAGTGAGTCATCCACGTCTCGAGGTTGAAAAACGAGTCGAGCGCCTTCACCAAAATACGAGATTATTCAGGAAGTTTGCCGAAAGTTCCAGATGACAACAGTTGTGTATATAAATGAAAGATTTTTGTATTTGAGTCAGTCATAAGAAGATCGGTAAACGCGATATTTAAATGTAACGAAACGTGAAATAAATACATTTGTAAAGTTATTTAATAAATTAGTAATTAGCTATCGTGAGTTTTAATAAATTAGATTATAGACAATAAATTAGAATAAAGACAAATAAATTAGAACTATATAAACATCACAGTGGTGCAGAAGTGGGATTGTAGATAAATTTAATTTGATTTTTGAAAAAGACTTTTGAACTTTTGAAAGGTATTGTTCGTCGGGAACATCCGCGTAGTCCAGTAGTGATCGTTGTACGAAAGAACATTTAAAAAGTACGTGTGTGCCTGACCAAAGATGCTGCTAGTAGAACTTTCAGTGAAACAGTTGCGTGAGCAACTAGAAGAACGCGATGAAGACTGCAGCGGGTCCAAGAAGATCCTCCAAGAACGACTGAAGACTGTTCTCAACAAGAATGGAGACGACCCAGAGACATTCCAGTTCCAGTCAGCAGAAGAAGCCGTTTTAACGAAAATAATTGATGGAAAATTCGAGACTGTTTCCAAAAGATTCGATGAAACGTCACAAATGATTGAAGAATCTTCGAAACAAAATGATAGTAAATTTGAGAACGTCTCGCAAATGATTGAGGAGACCTCTAAAAAAAATGATGATAAATTCGAGAACGTTTCCAAAAGATTGGATGAAACGTCTCAAATTATTAAAGAAGTAGGTAGACAAAACGACGAGAAACTCGAAAATGTGTCTAGAAGATTCGACGAGAAATTTGAAAATGTTTCTCAAATGATGGAAGAAACTTCTAAAAAGAATAATGAGAAATTTAAAGAAGTCTCTAAAACATTTGATAAAGTTGAAGAGAAAGTCAAACAGTTAGAGACCATGATAACTAACACGAGAGTGCTACCACCAATTAATACGGTAGCTTTAGATCCGGTAGAGATAAAAGAAGACGAGACAAAATGTAAGTTGGAAACACGGCCGAAATTTGAAGGAAGCGGAAGTTCCGTTCATGTCAAAGTCCCAACTTTCGACGGAAAATCATCATGGAACAACTACATGAAACAGTTCGAATCAGCTGCAAGAGCGAATGGATGGTCTGAAAAAGAAAAGGCTGTAAACCTGACTATTGCTCTTCGAGGAGATGCCTTAGATGTGCTCCAGACCATAGCCGTAGAGGAGACGGATGATTTCGAACAACTGAAGAAGAGGTTAAATATGCGATATGGCCACGAACACTTGGAGCATGTATATCAGTCGCAGCTCAAAAATCGAAGACAAAAGAAAGATGAGGCTCTTCAAGAATATGAAGTAGATATCGCCAGATTAGTGCGATATGCTTATCCAACAGCTCCCGAAGACATGATGGAAAAGTTGGCCGTTCAAACGTTTATTGATGGTCTTCGTGATCATGAGATGCAAAGAACACTACGATTAGCTCGTCACAAGACGCTGGTTGATGTCTTATCCGCCGCCCTAGAATACGAGTCAGCTACGCAGGCCTCTGGCGGTTACAGTAAAGTTAGGACTGTAAAAGAGGAAGAAGATGAAGATAAACTGGACCAGCTCTTTAATATGATAAAAAGCATGACACACAAGAAAACGAAGACCATAAGACAGAAGACAAAACCAGAACGCGTCGGCATTAGGGGAGCAGCTTCGACCCAGAACTTTACCAATGACCCTCTGATACTAATAGCTTCTTTGAAATGTCGTGAAGATAGTGTATATGTAGATGGAGAAATAAATGGTAAAAAGTATACGTTGTTGGTGAATACCGGAGCGACAAGAAGCATTATACGCCCGACAGTTATAAACAGCCGAAAGAAACTGTTACCAACGAGATTGCGACTTCGGACCGCCACAGGTGAAAATGCCAACATTCATGGAGAAATCCAGGTACAATTAGGAATTGGAGCAGAAAAGTTCGTCCATACTGTTATAGTTGCTGACATCGAAGAGGATGTTATATTAGGAATGGACGTAATGAATGCGCATGGATTCCAATTGGATTTTAAGAATAAGGTAATCAAAGTTGGTAACGAGGAGGTATTTCTCCATCCACATGATGACAACACTATGCAAGCAGCCGTTAAAGAAGATACAGTCGTGCCTGCGAGAAGTGAAACGATAATAGTAGCGCGGCTACAGGGAATTGTGGACGAAGGAACACCTGTTATGATGGAACCTGGAATCATGACGACGAAGTTGGCCGTGGAATCATAATTGGAAAAGAATTAGTGACTTCGGCTAAAGAAATTCCTGTGAGACTTATCAATGTCAATGACTATCCAGTCACCATCAAGAAAGAGACAAAAGTAGGAACTTGCGTACCTGTGACATCCATAATCCGTCAGACGACAACGTCTGATAATTCCAACGACAAATTTGATCAAATGGTTGCAGTTGCTGGACAGTCTCTGAATCAGATTGAGAAAAGGAAATTAAGGGAATTTCTTCGGCAGTATCGTGATATTTTCGTACCGAAAGGAGGAAAGACGGGAAGAACTACCGTTGTTAAGCATAGAATTGATACTGGTAATGCTAAGCCAATTCGTCAAACAGCTCGACGATTACCACAGGCGAAAAGAGAGGAAGCTGAAACGATTGTTCAGGAAATGAAGAAAGACGGGGTGATAGAACCTTCTACGAGCCCATGGGTCTCTCCGGTAGTCCTGGTTAAGAAGAAAGATGGAACAACGAGGTTCTGTGTGGATTACCGTTTGCTGAACAACGTTACCAAGAAAGATAGTTATCCTCTGCCTCGGATTGATGACACATTAGACACATTGGCTGGAAGTAAATTATTTTCTACTTTGGATTTGAAGTCTGGATACTGGCAGGTAGAAATGGACCCGGTAGATAAAGAAAAGACAGCCTTCACCACAGGATCTGGATTATGGCAATTCAACGTTATGCCATTTGGACTTTGTAACGCTCCTGCGACATTTGAGAGACTTATGGAAAATGTGTTGAGAGGGTTATCTTGGAAAACGTGCCTAGTTTATCTAGACGACATAATCGTCTTGGGGGAGACATTTGAGGACCATCTGAAGAATTTAGAAAACGTTTTTAATCGACTTAAAGCTGCCCAATTGATGTTAAACCCCAAGAAGTGCCAGCTATTTCAAGGTAAAGTCAATTATCTGGGTCATATAGTCAGTAAAGAAGGAGTGGCCGTGGATAAGGGAAAAATCGATTCCATTAAGGAATGGCCAAAACCAACTGACAAACATCAAGTGAGAAGTTTTCTTGGACTATGTACTTATTACCGGAGGTTTATTAAGAAGTTTGCAGATATCGCTAAACCATTAACGCGACTTACAGAGGAAGCAAGAGAATACCGCTGGGATGTAGACTGCCAAAATGCCTTTGAGACCTTAAAAAAGCATTTAATCACAGCACCGATTTTAGGGTATCCACTGCCAGAAGGAGAGTTCATCTTAGATACAGATGCAAGTAATGTGGGAATTGGAGGAGTGCTGTCCCAGATTCAGGGAGGACAGGAAAGAGTCCTTGGATATTTCAGTAAAGTTCTCTCAAAACCTGAGCGGAATTATTGCGTCACGAGAAGAGAACTTCTGGCAGTAGTGAAATCAGTAGAGCACTTCTATCAATACCTCTATGGAAGGAAGTTTTTAATCCGAACCGACCATGCCGCCCTTAAGTGGTTGATGCAGTTTAAGAATCCAGAGGGTCAGATAGCCAGGTGGATCGAACGACTCCAAGAATATGATTTTAAGATTGAGCACCGGGCCGGAGTTAGCCACCGAAACGCTGATTCTCTTTCCAGAAGGCCATGCCCAGCAGAGTGTTCTCACTGCAACAAAACGGAATCCAAGGAAGCAGCAGTGCTAAGAACGACGGTGGTCCACGACGACTGGACGCCTACCAAGATCAGGGAAGAACAAGAGAGAGATCCAGTTATACAGAAAATCCGAAAATGGAAAGAAGAAAACCGTCGACCACCTTGGCAAGAAATATCGAACCTAGGCTCAATAGTTAAGACGTATTGGGCCCAGTGGGACTCATTTATCATGGAAGATGGCTTGCTCAAACGAGTCCTGGAAAATGATGACGGTTCAGAGAAGAGAAGACAGTTGGTGATTCCAAAGAGCAGAATAGCCGAAGTACTTCGTCAGTTACACGACAGTCCATCAGGAGGGCATTTTGGTGTGAAAAAGACCCTTCAGCGAATTCGGGAACGGTTTTATTGGATGAACAGTTCCGACGATGTAAAAGACTGGTGTAAGAAATGTACTATTTGTGCTACGAGTAACGGGCCTTATCGAAAAAGGAGAGCTCCTATGAGACAATATAATGTTGGAAGCCCGTTTGAAAGAATAGCTTTGGACATTGCTGGGCCATTTCCAGAAAGTGATAATGGAGGCAAGTACATGTTGGTAGTAATGGATTACTTCACTAAGTGGGTCGAGATTTACGCACTTCCAGACCAGAAGGCCGCCACCGTTGCAGATAAGTTGATCCAAGAATATATCAGCCGATTTGGAGTGCCTTTGGAGATCCATAGTGACCAAGGCAGGAACTTCGAAAGCGATTTATTCCAAGGAATATGTGATAGACTAGGTATGAAGAAAACAAGAACTACGGCTTATCATCCGCAATCGGATGGTATGGTAGAACGAATGAATAGAACAGTTGGCAAGTATTTGACAAAGATGGTATCCGATCATCAGCGAGACTGGGACCAATATCTTCCGTTCTTCACAATGGCCTACAGATCTGCTGTTAATGAATCAACAGGCCAGACACCAGCCAGAGTCCTATTCGGACGCGAGATGCGACTACCTTGTGATCTAGAGTTTGGGTGTCGACCTGGAGAAGATGTAGCAGGTGAAGATTATGTGATCGAATTACAAAGAAGAATGGACGATGTACACGAGTTGGTCCGTTTCCATCTCCAAATCGCTAGTGACCGAATGAAGAAACGGTACGATACACAAGCCGAAAAGGGGTGTTTTAAGAAGAACGATAAAGTCTGGCTTTATAACCCCAAAAAGCGAAAAGGTTGTTCTCCCAAATTGCAGCAGTTTTGGGAAGGTCCATACCTCATTATGGAGAAGATCAATGATGTTATTTACCGAATAAGCAAGATTCCGAGAGGAAAGCCGATGATAGTACACCATAACCGGTTGGCGTCTTTCGAGGGTGACCACGACGTAGATGAAGAAGTGGAAGTAAACCAAGTCCAAGATGTGTCTGACCTCACGTTTGAGGAATTCATGGGTGCCTATGGAGGTACCGGTAAAGCAAGACATGGTGTTACCACTGAAGAAAGGCAAGATCTACTCGCGCTTCCCGATGACTACTCACTGGCCCTTACCATCCCGGCCAGTATCAAAGATGCACCAGGGTTGGCATCCGTCTTTCGAAGGAAGTTTGGTCGAGTTGCAGAACTTCAATGCCAAGTGCCAGCTCCTGGTAAAACCTTGAAACTTCAAGATGGATCACGTTACCTTTTCTACCTGGTAACAAAAGACACTGCCCGTGACCAACCTACCTACCGAGATGTATGGGAAGCCTTACTTCAGTTGAGAGAGCACGTACTAGAGTCCGACGTGCAAAAGTTAGCCATGCCAAAGTTGGAGTGCCGCCAATTAGATTGGAGGGTTATACGAAACATGGTGGAGGAAATCTTTAAAGACACCGAAGTCCAGGTGTTAGTCTGTTGCAATCCGCATAGTTACTGCTGCGGAGAGAAAACCGTCCCTTGTCATTTCTATACAACTGGAAGTTGTAAAAGAGGGTCCAGTTGCCGATATCAGCATGTCGTTCAAGTTCCAGTCCCGACAAGGTTCCAGGAGGAACCATCTTTTAAGAGGGGGGCAATGTTACGATTTTAAATGTTATGGCATATAGAACTGTAAATATTTTATGACTAATTCTTTTTATTGATTCTCGTAATTTGTAGGTCAAAATATACCTGAGCTTCGCTACCAGTTGTTTACAGAAATCTCTAGACACTAATTTTAGTGAGTCATCCACGTCTCGAGGTTGAAAAACGAGTCGAGCGCCTTCACAAAAATACGAGATTATTCAGGAAGTTTGCCGAAAGTTCCAGATGACAACAGTTGTGTATATAAATGAAAGATTTTTGTATTTGAGTCAGTCATAAGAAGATCGGTAAACGCGATATTTAAATGTAACGAAACGTGAAATAAATACATTTGTAAAGTTATTTAATAAATTAGTAATTAGCTATCGAGAGTTTTAATAAATTAGATTATAGACAATAAATTAGAATAAAGACAAATAAATTAGAACTATATAAACATCACAATATTTAAGAAATTTGTGTGAAAAACCAACATGTTGTTGAGCGAGTTATGTTTTACAACAATTGACGGTTGACTTCCCCAGCTTGTAGGCAACAGCCATGTTTTTGGGACATCAAATTTTAATTATTTTGTGTGTTTTTGCATTATGTGCTTTTAAATATTGTGTGTTTGTATATTAGGTCTGTGCATTATGAGTTGCATACGCATTTTGTATAACTGAAGAGGATATGTCTTTGATTTTCTTAATCAATAATATCTCCTATAATTAACGATATAACTGGCTTTGTCAAAAAAACTTTATCACCCTGTATATAAGGAATTAGATCATAAAACCGTTCACCATCAAACGAATTATCAAACTAAATCAAACGAATTACCAAATCCAAAGAACTAATTATGGTAGGTCCATGAAGAAGATATTGGAACGGTGACCAGGAACTGAAACAAAAAGTAGAAGAAGACTATCTACTTACTAAACAGATACTCTAAAAAGAGTAAACAAATATTAACTGCAAGAAGGATAGTACAGATAAGAGTGCATAGTTAAGCTTTTTCTTCTTTAACTTTTATATGGACAAATTGTCTATTTTTTTTCGACGTCACCACGAATCTTATGGAATATTATCATTCCATCTTTTTCTAAACCACCTATGCTTCTTCTTTTAATTGATGACTTATCTGGGGTTATCTAACTTCTCTGTTCTTCGTCATTCGACTGATATGGCTATTTCATTCCATTTTTTCCCTACACCTATTCAATAATGTTGTTTATTCTGCTACGTCTCTAATCTTATTATACTCTATTATTAAAGATAAAAATACGTTTATTGGCGTTTCAATTTCCACTTCGGAAATCGTTCTCTTCAAGTGGAAATTGAAACGTCAATAAACGTATTTTTATCTTTAATTGTGGCTTATTCCCAGTTAAATAGCAATTAATTTAAAATGGCACAAGAAAATAGCTTCAGAACAATATTAAGAAACCGTTATGGGCCCAGCGTTATTCAAAATTTTCGGAGATTGGAAATTCTATACAAGAAACTGGCACATTGTCAAAATTCAATTAAATTCATACGAAGATGTAGAGACAACAACCTAATACCAAAGGGCTTGAAGTTACGTCCAGCATATTCAAGCAGAAGGTTGGAAAACATTCTACATAGAGCCAGTTTGTCCATGATCCGAGAAAGATTACAATATCATAGATCGAATTTATTTTTTGTTGAACAAGATATTGTAAGTATTGAAGATTTGCTTTTCAATGTGATATCAAATTCTGATTTTGATCAAATTATTTTTAGTTTACATATAGTATATGAAAATTCATATAGAAAACAAAGAAATATACGTTTAAATAAATTTAATATTCTTTTAGAACAAAATAGTATACACACTTTGGATAACCTCAATAGAAATGATGACATATTAGCGACAGTTGTCAATCTATCAAATACACATTTAAATGCAACGGAGAATTTAATACTGTCAAAGGGTCTATACTTTGCTATTACTCAGCCATCATAAAATCAAAGCATAAAAAAACCAGAAGAAATCGGTTTTTTTATGCTTTTTTCCGGTTTTTGCTTAAAACTCGAAAACTGTTCACTTTTAGTAAATGGTCTGTTTACAGAAATTAGAGTACTTAAAGTTCTGTACAAATGTCACTATTTTGGTTATTGTACAGACGAACCGTTCGGTCTCAAGTTCAAGTTGAAAATTGGCAATTGGTACCGGTGTGACTGCAAAACCCACTTTTTAGATTTGTATTAACGATACAAAATATGTCATCGACGGGGCTTTTTTGTTACACCGGGTAAAATGGCGCCAAGGTCAGACATATGCAGACATATGCAGCAGTTATGTATCATATGTCAAATCAAACTACAAATCAAGAGCTATTGTCGTTTTTAATTGCTACCCTAACGAGGCTTGCGGTAGCACCAATCGTTTAGAACGATTGAGAAGTGCACAAAAAAAAACAATCTGCTGCAATATCATTTACAGAAATGATGGTGCCCACTGTGTCGCAGGATAGTTTTCTTGCAAACCCAAAAAACAAGAGCCGGTTTATATCTATGTTAATGGAGAAACTTCATGATGCAAAAATTCATTCAAAGCAAGCTGTGGGAGATGCTGATATCCTAATTATCACAACAGCTCTTGAGATGACCCCGTCAAATGAACATGTGAAAGTGGTGGGGGAACTTGGTGGGATAGTGAGGGGGACTTGTCATTTTGATTGGCCTTTGTAGCCCTGATATACATAATGTATTTTTTTGAAGCCAGAAATATGCAAAGCCTCTACAACCCTTATTTGGCTGCTTAGAAAATCTTTTTGGATCATATTTTATTCCTGCATGCGATGAGTGGTTGTGATACTACTTCTTCATTGTTTAATCAAGGGAAACTGAAATTTCTTAAAGTCCTGCAGAAGAACAAAGATTTGCAATCGGTAATTGAAGCGTTCAAAGACCCTAATTCAAGTCAAGATAAGATTGCAACAGCAGGAAACATGTTTCTCACGGCTCTATATGGAAAAAAAGAGACAAAACTAAACAATTTAAAATATTACTGAGACGAAAACATTTACTGAGAGTTTACTATCAGGTGCAGCAGTGGTTATCCGGTCAAGCTACACCTAACGAGCAACAAAAAGACCCAAGTGAATGGGGATGGTAAAAAACTAGTAGTGGTTTTGTGCCAGTACCAACTACTTTGGACCCTGCACCAAACTCAAACTCAATTGTGGATGCAGGAAGGAGGGACTCCATTGTTCCCCAATACGTGCATCATGCGAAGGACTGTGTAACAATGTTGAGCCCCCAGAAGACAGCTCTGACATAGACGTATAAGAAACTGAGGAAAGAGAGAGAGGTATGTTATATCTGACAAGTTATTTTGTAGTCATTCATCTCTCCTTGATATATGATATGTATCTCGCCTCTTTTTCTTTTCCAGGAGAACGACTTCATCCCTTCTTGATAAATGACAACTTTAAACTTTTATTTTCCAGAACAACCAGAACCAGGACTCATCGTTATCGAAAAACCTCAGCCAGGGCCTTCCAAAAGACAACGGCTCATATAAATTTTGCATATTATAATTTATAATTTGCATAATTTTTGCTTTTTTTTTTCTTTTTAATTACTTGTGTGGAAAACCAGGTGACATTTATTAAATGACAGCATCCATAAAAATTAAATATTGAAATGTAAAAAGTGGGTTTTGCATAAACTGCTAAAAATTTACAATTTTCAACTCGCACTAGAAGCCGAACGATTCGTCTGAAAAAAAAAACTAAATACTGGTATTTGTAGAAAATTTCAAGTACTTTAATTTCTGTAAACAGACCATTTACCAAAAGTTGATAGTTTTCGACTTTTAAGCAAAAAACCCGAAAAAATAAGAAAAAACGGTTTATTCTGTTTTTTTTAATGTTGCGTCACGAAATTTTGTCCGCAAACCTCAGATTCGGATTAAGCACCCCAAAAAACATATAGAATGAAAAAATTAGAACTACCCCAAAACTTTCCTAGCAAAAATACAATTTAACTGAACTAATTTTTATTCTTTATATCGATTATAAAAACTTTATTTAAATACACTACTGAACAATTTAATTAAACAAATATTTAAGACAATTTTTTTATCTGCTTATCAGTTTTGATAAATAAAAAATCCAATTACCTTTCAGTTTTAAGTAATTAAAATTGCAATGAAAATAGAAGATCATAAAAAAATATACGAAACGAAGCCAAGACTATTTATCTAAAAATTGGCAAACAATAGTAGAGAATTCGAACTAAACAAACAATTTCTATGTTGGAAATTTTCCGTAAATGAGATCAAAGACGCTGCAACTTGGCACTTCATTCTTACAGGTCTAGACTTCGTTCGCTTAAAACGTTTGAAGTTCTAGCAAATGAAATACTGGCAAAGACGCTGGAAAACATCAAAAAGCTTTCAAATGTTCATCGAGATTATACAGGAAATATTGCAGTTAACATAAGTGTGTGAATTCAAGAACTTTAAAATTATAGGTCAAATTTCAATAGTTTTGTACTGAAACAGCAATTGTAACAAAATAAAAAATTAATCAATGTTTTTCAGGTTGTTTTCAATACATTAACAATGTTATTGAAGAAGATCAGTGTCAAAAAAGAAAGATGATACAGAATTATAAACAAACGCAATAATAATCGATATACAGATGAATAAAGAAATCAATATAATAGACGATACCAGAGTAATCAAAATAGAAACAGATAAATCACCAAGTGGTATCAAAAAAAGAGTAACAACCTTTTATCAAGGTATTACTCTGAAATGAACACGTAGAAGTGATTATATCAAGCAAGAAAAAAATACGAAGGGACTAATGTTTGACAAATTTATATTTTCGCTGATCTTAAAGTGCTCAGTAGCTAACCCATTTGAACGTTACTTAAACGAAAAGCTCTTATTGAACTATATAAACGCATTATTTTTGTTGCTTTTAAAGCTGTGTAAATTATTGTGCAAAATGAATTTTGTTTAGCATATCTTTATATAATAGTTTATTATAATGAAATTATTTTTAAACGGGAATTTTTATTAAAATTTAAGCAGATGATTAAATGTTGTTATTAATGGGATAACAGTTATGACTTTTATAATTCTCGTGAATTCGTGAAGACGAGTTTCTTGTTTTTTTAGACGAATTTTTGTATATCGTTATTTTCCATTAAAATGTGATGATTGATCTGGTTTTCTGAATTTGAGAACAAAAGACGAAGGGCAGATAAACTGTGCAGGCAGAAAAAGAGAAAGTACGAAAACCAACGGATACTAAACATAGAGAGAGAGAGTTTAAGGAAAACGAAACACGTAGTGCATACCAATTTATCAAACATTTAAGACAGGGATACAAACAGAAGACTAGCCTCTGCAAAAATAAGAAGGGTGAAATCATTAGCGATATGGACGAAATTAAGAGAACCTGGATGATATATTATAAGGAATTACTAAATAAAGGGACACAACCACAATTACAACAACAGAGGCAGCAGCAGGCATGGCAGGAGGTACAACAACAAGAGTTGGGGGAAGATGGGGAAGAAAATAATTTAACTAGACCTTCAACGCTAGAGGAGGTCCAAACGGTAATCCACAAACAAAAAAGACATAAAGCACCGGAAAAAGATAAAATATCGGCAGAAATACCCAAAAAAAGAAGGAAGGAATTTGACACAACAGATGTACCAGCTAATACGAGAGATATGGATAAAAGAAGAAATCTCCCAACAATGGAAGAAAAGTATAATCTGCCCTATTTATAAAAAAGGAGACATATTGTTGTAAATAATTGATGGATTCGACCGTTACTTGATGGAAATTCATTTTATGTAACAATAAAACACTGAAAACTTTGTTTTCAAACTTCCACAAAATTTATTTTAACTATTATCACTACAGCTGTTTCGGCTGATAGCCTTTCTCAAGTGATCTATTTTTGGCATGCGTTTACAATTTATAGTCTCTAATGAAATAGGTTGAGGAGGGGAGAACTGTTTGTCTCAAGTTGGTCATTCAGAATTATATCTGTGTTTTTTAATTTATTGATTTCCATAGATTCTAACAAAGATAGCTTAAGGCCTTTATTTTGAACGTGAAGAATTTTAAATTTGTCATTAAAGGAATGATTATGATCTAGAAGGTGAAGTGCGTATGTCGAATCTGTTTTTCTATTCTTGAAAGCCCTTTTATGTTCTGCTATTCGTTTCTCAAAGTTTCTACCAGTTTGACCGATGTAAGTTTTTGGGCAGTCGCCACATTGAATTTTATACACACCACTATTTAAGTGTTTTTTATTTTGGCTCTTGTTATTTTTAATATATTTACCTAGGTTGTTATTTGTTCGGAAAGCTGGTGTTATTCCTTTCTTTTTTATATGTTTGGCAATTTTTGTTGTTATTTTGCCTGTATATGTAATCGAGCAGAAGGTACTGGGTTTTTTCTCTGGTGGTGGAAATACTATTTTCAGGGCTTTCTTGTGTAGTTTTTGATTTAACATTTTATTAATTGTTTGTTCGTTGTATCCGTTGTTTACTGCTATTTGCTTAATTATATTTAATTCTGTCTCAAAGTTGTCTTTTGACATCGGAATTTCTGTTAATCTATGTAACATACTATGATAAGCTGCCAGTTTATGTTGTGTTGGATGAGATGATGAATTGTGTATAGTCGTGTCAGTATGGGTAGGTTTAGAGTTTATATGACTGCGGACACTGAATCCATTCGCCAATCTCACAATTTTTACTCATTTATTTATTAGTTATTGTTTTTTTTTGTCTTTTAGTTATTGTCTCTTTTTTGGAAATCTGTAGCTACTTTAATATGGACTGTCCAAGTTTCTCATTTTTTCTCTTTATTTATGTTTTTTTATCTTACAGCTGATACATATAGTTATATTCCACCTGTCGAAGTACTATGGTTCTTTAACTTTTTTTCTAATTATTTTTAAAATTGTATTGATTAACACATTTATAAATAGACTGTTTATATCTAAACTTACCAAACTATTATTGCGTTAAATCCAATTTCTAATAATTTATTTAAAAAGTGTATTGTGTTCCTTATAATTGTGTCATTATTGTTTGCAAACATTTAATAAAAAATTTAGTCTACGAATAGGTCTGTGGTGTATTTGCTTTATGAATTTTCCGGTACTCAGTATTATCTAGATTTTCGACATAAATAGGTGCTTTTAAAAGTAACTATTTATTATTGTTCCCCTGTTTTGATTACGTCCAAATTAATCCAAGATAAACTCACTTGAAAGTATGTACCAGGTTTAGATATCCAGTTGAAACCATTTAAACGAATTTAGTTTTCTAAAATTGTATCATTTGTAACTTTATCATTGTGTGTAAGGTTGCAAACAAAATTTTAAAGAAAAACGATTGTAACACTGGCTTTATTGAGGTTCACAGCAAAAGAAAATTTGAAAGTAATAAGGCAGAAGATCAACTGTAAGAGATGAGGCATTGTAGTAAGAATCTTAAGAAAACAAACCAAAAACTTCTCAAACACGCTCTGTCCATTACTTCCCTATAGAATCGATAAATAAACATGTGAAGTAGACTGTTCAAAATGAGAGATAAATGTTGTTTTTAGCTCAGAGACATCTTTCACAAAAGGACAGCAATCTCGATTTCTTAGGATAAATGACCAAGTAAAACTTGCGTTTCAAAATGACATTACTAATGAATTGAAAATTCATTGAAGACGATGTTCTGGAGCTACCTATATTATAAATATATCCAATTCTTGTGAGCATAGAAGCCATAATGAACTTACAAAATCCACAGATTTATTAGACCACAGATTCCACTATTTACTAAAAAAAAGTAAATGTCAACAGTGAAGAAGTTTTTGAACAAATTTTGACTTTATGTCACGTGTCCAAAATCACGATAGAATATTTCAAGGACAAAAATATACCAAGCCATTAATGATCAAGAAACTCACGGGATCTACCCCAATTTTGCAATTGGTGAGTGATTCTAAAATCTAAACTTCGTAATTCCGATTGTTGTAATACAGATATGTTTTTAAGAGAAACTTATCGATTATATGCCAGAATGAGTTCAGGAAGTTATAAAGAGAGAAATATATTTTATATCAAAACAGTTTCAATTGTATTTTTTCCCTTTTTATATGTACTCTAATTATTAAATGTTTAAAAACGGCTAAAGCCATGGGACCGGATGAAATACAATACACCAATTCAATAAAATGTGAAGAATACAGAACGATCACCTTGATAATCCATATTTCAAAAATCTTCTTGCGAGCGATACATGAACGTGTTGACAAAAAAAAATAACAGAAAACCAACAAGAACTCAGAAAAGACTTTGGCACTTCTTAAGGTCACGTTTGGCGTTCATCTGATTTGAACTTCGTTCACTGCTACTCTATGGCAGGTCGGATGAGCAATTAAATGAGAACGAATATCATGGCTCCAAACGCATTTTCATCTTGATGATCTTTTCATTATTTACCATTGTTTTTTTCTAGGGATTGCAATGAAAGTAGAAAGCATTCAATTATCTGGTATTTTTCTTTTTTCGTAAACCATATTAATAAGTTTAGTAAGAACATGTATTATGTCTTCGTTTAACAACTTAAATGGTTTAACAGGCATCTCGTCCGGATCAGAAGCCTTTCCGTTGTTCATATTCCTGAATGTATATAGCTCATCTTCGTTTTTAAATTATCAATGGTCCGCTGTCTGGTTTTTCTGATATTGTTTGAATTAAAATTGTGATCTAAAGAGTAAACAAGAGCTGCACAACTAGCACATACCCGTACCATACTTCCTTTCGCTGATGGAAGTGTTATGTTTTGTGAAATTATGTATTATGGCAGGTGGGCGCACGAAATTGGTGTTTATTGACAAGACTCTAACAAGACAAAGGTACATCATACGAATTTTAGAACCTTATGTAAAATTACCTGTACAATTACCTGTAGGAAATACCTGAACTTACAATTACCTGTAGGAAAGAATGGTAAAATCTGCCACAGGAAAAAATTTATCGACTTGTTAGCAGTATTAGAGCTCGAATCTCGGCTTGGTAAAGTTTATTTAGCAGAAAATGGTTGACTTCAATTAGTACCGAATATAAACATCCTGGGTTAACCGATAATAGTATAAAAGGCCCGGTTTCAGGTAACAATGGTTTACCTGGGGTACAACGTCTTAATAATGGGACAAGTCAGATAAATTTAATAATATTTACGACCGCACTAATTGAAGTCAACCAGTTTCTGCTAAACAACTTTTAAATACATTTTATTTCAATAAATATTTTAGTTTTCGATGTTTTATTTATTAAAAGAAACCAGTATCTGTTGTAAAACAAAAAATATTTGCCAAAGTTACATTTTTTTTTAATGATATATAACAGTAGTTTCTGAAAATAGTTAATAATAACAAAAATTTTGAGTGATGCGTAACTTTTGGAACTATGTGTAGTTGAGGCATTGTTCAAAGATATCTTTGGAAGACAGTTGAGATATGAACGGAATGATCCATTTTAACATTTATTTAGGCAGACACATAATATGGATCAGCTTTTGTGAACAAAATTGGTTTAAAAAATCAAGACAATACACCTACTTATACAGTATTCACAATACCTACTTTATTCACCAATAAGACCAAACACTGACGTAAACAAGAATGACACTCGAATTTAACATAGTACTACAAACATCTTCCTGTACGATGTTGATGATCGTTCATATATGTATAACTAATGAGATTTCCACCGATGACGAAATTATATACAAATAAAACACTATAATAGATAAGTAACTCCAATAAAAAAAATTGAAGTTCATAAAATTTTAAGTACTAGTTTTTATGTTCTGGGTTATTAAGAATCAATAGAATGTTGATCTTTAACGAACAATACAAAACAATAAATATTGAAATCATCATTATTATAACACAGGTAGGAGGAAATAATTCAATACAAGGAATGTCTAAAAGCTTCGAATATTTGATTTTTATCCTGTTTCATACTCTGGTATTTTTATCTTTCTTCTATAAGAGTACACTTCCAAATTATCTATTCTATATGACAGTGGTGCCCAAATGATCGATCGTCATCGATAGATCGATCGCTACAGTTTCTGAAGTATGTATATTGCAAAAGAATTCAAAATTAATCAGGCTATGGTTGAAACATTCCAGACTGCTAAGGCAATGACATTAATAATTTTGACATTTATATGGCATAGGTATATTAAAATTTAGCAAAATATTTAACCAATTTTATATTAATAACTATACACTAATTTAAATAAGATAATCATAAAAAATGCAATTAATACATAACAAAATTAAGACTTAAAAATGTATTGTGGTTTTTGGTTTCAGATTAACAACAAGTGTTTTGAGTACACTCTTATGCCAGGTGAGACTTTTTGCATAATGCATTCGATCATGTACCTGCATGAAAGAAAGTTAAACTCTTTTTCAATGATACTATCATATTGATAGGTGCTATTAGTGACGCTCCGTTTGCTACATTATGAGATCCTTTTTATAAGATAAGGGTTTTTGACAAACCCTAAAATAGTTTGAGATACCCATCTGATTAAATTGAATATAAGTGATTAATGTCATAAGACACGTTCTTAAAGCATTTCTCAAACTTATTCATAAGAGAATATAAACAAGATGTGAAAAGATGAATCGTAGTTTGGTTTTAAAGAAAGATTAGCCAACGAAAAAATGCATCCAACTTCTCGTACAAAAAAAAAACTACGATCAAAAAAAGGATTTGTTTGCGTTATTGATTACCAAAACGCTTTTCGCAATGTACGCCAAAATCCAAGTATATCCACTTTAAAGGACATAGATGTTGATAATAAAGATATGCGAATTTGACCTTCCATCCTTCCATCCGAACTAGATGGCTGAGATTAGAATCAATAACTTATTATTCACGAAAGAAGTACAATGGTACAAATTTTGAAGGAAGACAAGGCTATATACTCGTACCAATACATTTTAACATATACATTGGACAAATATTTTAAATTGTCCTACAAAATATTCAGCAAGTAATTAGAAAACATCATAGATGAGTGAATCTTGATAATTTTATTGCTAATTTTATTGTATGAAGCAGATATACAGCCAATAAAATTAAAATCAATAAGAGTACTAGGTGTAGTAAAACAGCCAAGGTTTTTCATTGGAGCCATATCGTACGTAAATCACTATATTGCTTTCTAAAAGTTCTACTCAATGGTAAGATTGGAGGAAGAAGATATTTGAATTGCCCCATTTGTTACCAAAACTCAAAATCGAAATTTCATGTTATAAGTTTTGAAGATAAGGCCCTAAGAATGGAAGTTCTATAACGACCAGTCAATGGAAGGAATAAATTTTATTAATCTCATCGTAAATCATATTTCCATATTTCTCATATCTTGGTCTATGTTATCTAGGAATCTTGTTCTGGGTCTTCCTCTTCTTCTTTATTTGAGGAAAAATGAAAAAATTGTATACGGAAGCTGCACTCTTCACCTTTAACGCGCATTTTGAGTTTTGCCGATAGGTACTCTGATTAAAAGATATCTAATTTTTTACTATCCAGTTGATACAAATTTTATTTAAAATTGATTTGCTAGTGCTAACTGCTAATAAAAATTTTTGCTCAAAATTATCTCAGCTAAATGTTTGTCGTGGTATAATACCAAAATATAGTTTACAAGTAAAACAAGAAAAAGCAGATGTTAGAAAATTGATACAAAAACAAGATGATTTAAACTGGAAGAGTATTGAACAATTTAGCTATTTTAAACACGTTTTAAACAAAACTACTTTGGAAAACATTCACCTACAGACAAAGTTTATAAATAATTAGTTTACTTTCAACAACAATACTAGTAAAATAAAGAGGTTCCCCTGTTTTCCTGTTTATCGACACATAAATATTAATAGTCACAAGAAAGAATAGAAATATGGATCAGTTTTTTCCTGGTAAAATACTAAATACCAAGTAAAACAAGAAATAGCAGTTGATGTTGGAAAATTGTTTGAAAAACATCATGGCTTAAACTGGAAGAGTAGAAGAATTAAGCGATTGTCTTGACTGTAGTGTAAATTAATTAATTTATATACAGAGTGGCCCAAAAGTCTGGAAACGGCCAATTATCTCGTAAACTGCTAGTCATAATTGTACAAAATTTGAGATACACCTATTTTGGGATACGGAGATTCCATGTTTGGTATTTGCAGTGTTGCCAGATTTGCCGTTTCTCTTATATTATTAGTAAATTTGGTTTTTCAAATTCATCACCCTGTATATTCAGTCATTATTGGAATCTCCTATTCAATATGAGTTCAGCCATGTGTAACACTTATGATTTTATGTAGTCTAAAAGGTCTTAAATACATAAAACAGAAGTTTGCCAACGCCTAATTGTTTCAATAAATTTTTTTAATACAAACTATTTTCAACTTCATTAAACCGTAACAGTTGATAGATTAGAATATTTTTTAACATAATAATTACGTTATTAAGTGTTCAAAATGTGCTCAATTTGTGAGTTGACAGTACCCTAATCGATGGTAGAATGCGTCTACCACATTTCTCCATGATTGTCTAGAAATTATTCGAGATTCATCGATAATTCGTTGCCTTAGCTCTGCAAGACTTGCTGGTTAAGTTTTGGAAACTGAATTTTTCAAGTATCCCTAATAAAATCATCTTTAGGATTGAAATCGGGTGTACGTGGAGGCCATTCAATTCTTCAACATTCTCTACGCATTTATCGTCCGGAAAATATCTCATCTAACTAATTTACACCAACTATCTGATGTTAAAATTCCTTTGATAAAAAATGGTCCAATTCATCTACTATACCTGACCATACATTTAATTTTTGTGGTCTTTGAGTATGGTTTTCACGCATTCAGTGAGAATTTCACACGAGTTCAACTATTCAATACGAGTTCAACCATATGTAACACTTATGATTTTATGTAGTCTTAAATACATAAAACAGTGCAAAATATGTAAATTTTGTTAAATTTAAATATTTATATGTAGAATGCTGTGATTTTGTCATGGTCACACTATCTCAAAATCACAGCATTTACAATGTAAATGGTGGACATTTTGTTCACCATTTACATTATTAACTACTCGTAAAACTGACAGTAGTTGTGTTTCGAAAAGTTCTGCAATTTAAATTGCTTCTCTATGTTGTCCTTTAAATCGTTCTTCTATTCATAAGGCGACGGTACAAAACAGTATAAAGTAATTTGAGGAGAAGTAAAAGATAGATACCGATCAGGTAGACCGAAACGAGTTATGAATGACAAAAAAACTTTAGAAATAAGCAAAGTTTTGTTGAAGATCCACATACATCCTCAGGCAGGGTTGCACAAATACATGATGTAGGTCATTCTTCAGTCTTAATAATTCCTCCGTAATTCGGATTTGTGGAGTATATACACCCTACTAAATATCGTTTTTCATTAAAAGATAGTTAAAATTAAAAAAATGAATTTTTCTTTGTGTAGGTTTTCAAACTTGTTTAATGTTTTATTTTTTTTTGTTTATTTAGTTCTTGATTTATAATAAATTTTACTTTTAAAGTTTCTTTATTATTTAATACTCAATTAAGAACATCTTAAACTATTTTAAACGCCAGTTTTTAGAAAAAACTTGATTTTCCAGTTAATTTTGCACTCCAATGTATAATCTACTGCCATGATATTGTATCTTGAATATATCCATATATACCATATAAATTTTTCAAATTATATCCTATATAAATTTTGCCCTTTATAGACTTGATATTGTCATAATTTATATTCAGAAATCTAAAACATTTCTTCTTTTTAATAGTTTAAATAACCTTTTAAGTGGAAACTGAAGATGGACTGAAATTGTGGAGCCCGAAACCGGCCGTCCATATTAGATATAACAGTATTATATTATAAAACCAATTTGTACAATCACTTTTATTTCTTAATTTTTTACCCATATTGTATCTTCTTTACAATAGGTATTATCTTTGATACTAGCAAGAATCTATTAAAATTTTTAAAATCTGAAAACTATTGTTTTTATTACAGTGAAGCATAAAGACCTTATTAAATGATTTACTTTCAGGACAAACGCATTTGTCAAAATACTATTAAATTGTACTTACAATACTAATGAACTGTCTTTCTCTAATTTCTTGCTAATTTCACTTTACAGCATGAAAAAGCACCAAAAAAGTATATCCTTAATTAGCATCCGTTTTTTGTCAATTCAATATTTTGGTTTATTTTTCTTGAGAATATGTACACAAAATATTTTTATTTAATAACTTTTAATTATAACAGATTTTAATTATACAGATTATCACCCTTAATGGAACTCCATTGCAATTAGTTACTCATCACAAAATACTTTGTGTTTATCAGTAACGTTTAACGTTTGACAGTAGGCTAACTTATTGATGTATTAAAGCACAATGCAACGAAGAGACTCAATGTCATCAAGGCACTATCAAAGTACACATGGGGTGCGGACTAAACCATCTTACTTAATAAATATAGAGCTTTAATCCGCTCAAAATTGGACAACGGCAGCATCATATACGTGTGTGCATCAAAATCTGACTTAAAGCTACTGAACTCTGTGCATAACACTTATATTCATCTTTGCTTAGGCGTTTTCTAATCAGTCCCATAGACAGCCTTTACTGCGAGGCTAATGAACCACCTCTCTGGATTCAACGAGAGTATCTTCTTCAATCTTACTTTCCTTCCGTATCCGCAAACCCATCCAATCCAGTCTACCATTTAATTACTTCAATATCGCCTCCGGAGACCCCGCGCAAAGAATCCAATCAATAATAGACATCCAGAAATTCACTCTAAGAAAAACTATTGACCTTACCAAAACACATCGTATCCCAATCCCGTATACTCCGCCTTGGAACAGACCAATCCCACATTCAATCACTTCTCTATTAGAATACAGTTAACATGAAATCTCAAGCCTTCTCATAAGGCAACACTTCGAAGAAGTCATAACAAAGAACCAATTCCAAAAATTACTGTATACAGATGCCTCCAAAAGCGAAGCAGGCTTTGGATGTGCCGTTACCAAATATAATGAAATAATAAAATCATCTTTTTTACCGGATTTATGCATCGTATATTTATGCGATACTAGAAGCTTTTAAAAAACTAAAAATAGATGATAAAGACCAAGCGGTATGCACAGACTCCCTGTCGTCACTACACTCGATAAAAAGTCTATACTATCAGCATCCCTTAGTTCAAGAAATCCATAGGACTTACAGTGCACTCGCTTTTCAAGGTGTAATTGACACGATCATCTGGCTACCATCCCATATCGGCATCCCCGGTAATGATAAAACAGATCAAGCAGCCAAGCAAGCTTCTTGTGTAAACAGTCAATCCTCAAAAGCCCAAAATATTCAAATCCGTAATTAACTTAAGCAAATTTTTAAGCAACAATAGTATCATACCTAGCAAACCCACTGAAACACAATCAAGAGTGTATTACATGAGATACGGCAGACTGTTGAAAAATCCAACAATCTCTAGAAAAGAAAACTGTCATACTCCGAAGATTAAGAATAGGACATACCCGAATCACACATGAATACTTAATAAAGTCTGAGCCAAAGCCCAATTGCCAAATCTGCTTAAGTGTATTAACTGTGAAACACATCCTGATCGATTGTCCCCGGTACGCAAAACACAGACTGCAACATAAACCTAAGTACAATATCAAAGACGTTTTAAACTCACCCGATCAAGTCTTTAACCTAATTGGTTTTTTTAAAGACATTGAGTTGTTCAACAGAATATGACCCCTTGTTTTCCATGTACTTTACCTTTAACTTATAACTTAGTGATAAAACTGTTAGTTTTAGTAACATGTGCTTATTGTAATTATTGTACACAATATTGTTTGTGTCAATGGTCATTGCAGTTGAGACACATTAATTTAAATAAAAAAAAAATATACAGATTTCAATTATTCTAAAGAATTGCAAATTACGTACATTTGATATAATAATAAATTTAGATTTTTAAATTGTTAGCTTTTTCACTTTTAGTTAAATGTTTTTCCAGAATGTTGCATATGTATTAAAAGTAAAACAATTCTTTGATTAACGAAATATTCATATTGATTTTTGTACTAAATAATTTCAACCTGTGTTGGCATATAATAAATTATATAATACATTATTGTGTAATTAGAATGAAAAATAACTGTGTTTTTCAATATTTGTACCAATTTTATTATTTTAAATGTGTTTATAAATCTTTGATTCAAAATATACATTTTGTTGTCAGTTTCAAAATTAATCAAGTTAAATTATTAAATATTTTGTAAAAGATCGCACTCCCAAACTTCATTCTGATTTTGCGCAAAGATGCGCCTCTAATCCTACTCTCGAAAACAATAGGTTGTATATTTTTATGCGATAATTAACCACACACAAACTCCCTTACCTGTCATATTTTTGTGCAGCATCACTTAAGGTCACCCATCAAAGCATAAATCACAAGCAACCGTTATCATTTAAGCACAACACAGCCACTGAGTACCATAACAACAGAAAAACATTTTACGCCAGAGTTAACATATCATTCACGAAATCTATTTCGACACTGCAATCAAGATGCTCCTGGAAATCGAGCTTCCTGATAGGGGCGTGTTTCGGGGAGGGGCGAGTAGGATGGTCTATCCCACAGGATAAATGCCCCACTCCTCGATAAAGCGGCCCATCGTGTTTGGGGTAAGACAGTTTGTCGTCAAGGCTGATAACAGCTTTATTAAGTTAGAGATTGACGCGTTAGTGGTGGGGGTGGCCTCTATTTAATACTTAAATACTAGAGATGCTAGATGCTGTGCTGGGTATCTTTGTGTTTTTGATGCAGGTATATCGAGCGTTGCTCGACTTGTGAAACGAGAAGCGTTCAGATTAGAACGTTATCTCGCTCTGTTAACAAACTGTAAACCTTTATGTGTACCTGTTTTATTTATTATTGATAAAACGGTATGTTTATACAGGGTGGCTACAAACCCCATGCACAAAAGACATGGTTAATTCTTTAAGGTCATTAAAAATTACGTAAATAAATAATGTTTACTAATGAAAACAGCAAACTTTTAGGTCAATAGACGGTTTTGTTTTAAATGCATATAAAGTTCTTCTTTTTTAACGCGTTTAAACAAAGAATATTTTCGAGAACTACGAATAGTATTTTGGTTTTTGGTCAGTCCACATGTTTTATATTTACATACAAATCGACTCTTTAATTAACATTATACCGATCATTTTTCTGTATTTTTAAATTGTCTTTATTTGGCGTTTTGTTAGAAATTTGAAGGATCTGGTTAGATACCAATATTAACAGAAGATTTCTAAACTGATTTGTTCTGGCATGTAAATTAAATATTACGTTTCTTATGGAGTTCAGTCACTCAATTATAAAGCCAATAGCAACCTTTTTTAGTCAATTTATTTAAAAGACAGTTAAACGCAACTAAGAACTTTACGGAATAGACGAAGGCATCCTTCTAAATGGTGAAAGAGTAAACAATGATAGATATGCCGACGACACCATGGCAATAGCAGATAGTTTAGAGAGACTTCAGAGGCTAATGGACAGAATAAACGAGTACAGTCAACAGTACGGACTAAACATTAATACCCACAAAACGAAAGAAATGATTATCAGCAAGGAGCATATAAACGGGGCTCATCTATACATTAATGGGACGCAGATAGAGCGAGTAAAACAGTATTGCTACCTGGGAACTATTATAAACGGACAGTGGAGCAATGTACAGGAAATAAAGTGCCGCATAGGAAAGGCAAGAACGGTCTTTAACAAAATGAGCGCCATATTCAAAAGTCACAACATATCCCTAGATACAAAAATTAGACATTTAAGAGGCTATGTTTTCTCTGTGTTGTTGTACGGAATGCTGAGAATATCATGGACAGCAAGGATCACGAACAAGGAAGTTCTAGGAAAAATGAAGAAGGAACCAGAGATTGTGTTTACGATCAAACGCATAAAATTGCAATATCTGGGACACGTTATGAGAAATCAGTACCGTTACTCCCTGCTGCAGTCTATATTGCAAGGTAAAGTCAAAGGTAGGAGAATATCATGGCTGCGGAATTTAAGAACATGGTTTAAGAAAACCTCAACGGAGCTGTTTCGAGCCGCAGCGAACAAGGTTATGATTGCCAATATGATTTCCAACATCCGAAACGGATAGGAACCAGAAGAAGAAGAAGAAGAGAATTTGATACTCTCCACAAATGGTGTCGATTATGCTATACCGCGCCTAATAGTTCCTAAACTTGACATAATCAGTGTAGTTAAAAAAGTTTGTCAAGTAGGTACTACTATCACACGAAAAGGAAGAATAAAGAGAAACTGAAGGCTATCAAAGCTCTAAAAGAAGTTGTCATCACGGAAAAAAGTAAATATCGGGATAAAATACAAGAATTGGTCAGAAAAGGACCTTTCACCAAACTAAAAAAGTACTCAACGAACTCACTGAAAAACAAAATATATAAAACACTGCACAAATTTAGGAAATACTTAACACACTACCAAAGTAGAACACTATGCTAGTTAGTTTTGATATCATCAGTCTATTCACCAATGTACCATTAAATTACCACTCAAACCAGAAGGTAAACATCAAAAAATGAATTATCAAATCATTATAGAGCCCGAAACACCTACTTCAAACAATAAAAATGCATTTGAGGAAGAAAAAAAACGTACTAACCACGGTTTTGACAAAAACTAACTACGCATTGTTATTTAAAAACAAGTAATTTCATAAGGTTAAAGATAGCAAACAACAAAACACTACAAGCAATTTAGAACCACTCACAAGAAGGGATTCAAATATGACAATAATACCATATGTAAACGGTTTTGCAGAAATATTTTAAAGGAGAGAAAATAAGTAAAACATAGGTAAGTACAACAATATTCAAAACAACAAACACACTGAAATATATCCTGTTTAAAACCAAACTCAACCCATCTAAGAACTACACCTATATAATACCCTGTGAAGGCAAACATTTTTATGAGGGAGAAACCTCAAGACCACTAAGTATCAGGATAAACGAGCATGGAACATACATTAAGAACAAGGACTTCGACAAATATACGATATGCAAACATGCCTGGCATGTTTGCACAATCGATAAGCACAGAGTAAAATGGAAAGATGCATCAATAATTATGAAAAAAACAGACATGAAAAATAGAAAAATCAACGAAGCAGATATTATCCTACTTACTAAAGAAAAATGTGTAGCAAACTCATCAGCAGTATGTAGTCATCATCATTACCAACCTGTATGTGTCCACTGCTAGACATAGGTCTCTCTCAGCTCTATGTAGTAGTAGCTTTATTACAATAAATTGTAACCCGATATAAACATTATAATGTATCTAAAACAAAGAACTTGCTACAAAAGAAATATACTGATATTGATAAGTTAATAAATGAAAAAAAACACACGTGTCGAGAATGCTTCATTTGTAATTTATAATAGCAGATGCATATGTTTCAGTAGTACATGAAACAGAACTTGATATGACGATATTTTTCTTATTTTTTAACCAATGTTCTTCTTCTTCTAGTTCCATGACCGTTATCGATCGTTGGATATCATGTTGGCTACCATATTCGCTATCGTGACTTTATTGACAGCAGCTCTAAATAACGATGTAGTTGATTTTCCATACCATTGCCTTAGATTTTTCAGCCATGATGTTCTTCTTCTACCAGGACCACGATTACCTTGGATCTTTCCCTGAATGATCAGATGTAAAAGATCATATTTTTCAGGGTGTCTCATAATATGACCGAAGTATTCCAGCTTGCGTTTCTTTATTATATTGACCAGTTGTGTTGTTTGGTTCAGCCGTCTAAGGACCTCCTCATTTCTAACTTTGTCGACCCAGCTTATTTTCAGTAGTCGTCTGTATACCCACATCTCAAAAGCTGTCAAGCGTTTAAGCATAGCCTCAGTTAGGGTCCACGCTTCTACTCCATACAGCAGGACAGGAAAGATGTAGCAGGATATCATACGAACTCTAAGGTCAATGCTAAGATCATGACTGCAAAGTCATGATCTCCTGATGTTCACTCACTCCTGATCGTAGGTATCACCAAAGTTTTCCAATGATCTCTATCATACACTTTACAAATTCAATGTTTTTCTGTAGTCATTTGAATGTCTCCTACCCATTTTTTTAAACATATCTGTTTTTTAGCTGAAGTTAAAGATGCAGTTATAAAAATAAATCAGAAACAAAATCTTCCAGATGAACAATATAGAGAGAGATATTGACTTATAAAAGAAATATTGACACAAAAATCCGTCCTAAATTATTGGAATATTAAAATACTTTACACCATACACAAAAAAGGAGATAACTTCGAATGCTCTAACCACAGAGGAATTACTCTTCTAAATGCAGCATATAAAATATTTTTCACAATACTATGTCACCGTATGACACCATATGCAGAACGGATAGGAGGAAAATACCAGGCTAGTTTTAGAGAATCAACAAATGAAAGGCTACAAATACCAAATCAGTTGGTAAATTTAATAAAACTAACTCTTGGAAAAGTTGAATGTAATAATTCAGGGGAAACTGTCTGAACCTTTTAAAACAAATAACGGGCTATACCAAAAAGAATCTCTCTCCTTTATACTATTCAATTTGGCTCTGGAAAAGTTTTATATATGTCACAAATCACAATAATTGGTTTAATATATAATAAATCAATGCAGATCCGTGCCTATGCTGATGATATCAATATTCTTGGGAGAAGGACACACGCTGTACGACAGGCGTATTTAGCAATAAAACAATCAGCTACAAAAATGGGTTTAATAATAAACATCAACAACACGAAGATGAACAAATTAGAATCCTTCGAGTTGTGGTTATACCGTAGAATGCTCAGAATATCATGGGTTCAACACATTTCAAACAGAGAAGTCAAGGTGAAGGTGACTTAATAAAGATGATAAAAAAGAGAAAACTCGAATATCTGGGGCATATAATCAGAGGAAGCAGATACAGGATAATGCAGTTGATACTCAACGGAAAGATCGACGGAAGAAGAGGAATTGGTAGAAAGAAATACTCATGAATGAATGGAGATGAATTATTACATGCCGCGCAAGATCGAGAACGTCTAAAACTTGGGCACGGTACTCAAATAAGAAAAAGAACACGAAGTATATGAACATAAGCAGGTAACCACAAATCCTACCATCAGTTGTTATAGAAAACGACATCAGCGAAGCAATGAACGAATTTGTATACCTGGAAGCGCTCTTTAACAATAAAAATAATACTACCGCAGAGATAAAATGCAGAATTTGCACGGCCAACAGATACTATTTTGGACTTAATCTCCTCCTTAACTCCAATATTATACCGAGAAATACAAAAATAAAACCATAAAACAATAATACGCCCAGTCCTAGCATATGGTTCAGAGACCTGGACTCACAAAACGAAATAAAAACATGTCAGGAACAGAGTAGTTAGAAAAGCCGTTGAAAAAAAAACGGGATAAGTTTTTAATTGGAAAAAGAAATATAAAAATCAAAGAAGAAGATAGAAGAGCTTTTTAATTTTTTTTTAAATCATCTACATCATTCAATCTTCGCTTATCCACTGCTGGACATAGATCTCCCTCATAATTTTCCATCTATTTCGATCTTTTGCTTCTTGCATCCAATTCCTATGAACGTTTTAGATCGGCAGTCCAACGTGTTGGTAGACGACCTCTGCTTCCGTAGGCATCATCTCTTGGTCTCCATTCCAGTATCCGCTTTGTCCATCTATTATCTTTCGAGCCACGTGACCTGCCCAGTTCAATTTCAGTGTTGCTACTCTCTCTACAGCATCAGTCACTCCTGTTCTTTGTCGTAGCTGGCGATTTGTGATCTTGTCTCGTATTGAAACACCAAACATAGCACGCTCCATTGCCCTTTGACACACACGGATCTTTTTTTTTAATATTTTGCTTAAATACAAAACTAATTATTTTATACAGGGTGATTCTTTCTGACCTCTTTATTGTTCAACTTGATCACGGATGAAATAAAAAAAGTAAGAACGAAAAAAGTATACTAAATGAAAAAAAGCCACTTAAAGTAATTGCTATGCAGACGACGCAATACTAATCTCTCAAACTAAAGATAATTTATAATATATGTAGCACCAATATATTAACCACCAGAAAATTTAAGATGTTAATTTCCCCAACAAAGACAAAATGGGTGGTTCTAACAGTAAAACTATTACGATCTAAATTTGAGCTGGAATGCCAGATAATAGAATATACCTAGATATCTAGGTAATAAATACCTAGGTATCACACAATTTGATACTTGAATGAAACAATGAAACAATATTAGGAAATAAAAATATCGGGAAAGAAATTACAAGTAGAATTTCCAAAACAGTCATCAGCCCAATAATAGCATGTGCGACAGAAATACTATCCGACACAAAAAAAGAATGCTAGAAAGAACAGAGATGGAAACCATTAGAAAAATCGGTAAGACACTATGGGACAGAGCTAGACGTACAGATATACGACAGAGAAGCAGAAGTGGAAAACTTCAAGGACTGGATAATAAATAAAAGAAGAAAAGAATGGAATGATCATATAAGCAGAATGACAACAAATAAAGTAGTAAAAACGACGAGAGACGGTTCCCCAATAGAGAAACAATTAATGGGAAGACTAGGAAAACGAATGAGTGACAACTTACTGGAGGCATATTGAAAAACAAGCAGAGTCATCTCTACACAAAAATAAGAAGAAAAACAAAAAGGATTTTGCTGTTAAATAGCTTTTTTGAGTGCCCCTAAGGATCATTCCGGGCTTTCACCTATTCGCAAAATTTATATGAAGATATAACTCATCAATTTTTACATAGTTTATTTTAAAACTTACTGAAGAATCAGTAGAATCAGAAAAATCAAAGAATAAACTTCTTGATTTCAGTCAGAATCTTAATAAAATTCCTTTCAATTAATAAATAAAATTTATAATTGACAATGGTTAATGTTTACTACTTTTTGTTATGTTTACTAACATAACCTCTTAATAATAATGTATTTTTACAAAATTATTTAGAACAAGTACGTGGCTTCGAGTTGGTTTAATACCAGACCTCTTGGTAATCACCACCAAATTGAGCTTTCACCACCACAGCGTGGAATCAGTAGAAACAAAAAAAGAAGAAGAAGTGGAAATAGTTTTTCTATATTTAGCTTTAGATTTAGAAGATTGTCCTTACCATGTTTTCGGTGAGTTTATCAGATTATCTGGAAAACTATATAGAACTGGTGCATTATTCATTATATAACATTCACAACAACCAATCCCAACATTTTCGAAATAAATATCGCTATTCGCCGTATATATTTTTTAAATGTACGGAAGTAATATTCATAAATTTTTTAATTTTTGCTGTGTTAAATGTCATTTTTAAATAAAATTGAAAATTTTAAAAACATACATACACAAACAACATTATATACAAATTAAATTTATTTTGACAATGTCAAATCATAAGTATCATATTATTAGGTGAATTTTAATGGATAGCTACACCACAGAAGACACCTTAAGTTGGGTTGGTGTATTCTGTGGCTACACTGATGACCTTTGGTATATAAATACCAAATTCACAGCCTCCTCCAACGACGTTGTTTTTAATGGCTTGATATCTGTCATAAAATTTCGACGTTGAACATAACAAATTTTTGTTTTAACGAGTTAACACAAACTTAAGAAAACAAAGAAAAAAAATCATCTTATTGTTTTCATCAAATGCTTGCTTTTATACTATTTGCATAGATATTTTTAGTCATCAAATGTAATACGTATCAAAAAGTTTTAGATGTTAACTTTTGGAGCACCATGTAGTTAAAATCGTAAAGTCTTCAAGTACTTGGGATAGGATTAATTGAGTTTTACTGACTTTTCCGTGTGGAGTTTTGAGAGTCAAGCTGCGCTATTCGGTTTATTATGGGGACATTATCAACGTGAACTTATTATCGATCCGGAAAATCTCTAAGCGATTCCTAATACACCATCCACTCAGAAAAATACGACGATAGAAGTTCGTAGGAGCATCGGGAGAGCATCGTGGTATCGGCGGCTTGACGCCAGGACCTGAATAAAAATTTTTCAACGTCGATATGTATGTTACACTGAATTACAAATGATTAAAATTGATAATTTACTTTAGTAGTAATATAGTAGTACTATAAAAACAAAATTCTAAGAAAGAGATAAGTGCTTTTGTAGATAGTTACCAAATCTATCAAGATCTCGAATAGATCTATTTGAAATTGTAGTAATGTTATTATATATTTCGTTTTTAGAAGTTGGAAAGAAGTTTGAATTATTAAAAATGTTTATAGTTCTGTCAATTTGTCAAATTACCATACTTGGGATGTAAAAAATTGAAATATTTGAACATAATGTCTGTATCCTGTTCATTTTCTACTTTGTTGTCATCAAATATCATGATTTTATAGATGGTGATTAAGGAAGAGAAGATTTGATTTCAGGTCAAAGGTCAGATGGCACAGTGGACTTACTATTTTATTACACAAAAAGGTCGATCCAACAGACTTACAGACGATAATTACCGATCCATAAGCCTATTAAACCACTTCTGCAGATTATTCGCAATAATAATAACAAATATATTGGAAACAAAATTAGACTTTTACGAACCTAGGGAGCTGGCAGTTTTTAGGAAAAACTTTAGCACTAATGATCACCTCCACTACATAAAAGAGATTATAGAAAAATCCAGCGAATACAACCGACTATTGGTCCTAGCAGTGCTGGACTTTAGCAAGACATTCGATGCGACAGAAATTACAGCATAATTAGAACGTTGGAGGAAATAGTTTGAATGCAGTGATGCAGAAATATTTAGAGCAGCTGTCAATAGCGTCCGCATAACCATGATGATTTCCAACCTTCGATAGAAGATGGAATCAAAAGAAGAAGAAGAAGGAAAGTCATATAGATTTCCGGTACCTTAAAATTATCAACAACATATACAATAATACAAGCATAACCGTAAGATTATACAAAGATACAAAATGTATAAAAATCAAAAGAGGAATAAGACAAGGAGAAACGTAATCTGCCAAACTTTTTACAGCAGTTATGGAACATGATTTCAAACAATTGGAGTCAGACTTTAAAGGAGTAGCCATAGTTCTGATAACAGATAACTTGAAAGCAATTGAAACTATGCTTACTGAGGTAGATGGTGCCTGTAAGGAAGTTGGTTTACAAATAAATTTTGGAAAGACACAATACACGACAACTCTGATATCAAGCCCAAATCCAAAAGTCGTCTGTCATGAATAGCATAAGTTCATAAATAAAAATACTTCGGTCATCTTCTTCTTTTTATGTAGACATGAGTCTGTCTGTTATTAAATGTGCCTCCAGTAAGTTGTCATCCCATCGTTTTCGTGGACTTCCTACTGATCGTCTTCCAATTGGGGAACCATCTCTTGCCGTCTTTACTACTCTATTTGTTGTCATTCGGCTTATATGATCGTTCTATTCTACTCTTTGACTTCTTATTCAGTTCTTAATGTTCTCCACCTTGCCTCTACGTCGTATATCTGAATTTCTAGCTCTGTCCCATAGTGTCTTACAGTAGTTTTAAGTGCTTTTAGTTCGAAACTTCTATAGGCTAACAGAAATGAAGAAATAAAAGAATTCCTTTTTTTATTATTATTTATTATGAACATTGAAAGGTATGGACAAACAGTTCTATTATGTCTTTTGACGAGTCCGTATGATTGAGGATGAAGAGGCGTAGAGCGAGTTTTATTAATATCCAAGTTTTTCATTAATTCTTGCCATTATTGATTCAAAATTTGTACTTGATCAGAATGTAACTCTAAAAGAACTCCATGTCTTGATACGACGTTTGTTATGAATGCTTCTACTATTGTAGTCGCTTCTTGATTAGGAAGGGTACAATTTCAGCCCATTTTGAAAAATAATCCATTGCAACCACTAAGCACTTGCCTCCTCTCTCTGTCTCTATTAAGTGGACCAATAATATTCACTACAAGTCATTTAAAAGGCTCCCCGGAAAGATATTGTGCCATTTTACCACGACTTCTTGTTCTAGGGCCTTTTCTACCATTACATAAATCGTATTTCTTACACCAATCTTTTGCATCTCAGTGGCAATTCATACAGTAAAATATGTTTCGAACTGTGGCAAGTTTTTTTTTAACTTGAAAATATCCACCCAAAAGGCTGCTATGAAGTTCTTGTAACACACTTTTAATGTGTGATTTTGGCAGTACCACTTATTACGCTGTATATACTCCATCAGGACTCTTTCACTTCCGATTGGAAAGATACAGAGATTTCCATTTATCCCAGTACGCCTTTATAGTTCCACTATATTTGGTTATTTCCTTTCAAATAGGTCTTACTCTATTTTTAAGCCATTCTCGTATGACTTTTAGATCATTATCTTTCTTTTGACTCTTAATGGGCCAATGAGTTAACCCATTAGTGCCCACCGCATTTTATGTAATACACGAGACACTGCTACATATTTCGCCATCTACTAGTCAGAAAAAAGTAAACATTAGTTGTTTTTCCAATATAGTACAGAGTGAATGTTAGAAGTTAACTGTTTATCATAGCATTAGAAATTTATAACTGCTTGGCAGTAAAGAATGAGGTTAGGTTATATTATAATGTTCACCGGTTGCATTTTAGGAGAGTTTGTAGGACTTTTTCGACTTATTTTGAAAAATCTTTTGCAGTCTTTAACTATTAAAGCTTCTAAATATCAAATAGTGATATAAATAGTATTGAAATTTATACCAGTTAGTATTTTTAAGGTCTTTGATTCTTGCGTATGATATACATATAATATGCTGGACAATCATGGTAACTAATCAATATTGTTTCTGTTTTAGACAAAATGACGAAAAAATATGGTCCTAATGATCCCAAAGATGCAGAGGAATTATTAAAAATATATGAGAGCTTAGAATATGACGATATTTTGTCTCTAGACGAAAATTGACCAGTGTAACGAAGTTTAACACACGTTGCATTATCCAAGTGACGGAAATGATTCTGACTGAGATGATACAGGAAGTGATGAGGAAGACCAGTTCAATTACACTTTTCAAAGCATTGGCCGAGGTGCACCATCTTAAAGCATGGATATTACAGTAGTTTCTCGAAAAAATGCAGCAATTGACAATAAAACAGTACTGTCAAATACAACTGTAACTGAAAGTCATGAATCAGGTAAGAAAAGAAAAAGGAGGGATGCAGAAATTTCACAAGATTCTGAAAACAGAAAAAAGTCTAAAAAAATAATCGATTGTATTCGGGAAGAAAAAAAAACTGGAAAAAGAAGTCATAAATCATATTTTTAAAAACAATGTGGAAACCCCATATACCAAATGACTGAAAAGAATAAAACTTAAAGCCAACCGATGTGTTTATATATATATATATATATATATATATTTAAAAAAAATGTTTGGTGGACTATATCCTTTAAATGAAAGGAAAATTCTATGGTTTAACACGGACTGATATCAAACGAATGGCATTTAGTCTGGCTGAATTAAATAGATTAAATCACCCCTTTGAGCAGTTAAAAAAAACTAGTAGAGGTTGGCTGGATTTGTTCTTGGCGCGTCATAAAAATACATTGGCTTTAAGGAGACCAACTGGAACGTCTTTTGGACGGGCAGCTAGCTTTAACGAAGAGAATGTTTAAATATTTTTTGATCATCTGGAAAAAGCATCAGGTTTACAACGTGGATGAAACAGGCCTAACAATAGTGCAAAATAAAATTGTAATGACAAATCGCAAATGAAAGAGACAAATCGCATCGCTGACTTCGGCTAAGAGAGGATCATTGATCACTTAAATTGCATGTATGAGTGCTGAAGGGAATTTTATCTCACCCATGTTAATCTTCCCAAGAAAGAATATGAATGTGCAACTCATGAAAGGTACTCCTCCTGGAACGATATCACCTTCAGAATTCCACACACAAACTGCAACCACTAGACAAAATTTTCATGGGAACACTCAAGGCATACTATAGCGAAAAAATCAGGCAATGGTTACGTCATAATAACCGCGCCCTCTCTCAAGTGCGATATTGGAGAACTGTTGGCAAAGCATACCTTAAACGCCAAACTGGAGAAATTGCTGTTAATGGATTCCGCGCCTCTGGAATTTATCTATTGAATAGGACTGTGTTCTCAGATGCAGATATTATTGCAGCAGAAATTGAGAGTAACAACCACAGACATGTAAAACCGCAAGCTATTGAATCTGATATCCTACCAAAAACACCAGAAGCCAGCAACATTAGTGAACCAGGTCCTTCTGGTTTACAGAAGTTTATAAATCCGCAAGCTATAGAACCTGCTATCCTACCAATAACACCAGAAGCAAGCAACATCAGTGAACCAGGTCCTTCTGGTTCGCAGAAGTGTGTAAGTTCATTTGAAATATCGCCAGTTCTGTCGATCAGGAAAAAATCTACAAATCGTGGTGGAAAATCATCGAAATCAACGATAATAACTTCTTCACCTTACAAGGAAGCATTAGACCAGCAAAACAGCAAAAAGGAATTAAATGTACAAACAGTAAAACGACACATTACGGCTGAGTCCCCAAGGAAGGTGACTAAGAAAAACATTAAAGACAAGTCAGATAGGCGGTATAAAAAGGAAATCGAAAGTTTATCTGACAACGATAGTGAGCAGGAATTTTAACCAGTTGATGAATATATGGATTTAGAAGAGATTCCTTGTGTAACGGATCCGAAAAATACGGATATATATTAAGTAAGTAAAGAAAATTAAGTCAGGAGTATCAAGGTGAAAATGGATTCAGTGCCTTATGTGCAACTTGTGGGTACATATAGATTATTCTGGTGCAGAAAGCGACGAATATGTGTGTGAATATTGTACATAAAAAATTATAAAATAAAATAAAAATATTTTTAATACCTAGTAGCCCATATTTATATCACCTTTCCGTTTCTTACTTAAATGACACCGTGAGTGTTTTTATGACATTACAGAAAAAAATATCTTACTATTAGGCAGGTCTTATTATTTTAGGCAGAAAAACGAACTACCACAAAAGAGTAAAACATGCCAACTATGTAATTTGAACTTTTCCGATCAAAAAATAGTCAAGATATCAGCAATAAACAAAATGGTAGCCCAATTTGTACCTTCTTCTCTAAGATTTAAAATAATCGCTTGTGAACTTCCTTTCGTATTATTTGTATACAAATTAATTTTTCACAACAATTGTTCAAAACATCGAACACTTATATAAAAAATATTATTTTTCGTTCTTATATAATATGCACATGTAGTGTGCTCGTTTTGTCATATTTCCAATGTAATTAAAGTCTAGTTACAATCATCTGTAAATCATTTTAACTGTCTACAACACCTTTGTTACGTTGTGTTCTCTTTAGATAAGTCACGAATTGCTTTCTTTATATAATGTTGTCACGTAAATGATATCAGGTAGTTAACAATTCAATATATCTGCGACCTTTCTAAGACGTTCAATATTTTATAGTTTGTCATTATTGGAAACCGATATCAAAGCAGTAGCTTTCTTAAAATTTTATAATAAAGTATAACAATATTATTTTTATTTAACAGTAACTCAACCAAAAGCAAAAGATCAACAACAAGATCTACAATTGCACCAAATTTGGTCTATAAGATCAATCGGGGTAAATGATTGATTAAGATAAATTGTTAATAAAAGCGCTGTGTTGAATTTGTCTTTGTATCTCCCTTCTATACTTAGGTGACATCTACCAGCAATCTACGAACTTACAATAAAAAGCTGTTATTTTAACGCACCTGACACCATCGAGCAATAAGACAAAAGAGGGAATCTAATCCTTAGGAAAAGGAGACCAAAAAAGTGGCCTCTGATGGCGGACATATCCGGAAATGCGAATGCGCCAAATTTAAATTTTCCGACACTTATCAACAGTAACTATATAATATTTTTCAGAATGTGTCTTAGACGAGAAAGTTTTAATTAATTATTAATGATAAGAGTCTAAAATGCGACACAATTGTTAAAAAACTTCAATATAAATAGGATTTCATGTGACATTTGGGACAAACAATAAAATAACCCAACTAAATTTGATGTCAAACAAGGAGAGAGACTCTCTTTCCTTGTTTAATGTGGCCTCTAAAGATCGCACTTCCTGTCTAACAATATGTTTGCCCCCACTACCTTTACATTCCCTCTATTGTCTTTTTGCTCGATGCCTGACACTGAAACTTAACCTATAAAATATTTGGTGTATCGGCTTGGTCGGCTGTTACGGTAAGTACTGTTATCTTAAAAATATTAAAAATATTAAATGTTTCTCACAGTTGGTTTTAATTGATTAAGTAAAACATTTTTTTAATATGAATTGAATGAAAAAGACAGCAAATATTTGATTTCACGCAAACAGCGCCTATGTATCTGTTGATACGTATTTCGACCTAATAGGTCTCATCAGAACAGTTATTCATAGGTGTTCTCGACGTGAAAGATCAATATTTTCTGTCTTTTAAGAAGCAACAATAAATGCAAGAATAAATTGCAAGAATAAATTGCAATATGGTAAGAAAATATATTAAAAAAAAAAATATGAGAAAACCTACACGGCAGAAAACGTAAGCTGCCGTAAACAACGTCAAAAATCACAACCGTTCTTATCGCTCTGCTGCAGAATATCATGGAGTTCCAAGAAGCGTTATATTTAACCGAATAAATGGAAGAAAAACTTCACTGGAATCTCTCGGCGCTGGGTCGGCATAATGCCCTTTCAAAAAAGTTGAGGGTCAACTAGAATAGCTAATTTTAACGAGAGCCAACTTTGGTTATCCCATGGATAAAGAAGAATTATTATCTTTCGTTCAAAGTTCTTGTCAAGATTCAAACATTTCCACTCCTTTCAAGCAAAATAAACCCGGTTAAGATTGGTATAAGAATTTTTTTTTTGATGAATAGACATTTTCGATTATCATTAAAGAAACCACAAAGTTTTCAAAATAAAAGGGTCCTGTCTTCTGATCCTTTTGTTGTAGCAGACCATTATAATAAATTACAAAAAATTGAAAATAAAAATTTATTTGATCAAATGCCCGAGCTTTTTTTCAACTGCGATAAGTCTAGATTTTGTACGAATCCCTCCAAAATTAAGGATATTTGCCAAAAAATAAAGCGCCTTATCAACGCATTCGTGGCACAGGTCGTGAAAATATATCAATCAACTGTTGCACTAGCTCTGATGGTTCTTATTTACCACCTCACATAATTATTCAAGGAAGTGGACTCTTACGAAGATGGACTTTAAGTGGTTTAGATTTTCCGGGGACCACATATTCGGCAACTTCTAAAGGATATATGGAAGAGCCAGTCTTCTTTAATTGGTTTGTTAGTCAGTTTATAGCTCATCTGAAAAGTTAAAAGATCACTGCCAAATGTGGAGCCTACTCAAAAAGCACTCTTGTTTGATGGACACAAAAGACATATATAAGTGCAAGACTTGTACAAGCTGCCCCAGTAAACCAAATAATTTTATTTCGACTTTCTAGCTATCTAACGCACAGACTGCAGCCTCTAAATTTTTCTGTTTTTAGTTCTTTGGAATAGAATACTACTCACAGAAATGAGAAAATGTTTAAATGTCGAAAAAAGATTTTTTTATTGCCATGAAAGACTTATGGATAAAATATCTAACTCTGGATATCATCGTTCCGGGATTTGTTGGTACAGGTTCTTTGCCAGTAGACCAAAGAAAATTTTCAGAGGATGAGTACGACCAAGTTGCGTTAGCTTGGTACAAAACTACCGTTAAAAAACACAGGACTGCCGAGGACACATTAACCACAAGTTTGGAAAATGCTGATACCAGTCAAATGACTTCTGTTTCCAACGTTTTCATATTTAAATTAACAAATGATAATAGCGCTAAACGAAATGTAATTGATTTCTTCGTAAATAAATTAAAGACAAATGTAGAAAGTTCGTTTACTAAACACCAGTCAAAGAAAGACAAACACGGCTTAAGCAACTTCAATATGGAGAATTTTTAACTTCTGAAGATATTTTAGAACGACTGATTCAAGAAGAAGAGAGAAGAAAAAGTAAAGTTACAAAACGAAAAACAGGCAAAAAAGATAAAACTCCACAAACTAGAACAAAGAAAAAGGTTCCAAAGAAAAATATTTCGAAAAGCGAATCTGATAAGAACGAAGATTTGGAAAAAGAAATGCAAGAGAATATGAGAAAGAGCGATAGCGATATAAGCTTGAATTATCATACCCATGATGATACGCCTGGAAATTGTTTAAAATATGTTAGGTCGTCGCGAAAAAATACGATTGAATTAAGGCGAGAAAAAGCGCAGCGAGAAGAACAGATGACAACAGATAAACCATCCACTAGTAAGATTTCCCAACTATCAGGCACCAATGATAGTTGCCAAGATTTACTTAATCGTTATTTTACAATAACTACTTTTACAATAAAGAAGTGAAAATGACATTTTTAGATCGGCTAGGAAGTTATTTTAGATGACCAATGCATCTGAAGATTGAGAATGTAGCGGTAGAATTAATTATAATGGAGGTATTTCCAGAAGGCAAAAATCTCGTAACAATATACCCTTCTATTCAGTACATTGAACAAGTCTGGAAAGTTTGAGGGTATACAAGGCAACTATCGAACACGGTAATTAATTAAATCTTGCCCAAGTACTTTCGATCAATAGATCATCTTCAGGGGCATTTCGTCAGTTGTGGCCTATCCGACATAGTAGAATGTCATAAATGTAAAATTTGGACATAACAATACAAAATACAATACACTAAGACAAACAAACACTTTAAAATTTTTAAGGAGAAGCTACATGTTGTATAGTAGCCGGAGACAGAATGGCTTCTATACAACATGTAGCTTCTTATTAAAAATTTTAAAGTGTTTGTTTGTCTTAGTGTATTGTATTTTGTATTGTTATGTCCAAATTTTACATTTATGACATTCTACTATGTCGTATAGGCCACAACTGACGAAATGCCCCTGAAGATGATCTATTGATCGAAAGTACTTGGGCAAGATTAAATTAATCACCGTGTTCGATAGTTGCCTTGTATACCCTCAAAGTGTAATTATTCGAACATTCAACCTTATATTGAAGTCTGGAAAGAGTCTAAGATTTCTCACAAATAGTATTGTTTTTAGTTAATTTGTTCGTTTTAAATTTAGATAATCACTTGTTGACAATGTACCGTTTAATTTCTGAATAAACTAGTAAAAGAAATTATCGATTTTATTATGTTTTTATATATATTAAATGATAAGCTTTTGTTTTCATTTGTCCATTTTATTTTATAGATGAGTTAAATTGGGAAAAAATTGCAGTCTTCTTTTATCGCGTACAAAGACCCCGTTGAAAATTATAATTTCTTGAAGGATTATCTCTCTTCGATCACATAAAAATATACGAAAAGTTTGATCACACTAATTGTTTCCAAAATATCTTAATTTAACTGAGGTAAGGAGACAATTACTCCTACTGATCTTATATTGTTACAAGTAACTACTTTGTTGTCGAAAATATTTCTATATAATCCGGCTCTGGATTATATTCGATTTCTCAGTTCTCTTATCGTCTCGCTCCCAGCTAAATTGTCCAAGAATAAGAACGAGAAAGATCTAACTGAGACTAGCAAAGTAGAAAGGATTGTTCATTTTCCATCGTTATATTGTGATTTTATGTTTTCTTCGTCTACGAAAGATTTTAACGACATTAAATTCTGCATAACCCTTTAAAAAATAATATTGTATTTCAAACTTTAATTTTTTTTTCCAGGGATCGTTGATATTTGGTCTCGATTAAAAATTTGAAAAGAAATATTGTTTTTGCCTTGTATCGTACAATATCAAATGTTAAAGAGTAGTAGCTTTATTAATTGTAAAATACAATTTTACAATTTAATATAGTTATAACCAATTATATTACAATATAAATTTTTTAGTTAATTATCTTATACTTATCTAATAATATATGTTAAGTCATGGTCAATTTCTAGGCCATCTAGAATCTAGGCATCTAGGAGCATCTATGCCAAGAAGAAAATAACTGAACCTTGCAACTTTATAACACGTGCTGCAAACCCTGCGAAATTCCAAAAGCATGGAGGAAATCTAAAGTGATAGCGTTGTTAAATCCAGGAAAGGACCCACAAAATCCCAGTAGCTACAGACCTATTTCACTGTTTCGCTGTTGTGGGAAATTGTTGATTGCTATCCCACAACAATGAGGATTCAGACCCGGCAAATCTTGCACCTGTCAAGTCCTTGCATTAGCAGAACACATCGAAGAGGGCTTCGAAGCAAAACTTATAAGAGGAGCTGCTTTCGTAGATTTGACAGCAGCCTGTGATACAGTAAGGCACAAAACTTTGCTCTGCAAATTATACAACACTCTCAATGACTACCATCTGGGTAAGGTCGTATATTCCTTACCGCAAATCAGACGTTTTTTCGTTATGCTGAAGGATAAAGAACGTAGGTGGAGAGTAAAAAAACGGCCTACCACAGGGAAGTGTTTTAGCACCAATGCTCTTCAATATATACACAAACGACCAACCTATGCCGACCGAAACCAAGCACTTCCTCTATGCTGACGATCTTGCAATATGTGCTTAAGGATATAGTTTTAAAGAAGTGGAGGAGAAACTTAAAACTGCCTTAAAAACAATGACTACCTGCAGAATTTCCTGAGACCCAATCCCTCAAAAATCTAAGTCTGCCTTTCCACACAGAAACCAACCTATATCTTGAAGTAACTCTGGACCGGTCCCTCGCTTACAGACAACATTGCATAAAAACGAGAGGGAAAGTAACAACTAGGAACGGCATACTCAGAAAGCTAACGAAAAGTAAATAGAGTGCACGTCATGGCCCTTTAAGAACAACGGCACAGGCACTGTGTTTCTCAACTGCTGAATATGCGTGTCCCGTTTGGGGCAGATCTGCCCACACCAAACAAGTTGATACTGCGCTAAATGAGACATGCAGGATAATCACGGGGTGCATAAAACCAACGACACTCTCAAATCTAGCAGCGCATTTTGCAGAACCCTCAACACGCAAAGGCGTTGCAGAGGACATGGAGAAAATTAAACACATCGCGGACGAGCGATATGCCCTATACAAAGCTTGGACACCACGAAAGCGATTAAAATCCAGGAAAATCTTCCTTGGAACAGTACAAGATGAACCAGGTCTCTTCGCCAGGTTCAATGGACCGACCAGATTTTAAAACGTGGAAAACTAGGAATAGATAAGAACGGCAGTCGCTCTAGTAAAATCAAATATGGAAAAATGGGAAAAAATACACCAAGATGTGAACTGTGATTGTGAAAACATAGAATATGGAATATCCTACATGCAGAAACTGTCCTAAACTGGGCCGAAAGTTTATGAATGACATGTCCGGACACTATAAAATAATGTAAGTATGGTCAATTTCTTCAGCAAAAGAGAAGCTGCTTATTTATTTAAGCGTTTCCATCTCTGTTGTTTTAAGATTTTCTTTGTAATTGTTGTTTATGCTCTTGTTTCTATAGAAAAGGGTAATATCGATTGTACACAAGTCTTATATATGCGTATTTTTCCTTCTATCCTCAAGTTCATATTTCTCCATATCACGTATCGTAGGCATCCTGACACTGTTTTATTAGCTTGTATGCGATTTCCTTAAGAGATGTTTCCATAATACGATATTATTATTAGAAGTTTTTATTTTGAAATAAATAATATATAAAGTCTAAGATTTGTTGAGGCCGATTCCTAGAAAGTTGCGAATTTCATTAAAAAACTTGGTGAAGGATGGGTTTCTGTTGTCGACTTTTTGTCTAGTTTTTATACAGGAGTAGTAGTATATACAGATTGAACGAATTTAAAACGGATCATACAATTTAATATATGTCTGTTTGAACTGCATTTGAAATAGTGAGCCAATATAAAACTTGGACAAAAATAAATCCATACTACCTGGCAATCGACATTGTATAAAATATCGTTTAACTATCTGTTTCGCAACAATGTTGTTTGCGTAACAATGTTGCCTATGGCCGTGTAATAATCCAATTTGCGGATCTTTTTAAGAGTTACATCTTCTTCGTATCTTTAAATAAATCGGATATTTGCCTATGTTTTTCATTGTATTTACCAATCTACTACAACAGACTTATAACAAAAATAAACTTAATGGTTTGTAGTTATTTCATTTCTTTCCTGTAAATATTTTATGGTTAACAACTTATTTGAGAAACATCTAGAGGAATTGATTTTGGCAACACCGCTCAAAATATCCATCTATGGGAAGCGATAAGTGGTTTGACAGCATAATAAACTCTTAGATTTATGTGTAGCTTTCAATTTTTATACGTGATGGGCGGAGCAACCTATTTGGGTAGAGTTTTGAATTGTTTCAAAATCCAGCAGCCCCCTGAAGTATTGGATTTTTATAATATAATTATTTGACAACCTTTTGTTGGCCAATCACCTAGAACAAAATTGAGCTGAAATACATAATATTTCGTATGTTCCGAATTTATTTTATTCAATCTGTATGAATAAAAGAGAGATGTATATAATTAGTGATTATATTAAAGATGCATCGCCACCAAGGGTGGGCCAGTGCGTCGCTACAATCAAATTTTTAGTGCCTTATTTTTGTATCGGTGCGTATTAAACGTCTTAAGTAAAAGGCACGAGGCTGAAGACTAGATATAATATTTAAAGGCTATATTGAAGATTCCATTAACATTATGACCAACCTAGCTATTAAATTCACAAAGCAAGTATATCTATTACTATAATCAGCAATAAAAATTACCTATTTAGCGTATATGAATTTTTACCGTGTAACGATTCAAAAATCTTTTTTTATTTTTTTTTTTAAATCTTTTATGCGACCCTCTTTAATTTATTGCGATTTAAGAGAAATGTGTGTTGACAATTAAAATTTACCTGATCATCGATTCTTGCTAAATGATGCAAGCCATTATTCTACAACTCTTGTCTGATTGGTCTAACTCGATCGAAAGATAATGTAGCGTAATTTCGAGAGGAAAGCTGGTTCATGAAAAACACTACGTCTTTCATCTTTGATAGTCGAATAAACCATTGGTGTCGTGTTCTCCCGATAAGTTCTATTAGGTAAGCTTTTATAATTTTTCTATAAGTCTGACCTTTCTCTTATTTTGGTATACTCTTTATGAGTATAAGAAACCGATTCGCCAAAGATTTTTGCTTAGATGAGGAGATATGTTGTGGGATGCAACTTTTAGATCCTCCATATCTCTTTTACATCTGTAGCATTGTCTGTTTTGCTTTTCAAATTTATAGAAGGTACAGATTTAAGCAAAATACTGAATTTTCGTCAATAGAAATCTTCGGATTTCTACTTTCGAGATTTATTTTTGTAAGTTAATATTAGTAACTAAATTAATACTTTTATATAAATAACATATTGTAAACTTCTTAGAAATAAAATACATAATCCACAAGGAAAATAAATTCCTGTATTTGACTGTAAACCACGAATTAAAGAAAAATTGTACATATTTAAAAAAAAACTTTTATAAAAACTATTATCGGGCTACATCACAGAACGTTTTCGGGAAGACGATTCCATCATGAGTGCTATCCTAAAATAAGTATTACCACTTTCATTAAAGCAAACGTGAAAGTTAACATTTTGACCAAGGTTAAAACAAAAATGTGATTTGTTACTTACTGGATTTACACATTTAAAACCACTTAATATATGGGTAAAAACGCATTAAATATATGTAATGAAATTATAATTTCATCATTCAAATATTGCCGCGCTCTACCGAACACAGATTTATTTTGTCCGAACACACATTGTCAGATTTATTTATGGTTAGGAATATTAATTAAGCATTAAGAGTTAGTGACATTGAATCGTTTCTTTAATTTGAGGTAAAATTTTGTGTAAATAATGTAAATAAAACATGTTTTAATAAATCTTTAATTTCAGAAACTCAGTTGTGCTACTAATCAATAAAAGGAACCTTATATATAGTTGAATTAACTTTAAATTACACTTTTGATGTTAAAAAACTTGAATAGCGGTAATGGATTTTGAGCTATGAGTCATTTCGATGCAGTACACAAGTTTACTTGTTATTTACAAGGTCGTAGCTCTTGTCAAAATCCATTACCTATCGTTATAAACGGAATTAGCTGTACTGGCGTTGCTAGCCCTTCAACGAAGTGTATCTGAGGACTTGTTGATAGCAACTGATGAAAATGACATATTGGGACGGACGTCTGAACAAAGCAGTCAATTTTACCGGAGGTCTGTTTTTAAATCATACTATAGCCAACATTGTGTACAATTAAATATCTTAAAATTTGATGAATTATAACAGTAGCAACCATCACTATGTTGGAACTTAAAGCGTAATTTATGCTGAATGGATATGATTTATACTTTATTGTGATTGGAATAAACTTAGATAAAAGTAAATCAGATATATGTATAGATGGTTACCTACTTACAAACAAAACTTTTATCTAACTTCAATCCTACCACAATAATAACTATTTTACAATTCTTAAAACAAACTTTCAGAGTAAATTACACTGTAAATGCAATGTAAATTACACTGTTACATATCTTATAATTAATAAAAGTTTAACCACATTTTTTTTATAAACTTAGCGAACATTTTAACTTTGACGTTGGCTTTAATTAAAGTGGTAATACTGATTTTAGTATAGCACTGTTAATGAAATAGTGATTCCGAAAATATTTTGTGATCTAGCTCGATAGAGTTTTATACTAATATATCTTTTATAAAGGATTTTTTTAAATCTATTTTTTTATATATATTATACTTATGAACACTGCACTCTTTAAACTGCAAAAAAAGCTATTTGGTTTAAAATGCCCTAAAGGCTGATATATTCTTTTGGAATACCCAGATTTTGGATATCTTCCAGCATTTTTTCTCTTTTCACACTATCAAAAGCTTGTTTAAAGTGTATATACAAATTATATAGTTCTATGTCGTATAATAAGCTAAGCTAAGCCATAAGCTTTTTTTGTATTGTTCTAAGTATGAATATGTTTTCTGTAGTGTCTCTATTTGGTCTGAATCCATTTTGATAATTACCAATTATATTTTCGGAGTATTTTGACAATCTAGTGTAGATAATGCCAGAAAGGATTTTGTATATTACATTTAGCAATGTGATTGGTCTGTAATTCTTCTTTTTTAGATATTGGCTGTATAAGGTCAACTGCTCATTCCTCCGGCATTTGCTCCTGTCTCCATATCAACTTTATCAGGTAATGGATACTACCCCAGGGTTCGGGTCCATATTTCAAAAATTCTGCCGAATTCTCTCTGATTCTGTTGAGTTTGACTCTTATTTGGTGAGTATTTTGATATTTTTGTGTCTTTGTTGGACTTTTGAATCCTTCAACATTTTATTTTTTAATTTGGCTATTTTTCCCTTTTACGACTTGTGCGATTTTCTGTGATCTGAGTCAGAGTTTGAACCGCGATACGTTCTGATATAAGTTATGTCTATTGCCCATCTTTTTGAGATGAGGGTGTGATCAATTTGATTGGCTTCATTGGTTCCTGGTATTTTCCATGTTCCTTTATGGATATCTTTTCTCTGGAAGTTAGTGCCGAAAACTACATAATTACATTATTAACTACAAAAGCAAAAGTACACAAAAATCAGAATTTGATATCAACCAGAGGGTACAATAGTATACTTATAACGCAACCCAAAACATGGCTATTTGCTGACAAAATCAAGGCCAATAAGTCAACTGTCAAATTAGCTGACACAAAGTGCCATTTGACAAACATCTACAGGTTAACATTATATCTTATTAATTTATATAATTTTTGAAAAACCATTGAAACCTTTGTTGAAACCATTGAAAAATCAATAGCAAATGTAAAATATAATTTTTATTACATTCAACGTGGTTTAATCCTATATAAATACAATATGTTAATAACTTGTTGCTTTAAGTACAGGATTTCCTAAAATTATTATGCACGCTCATGTATTTCGCTTAGAGTTATTCATAAACAAAAAAATTAGTCATATCTGAGCAAAACAATTGTTTTCATCTTATCTCTCTACTTCATTAGTTTTAACCATATTTTAAACACAAATACACAAACAAGAAACCATTCGTATTCATTCTAAATGATGTCATTCGATTAAGGGATAGATGATACGTTAGGTTTAAAATGAATCAATCTTTCACCTGATAAGATCACTTTGTGTTATTGCGAAAGCCGTTAGGAGTCAGAGAAATGACCAAATTTAAATGCAATGGCTTCCAACTTTAAAGCGCATTTAGATAAGACGTGGCCATCTATTTTTCCAGTCCTTTTGTACGAATGCAATATATTCGTATGTATCAATGGGTCGAGATTGGACTCTATCCTATCTGTGTTTGGAAAGCAAGAACTACCTACAACAATTTTGTTTTCCGAAATTTTGCATAATATATTTAAATTAATCCTACGATAAGATGACATTATAGTTTATAAAAGCTTAAATAATAATATATTGTATCTAATCTTTGAAATATAATATGAAATTCTTTAAAATTATAGTTTCGTAAGTTTTATATTAATCTATTTATATATATATTATATCTTTGTATGTAAAAATCTCTTGTCACGATTTTTGAAGCTAATACTCAAAAACCACTGGCCGATTGCAATAAAATTTTGTGAAATTGTATTTGTTGGTGCAACTTAGATGGTTACTGACAATGATAATGAAGAAGTGCAAATTGTAGATATATAATTTTATTATTTTTTCCGTGTTGATGTAGTGTTACGATTTTTTAAATCAAAGAACATGTTTAGCCACATTTTTTTATATAAACACCATTTTTATATAAATATGTATTTTTTTCTGTAAAATAATAAATGTTTATGCATTTTAATGACTAACACAATCAAATAACAAGAGTTATGGTTTTCTGAAGTTAACTCAATATGTTTAAGATCTTTTTAAAACGGTTTTATCTCGACTTCCTTATTTTGTGGCTTACTATTGTATTGCAATAAGGTCTTCAATTAATTAGCAATTTTGTAAAATGCACATGTTTCGTAAACGTTCTTTTGAAATATATGTTTATTTGAGACCTCTACCATTTATTATTACTACATAGCAATTATTTGGCGACAATGAAAATAATTGAACAGATATTTAGGAGGAAAAACATGTTATTAGTTCAAAATGTCTAGAAATGAAGATAGCCAGCCAATTATTAACGTAGTAAATACTGGCGGTGTAATTTCATCAACCATTTTTAAAGAGGGTATTGAAACTGTTTAATAAGATCTACGATACCGGTCAAATTCCATCGGACTGGTTGAATTCTACATTTGTGCCCGTTCTCAAGAAATCCAATTTTAAGACGTGTAGTGAATATCGCCTTATAAGTTTAATGAGTCACACCCTTAAAGTGTTCTTGCGTATTATCCATTCCAGAATACGAGCAAAATTAGAACACAGCATAAGTAAAACACAGTTCGGTTTTAGATGCTATTTTGGAACTCAAGAGCCCCTTTTTGCAATACAAGTATGCCTTGATCAACAGAAATATGTTTACGTCTTTTTTATCGACTATGAGAAAGCATTGTATACTATCAAACATGCAAAACTCATAGAACTATTACATCTTACAGTACTTGATATTAAGGACATCCAGATTATAAAAATTCTATATCGGAATCAAACAGCCCCCATGAAGAATGGACATATGGTGAGTGAAAACGTAACTATTTCGAGAGGAGTTAGACAGGGCTGTGTTCTTTTACCACTGCTTTTTGACCTGTACACGGAACAAACATTTCTAGAGGCACTGGTAGAGTACAACGAGGGCATCAAGATTAATGGCGTACCAATAAGTAATTTTCGACATGTAGATGATACTGTTATACTGGCCGATAACATCAAAGATTTACAGATGATGCTAAATAGAGTAAATACAACAGGCAACCGATTTGGACTAAAGATCAATAGAAAGAAAACTAAATTTATGGTGATCAGTAAAAAGAACATTTAACATCTATCTGAATATTGAAGCTGAACGTGTTGAAAGAGTACAGCGATTTAAATTTATGGGATGTACAGTAAATGATAAGTGAGACTCAGACGTAGAGATTAAGATCCGAATTGAAATAGCAAGATCCAAATTCATCAAAATGAGAAAGCTCTTAAGCAACCGCAACGTTGCTACCGCTAACGAAGAAGTTAGCGGCTCTAGAAATGTGGCTGTATCGACGGATACTGGGAATATCTTGGACAGACAGAGTGACCAACACAGAGGTATTAAGACGAATGGGTAAAAAGGTTGAATTGTTAACAACCGTTAAAAGGAGGAAAGCGTCATACCTGGGCCATGTGTTCCGTAATGATAAGTACAGTCTGCTACAGCTTATCGTGGAAGGCAAGATTGAAGGTAGAAGAAGTTTAGGCAGAAAGAAGAAATCCTGTCTGAGAAACTTGAGAGAATAGTTTCAAATACCAGAAGCTGCGAACATAATACATGCGGCACAAAACAGAGAAACCTATCGTTTAATTATCGCCAATACTGTTGCAATTTTTCTATACTATTCTACTATTCTTCCCCTCAATCTTAGATTAGTACTACTTCTATTTCTCACAAGCAACGATGATAAAATCCATTTGAGAAAATAGGTCTATGTTGCCATTTAATAATAAATAATAAACAACCAAATAAAAATTAATTTATATAGATATGGTAATATTCAACAATATGTCATTCTAACAAATAATCATAGCCAAATACATTTATGAGAGGGAAATATGCAGGTATTTCGTATTACCTCTAGACCGTTAAATTAATCGAAACAATATCTCTTTGTTTATTATTTATCCCTAGAGAAAACATCAGATCGACATGAATTTTAAACGCCTTGAAGTACACTCTCAGTACCAACCGATATATCTCCCATCACAATATCTGCCCCACCCTTTCAATATAATCCCCAATTAATCAAAATATAGGGCCTCAAGAAAAAAGCAAACTGCAAGAAGTCTTTGCAGACAAAACACTATGGGCGCACTTCAGATTTTTAAGATCAACGAGTCAGTCTAACATATAATTAGTGAAGTCCCTCGGAATGATGAATATGTGACACAAAAGGTGCGCGGAAGTCCTTTATTCCGTAGAAGAAAGCGGAATTCAATACGATCAGATCAAGTCAGATCGTTGCGGCATTACTACAATGCAATTTATGTCTGCGCCCGATTCTAAAGATATTTCGAAGGGGAGAAACTACTTATTACTTTTTTGTTATCGTCTAACGAACTTTTGACGACACACATGATTTATTTATTTCACTTTTTCTAATATCATCGCGAAGTTTACAGTTTCGCGAGCAGAAGTATCAACTGGGGACTTTTGCAATTAATCCTTAAAATATATTACTTTTTAATAAAAAGCAAGAAGAATGTGTTTCTTATATGAATCCATATACATCATCATTTTATTCTAAAAGTAAATCAATAAGCTTACAATTATAGAAAAAAATTCAAACAATAACTTAGATGAATATATTTTTTTTATAATTATGTTTATTTACAATCTACATCATTAAAGAGTATTAAGTAAGTGTGTTACAGGTTTTGCGCGTGAAGGAGAGATATCCAATGATGTCTCACCTTATTCTATTTTGGTTTAGTTTTGAAGCAGATCTTAGGACCAGGTTCTATCTAGTCTTCTTATGGCTGGACCATTGTTGAATAATTCCCTTACTAGCTCATTTATATGGTGAATGGTACGTTCATGTTTTGACTCCCTGGCTCGACGGATTTCTTCTCTGATGAAAGGGATCTTAAAGTCGTAGTGAAGTGTTTGATTACTTAAGGACCATGGTGCATCCACTATCGATCTTAGTACTTTAGACTGGAATTTTTGGGTAATATTTAGCGACGTTGGCTTTGCACAGCCCCATAGGTGTAGTCCATAGAACCAGATCGGTTTGAGTATGGCTTTGTATAGAAGAATTTTGTTTTGGATGGGAAGTTTTAATTTACGTGAGACGTTTGTCAAACTCTCTTTTTAACTGTGGTACTCAGGCTCATAATATCCGGTGCATAATCCGATGAGAGATCATAGCTGAATTCTATTAGACCGTTGTTTCTGGGCACTCCTTTGCTTATGTAGTAGTCCAGCAGATCTGGAAGTTTTCTGGGGTCACTCGGCCAGTACGTAGGGATTCCGTTGGTGCGGTAATCATAGTTGTTGTCGGTCATTGCTTTTAGAAGATTGGACCTTTTGTTGTTGTAAGTCTTGAGCTCCAATGTATGTGTTTCGCATTCCAGTCTTACCCAGCTACTTTGCTGCCAAGTAATAGAAAGAATGCTTTGTATTTATTTGTGGAGATTGCGTGACGAGGTGGGCTATACATTGTAGATATGTTAAAGTGCCATGGCGTTGCATTTATTTATACGATTGCTGCTTGTATTTTTTCTGTTGTATATTTGGCAATACATGATGTGATATGCAGCTGCGGATGATTACTGCTGATCCATCATGAGCTGTACCATCTGGGGATGAGGTGTGCTGTATGTGGTATAGAGTGGAATATTACATCCATATGTAGTTGTCAATTTGATGAAAGTAATTATATAAAAAAAAGAAGTTCAACTCTGGAACCATAGAATTTCAATATTTTATTTGAAGAACTAATATAGTTTTTGTAAGTATACCAGAGAACAGAAGTACGTAAAAAAATGTAAGTACAGTGGATGTTCAAGCATTGAGCGATAAACAGAACTCCAAATCACTGATAGGTGAAGTAGTGAAGGTTTAGTAATTATTTATAAATTGCTTATATTTGACTTTAGGTAACATATTACAAATACGTTGTTTCAAGAATTAACATAAAAGAGGTTACCAGTGTATTTTTGTCACCGTAGTTATCACTTCAAAGGCTCACAAAGAGAAATCAAAAAGAACTCAGTATTTAAAAGCTGTTTAACGAACTTTCCCACTTTCAAAAAATCAAAAAGTAACATAATACTTGTCTTTAATAATTAAGGCGGTAATTTCAAAATTGAGAACATACCGGGTTATCACTAGCATACATGTAAGGCTTCAGAAAATAACCTTAATAGCATTAATCTGATATTCATTACATCAATCAAAATATGTACTATCTATATATAATGCATTTATTGTAATATATTTATTTATTTATTTGTTTATATGAATCAAGTTCGTAAATATTTTAAAAGTTCATTACATTAATTATTATATAGAATATGTAAAGTAAATGAAAATAAAACCAAAGGGTGACATATTTGACTCAATTTACTCATGCCACTTCTTTTATTAAGTGCAGTAGGATGTTTAAGTATATACCATATTTCAAAAAGCTGCCATTTAGTATAATTCTTTTTACTAAAAAGAATTTTCATCTCTTCAAATTTACCTAATGTTTAGTTATAATTAAATGTTTTAATAAGGCACAAGAATATTTGGATAAGTTAATGTCTCAGCAGTGTGAATTTAATCTATACTTCAGTAAAGATCTAGTTTGTCCTATGTAACATATGTTACATTCTGCACTAGGTATGTGAAAAACAACATTAACTTGTTCATGAGAAGACCAAGAAGTTTTGGTTTAGGCAAACCAAAGTTCCTGGCAGTCTTAGTACTCTTTGCTACTTTACTCTACAAATGTTTTAGACAATTTGATAGTTTAACCTTAACTTGAGGAAATAAGGCAGGGATGAATAATGAGATGTTGGTGAAATCAAGGGTGTCTCAAGTGTTGGCTCTTGCAGAACTGTATTATTCTAGATTGACCTTAATTAGTTAGCATTATATTAGCCATTAGGTAAGGTACCATATCTCTTATGGAGAGGAAATTAGGATAAAACGTATTTATTTATTAAATAAGAAGAATAGGAATTTTCAATAAGAAAACTTCTTAATAAAAGAAAGGATTTCTTTCCATAAATCGTATGTGTCAACCTATGTAACCTTAATTCGATGGCTTCGGCTTCGATGAAGATGATTTTATATTTAAATGGATGACAAGAATGAAAGTTAAAAAACCTGTTGAAAGCCATTGATTTCTTATACCAACTTATAACCAAACTATTATCAGCCCTCCTGATGACACGTAGATTCAAAAACAGTTTGCTATTTGTGGTGGAGTCCTCTAATTCACAAGTAAACTGTAGATGAGGATCAAAAACATTAAACACTGACGGTGCTCAAAGTCTTGTCTAGTGGTAATGCTAATAAAAGGGGTTTGAAAATCCTTCTTCTTCTTCTTCTTTTTATGTAGACATAACTCTGTCTGTATTTTAACGAGCCTCCAGTAAGTGGCCGTTTCATCGTTTTTGTGGTCTTCTCTGATCGTCTTAGTATTGGGGAACCGCGTCTTGTTATCTTGACTACTCTATTTATTGTCATTTGGCTTATATGATCGTTCCATTCTTCTCTTCTATCTCTTACCCAGTTCTTAATGTTCTCCATCTTGCATCTACGTCATATATCTGTACTTCCAGCTCTGTCCCATAGTGTTTTATAATAAGTACATTATTGGTCTAATGACTGTTTTGTAAATTCTGCCTTTCATTTCTTTCCCGATACTTTTATTGCTACAGAATAATTAATTCAGGCAACGTGTGGCTCTGTTTGCTTTATTCGATTGATTTTTCACTTCAGTTTCGAGCTTTCCGTAGCTAAATAATATGATGCCTAGATATTTAAACTCCATCAGTTGTTCTATTATGTAAGCTTCTAGCTTCAGTTTATATCTTAGCAAATTTGATGTCATAATCATGCATTTTGTCTTTTTTGGGGAAATTAACATGTTAAATTTTCTGGCAATTATATTAAATTGGTGCAGCATACAAATTGCGTTGTCTTTATAGCAGATTATTTTAAGTTGTTTTTCTTCCATTTTTTAGTTCTTTCGTTTTTTATTATTTCATCCATAACCAGGTTAACCAATAGAGTATTCAATGAATCTCCCTGTCCCATCTCCAATTGCCAGATTCAATAGGGTCGGTTAGTTCTTTTTTTTCTTTTACTTTTATCGTGTTGTTTTGGTATATATTTTTGATCGTTTTAATTATACTTCTTATTCATGTACCATGTCCTTTCAGAACGTTGGTTACCATCATACCTATTTTAATTTTATTCACTGCTACCCTAAATAACATGCTTGTATCTACACTATACCAATCTCGCAAGTTCTTCAACCATGAGGTTCTTCTTCGTCCTGGACTGCGTTTGCCTGCTATTTTTCCTTGCATGATATTTTGTAGCAATATATATTTGGGACCTCTCATTACATGTCCGAAATATTCCAGCTTTCTCTGCTTGATGCTTTTTATGATCTCAGTAGTCTTGCTGAAACGTTCTAGTAATGTGGAGTTACGAATCTTCTCCACCCAGGAAACTTTTAAAATTCTTCTATAGCACCACATTTCGAAAGCCACAAGGCGATTTAGATCGATTTTATTCACAGTCCAGGACTCGACAGCATAAAGTAAGACAGAGAACACGTAGCAGCGAAGTAGGCGGATCCTTAATGCCAATTTTAGGTCTCTGTTACATAACACCTTGGACATCCTTCTAAAAGCAGCTCTAGCCTGCTCTATTCTGGATCTAATTTCGCCGTGATTTTCTGCATTACAATTTAATTGCTGTCCAAGGTAGACGATTTTATCAACTTTGATTATACCTAGAGATATATCTCTTACGTACAATAAGTGGATAACGCCATTAATTTAACCCGGTCGAATGCCTTTTTAAGGTCTTCTTCTTCTTCTTCGTCTAGCCATTCACGTCCACATCTGAACAAGCCTCTTCCTTTTCATTGTTTTTTATTGTACTCTACTTGTAGCCAATTTTTCCCGGCAGTCCTTTTCAGATCATCTGTCCATCTCATAGGAGATCTGCCTCTGGGTCTTTTGTGTTGGTATGGTCTCCAGGTTAAAATTGATCTGTGCCATTTGTTTAAATCGCTCCTAGCTACATGTCCAGCGTATTCCCATTTCAACTTTAATGATTTTTGTACCACATCGGTGACTTTGGCTTTCTGTCTTATCCATGTGTTTGTTTTGTTGTCCTTAAGTGATATACCTAGCATTGCTCTTTCCATCGCGTGTTAAGTGACTCTAAGTATATTCATATTCTTTTTTGTGATTGTCCATGTTTGTGCCGCATAAGTTAATATCGGAATAATGCATGCATCAAAAACTTTAGATTTAAGATGTAATTGAATTTGTTGATTTCTGAGTATATAGTTCAGTTTACCGAATGCTGCCCAAGCTAACGTTCTTCTTCTTTTTATTTCTTCAGTTTGAATTTTCCTATTTAGTATTATTTTTTGTCCCAAGTATATATATTCTTCAACTTTTTCTATAACTTTATCGTTTATTATTGTCACGGTGTCTTCGGAGTGCATAACTTTTGTTTTGTTTAAATTTATTTTCAGTCCTATTTTAGAAGATTCGGTATGTAGTTCTAAAAACATGCTTTGCATTTCTTGTAGGTCAGTAGCTATCAGGATTATGTCATCTGCAAATTGTAGATTACTGAGGTAGCGGCCATTGATGTTTATTCCCTTATATTTCCAATTTAGGTTTTTAAAAACGTCCTCCAAAACTAAGGTGAACAGTTTGGGTGATAAAGTATCTCCCTGTTTGACTCCCCTGTTTAATGGTACAGGGTTCGTGTGTTCATTTTCATTTAGGTAGTATGTAGCTGTAGCTTGGTTCATAGTTTCTTTCATTAAGTTAATATATCTATATATATATATATATATATATATATATATATATATATATATATATATATATATATCGTAGTCTACAAATGCTAGGAAAACCGGAAAGTTGTATTCGTTACATTTTTCTATTAATAGTTTTATGGTTAACAGGTGATATTTTTGTGGTTAACAGGTGATCGGAAGTTGAATAGCCTTTTCTAAAATCTGCCTGACCTTTCGTAGACCTTTTTAAGGTCTACGAAACATAAATATGCCGGTTTGTTGTATTCTAATGATTTCTCTTGCACTTGCCTTATTATAAATATAGCGTTGGTGCATGATCTTCCCGGTCCAAAACCTTGTTGTTCTTCTGTTAGTGTTATAATTTAATTAAGTTTATTTGTTATCACTTCAGTTGTTAATTGTAGTGTTGTGTTTAATAAATTAATTCCTCTATAATTCTCCGGATCCGATTTGTCTCGCTTTTTAAATAGAGGTATTAGTTTGGTTGATCTCCATTTTTGAGGAATTATGTTTTGTTGGTTAATTCTGAACAACTCAGAAACTAAAATAGTTGAATCCTGTAAATTCATAGTGAATGAAAAAATTATTCCAGATCGCAAAATAAAACTGAACTACGTTTAATTGTACTTTTTCTTTAATTTCTTCCTCATTTTTCCTTCAAATATCTATGATGTATATTATTTGCATAGATATGCATAAGGGGCTTTGTTCACTTATGGAATTGCCTAAAGATAGCGGTATCAATTTTCCGAACCGTTAAAAAAGAAACAGTTTATACACTTTTTTATAAATTACTTTTACCAAAATAACAATACCAAAAGTGTTAGTTAACTTAAATTACCTGTATATATTCGGTGCCGTATCCTCACTACTATCATAAATGTCATTATATCGACCTATCAGTCAGATACGTCTATTTATAACGACCGTCGCCTTGCAGCAATATCAAGATCAAGCATTAGGAAGAATAGTTTCAGTAGCATATTGATTATATGGTTATTTCTGAAGGATACTTAAAATATTTATAGATTATAGACATTCTATTTTCGATTCAGGAATGTGTGAGCCAACTTGATTAAAATTACTTGTATTTTATGTGGGTTTGATTGATGATATAGAAAAAATTTAGTGTTTTTAAGAATATCCAAAAGGCTTAGTTTATGCAGAATAAGTGCTTGATTAAAACAAATTATAATATCAGAATGCAAGACTATCGGGCAATAACGTTACTGAATATAGCCCGCAAGATACGTGATACAAGAAATATCGTATACGAGAGACTAAGACCTTACGCTAGACTAATTGTTGGAGCATATTAATTCAGATCCTGTAGGCAGAAATCCACAATAAACCAGATATCCGTCTTGAGACAGATCCTAGAAAAAAAAAAAACTAGTGAATTTAATATGTACAGAAACCATTTTTTCATTGATTTTGAGACAAAATCTTTTAACCAGACACTGAAACAGTTTAATACCAATATAGATCATTGTAATGGTAAAAGAAACACCCAACGTACAGAGCAAAATTCTAATTCAAAGTAAACTAACAAATATAGTCAGTGTTAGAATATTCCTACGACAAGTAGATGCCTTATACTGTATCATATTTAACAATACATTAGAGAAAATAATCAGAGATTCAGAAGTCAACACAAGAGGGACAACAATGTCAAAAGGTGTCAAAATTCTATCGTTTGCAGATGACATGGAAATCATAATAAGAAGCAAAAAGGCATGGCATTTAATTCGATGAAAAGCGTGGGACAAAAAAGTGACCTACAAATTAATAAAATAAAAACCAAAAAATATCTAAATCAACAGGAATGAGAGACTTACACAATGTAACCATGAAAGATTACAACATTGAAAGCTTTAAAATATTAAAGTAACAAACTTTAAAAGTTTAAATGAAAGATAAATTTTACCATTTAAATTTTAATAGAAATATAAACTGTGAACACTAAATTGTAGTGTTAGATTCAAACTAGAGTGACAGAATATTAATGTTTAAAATTGACTTCAAAAATGGGAAAATCGCAATAGCTTGTGTATCTAAGCTTCTGTCCTAATAATTGACACTATAGCAGATGTTAACAACTCTAAGTAAGTATATGATTACACTCTTATTTGTAATTATGATTTCTTCTTATCAGTACTATAAATACTGTACTTATTAAATATTGTCAAATATTTTTTAGCAGCACAAGTATTAAATTTATAATTGTTTTAATTCATATTTATATTGGCGTTATAATTCATTTTAATAAAAATTCGCCATCGAGTAGTATGTTCGCCAAATATAAAGCAAGTTGCTTAAGTATATCTAAGCAACTTGTGGATAATATTTGTAGAACACATAAAAAAATATAAAGTAAGTTTGGAATAGTAAAATTTTTTTTTTATTTTTTTCAATCTGTTTTGAAGTATTTGTTTGTCGTATTAGTCCAGTAGTCCCGTCGTCATAAATTTTACTTCAAAAAACGAGACGAACAAGCTGAATTTTGCTAGAATGTCAATTTTGGGACCCTCTGGCTTCCGCTTAATATATGTAAATAAAAAAAAGTAAAAAAAAAAATAAACAAAAAATATAAAAAACGAAACAAACGAATTAAAAAATTATGTGAATGTTAATATGCAAAAAACCCTAACTGACAACAAACAAATTATGAATGTAAATAAAAAGTGGTATTATATAAAAAACACATTATTGAAACCAGCTCAAGAAAGTTTAATACAACATAGGTCAGAGGCTAAAAAACAGTGGATGACAGAAGAAATACTATTACAGATCGAAGAAAGAAGGAAATATAAAGAAAAAAATCAACAGAAGTATAAAGAAATACAACGAATAATTAAGGAAAAATAAAAACAGCTAAGGAAATCTATTTGATGAAACAATGTAAAGAGATAGAAGAACTAGGAGTACGTTAGAGAACTTTTCCAAGAGTTAAAATGCAGAAAATACAAATATTAAATCCTTCAGACAGACAGAAGATTACCATAGATGAAATGATCACGATAGAAAAAATATGCTATCAAAAACTCTAAAGACAATAAGGCAGTTGGATTAGATGAAATACCAGCAGAACTGTTAAAACTAGTGGAAGAGGATAACTTAGAAGTATTGGCAGATTTATTCAGCACGGTGTACGATACGGTAATTATACCACAAGAGTGGCTGAAGTCAGTATTTATAACCATCCCCAAAAAACAAGCAGCAAAAGAGTGCTCTGATTATCAAACACTGAGCCTCATGAGTCATACTTTAAAAGTTCTGCTGATAGTGTAGATGCGGCATCCTTTAGTTCAAGAAATTTATAAAACTAACAGTATACCCACTTCTTAAGGTGTAATGTCTCTACCATCTAGATAGTTTTCCGTATCGGCATTCCCGGTAATAAAAAAATAGATCAGGCTTTCAACCTTAGCTTCTGTCCTAAATGGTCTACATTCAAAAGTACTTCTTCTTCTTAGGGTGCCTGTCCGTTCCGAACGTTGGCGATCATTCTGGCTATGATGACTTTGTCGGTTGCTATACGAAATAGCTATGTTGAGGTTTTTCTATACCATGCTTTTAGTTTAGCAAGCCAGGATACTCTTCTTCGTCCTGGGGTCCTTTTTCCTTCAATTTTACCTTGCAAAATACATTGAAGTAGCTCGTATCTGCCTTGATTTCTCATTATATGTCCCAATTACTGCAGCTTACGGCCCTTTATAATGTTGACCAAAGCCGCCGTTGTGTTCATCCTCTGCAGGACTCCTTTATTGGTGACTTTATCTGTCTATGGTATCTTTAGGATCCTTCTTTATCACCATAGCTCAAAAACCTGAAATTTCGATAAAGTTTCCGCCTGCAATGTCTACGTTTCTACTCAACATGTTTAAATCCGCAATGGACTAAAGCATATATGGTCAAGCAACAACAGCATTATTCTTGGCCAATCAACTGGAACACAATCAAGCACATTACACGAGATACGACAGACTGATATTTCCAATTATGCCTAAAACAATAAAAAGCAATCATCCGAAGATTAAGAATTGGAATACCCGATTCCCACATAAATACTTAATGAATACCGAGCTGAAGCCCAACTGCAAATCCTGCTTTAGTGTCTTAACCGCGAAACACATCCCATCGAGTGCCCTCGGAATGCGACGCAAACAACTCAACACAAACTTGAAGCATTTTAAACTCATCCAATCAAGTTCATAATCTAATTAGTTTCTTGACAGATATTCAGTTATTTAACAGAATATGACTTTTTGTTTTTATAATCTTTAATAAAATATTTAACAGTTTGTTATAATGAACATTGCAGCCGGGATAATTTGACGCGCATACGGGTAATGGTCTCAATCTTTTTAAAGAAAAAAATGGTACGTCACTGAGCTATTTCAAATTAAAACTTATTTTTGATTTCTTCGTTTAAAGTAATTACTATTTAAATGGGAATAAGCCACAATTAAAGGTTAAAATACGTTTATTGACGTTTCAATTTTCACTTCGGAAATCATTCTCAAAATACAAACATTTGTAAATTTACTAATGTTTGTAATGATAGAAATGGTAGAAGAATTCTGCTACTATAAGGATCACTGGTAGACTACAAAAATAACACATCCAACGAGATAAAAAAGAGAATATGCGTGGCTAACCGCTGTTATTTTGGCCTGAGCCCTTAACTAAGAGCGAGAAGTATGTCATTAGCAACAACGTGCAAACTTTATAAAACAATAATACGCCCAGTGCTCACATACGGATCGGAAACATGGGCAATGACGACCCGAGATGAAAATTTATTATGAATCTTTGAAAGAAAAGTATTAAGGACCATATATGGCGGAGTAAACGAACAGGGTCTGTGGAGAAGGCGATATAACTTTGAACTCTATAGACTTTTTGGTGATGCAGATATTGTGAAGACCATCAAAATAAACCGCCTAAGGTGGGTGGGACTCACACAAGTAACACATTCATGATTTATATATTTTTCCTCCCTCTGATAATTTTGAGCTTCACACCTCCTTGTTAATTCCTTTTGAAGGCAATGATAATAGAATTTTTCTGTCTACGGACAAGATGGAATGTTTCTTATGCAAACAATCAGGACATGTTGCTTCGAATTGTCCCAATACTTCATTTGACAACTTAACATCTGAAAATCCTACCCTTTCTCATGAGCATGACCTTAGTTCCCCCACCGAAATAACGTCACAGCAACAAAATAAACAATCTCCATCTCATTCTGAACCGTGTCCCTCCCAAACAAATCTGTCTGATCCGTCATCCTCCCCAGAGAATTGCGAAAATGATACAATATCTGAAAAGTCAGATAAACTATGTTTAACTTCTCAACATTCACAGAAGAGGCTACGCTCATCTGTATCATCTATAAGCGATAATAACCTTCAATCTGGGGAAAACCCCGCAACAGAACAAACTATGTGTCATCCCAAACAAACAGTTCCTAGCTCCTCCAATACAAAAAAAAAAACGAAAACTTAGTTCTTCTCTCGACCCCAGTTTATCCACTGACTACAAGCAAGTAATCCATGCCTATAAACAAAACCCAGAACCTTTTGCAGTTCCTCCTGATAATATAATTGCCTTTATTGAGAATGCTTTCGATAGCGGTGACCCTGTCTCATTTATTTAGTTGCACGTAATTTTTTAAAGGTTAATGAAAAGGGCCGTAACTGATTAAAAACTTTTTTTTAAGTGATTAAAGGCAATGTATTAAACTAATGATGCCACAAAATTCGTTTGATTTAAACGTACTCAAAAGTTTGGGGGGATTTAGGGCTGCACAACCCCCCTTAAAATTTTTCTGTGCGCTTAGATTTTGTTGCTTCTTTTGTATCAAAAATGCTTTTGGAACAAGAAAGTAACATGTTCATTTTTATTACAAAATGTCAAGTAGTTTAGAAGATAATGCAAAAAAAAAATTTATTTTGTAACTTTAAAGGGCTGTAACTCTTTTTGTGTACACTTTTGTACTAAGATAAGTTGGATTCAATCAATTCGTTTTTGTTCCCGGAATGCGTGATCTAATTTATGACATATCTTTTTGGAACACCCTGTATATAATTTGTATATTATATAATTTTCAGTTGAACCATTCGTGGATTAACTTTTGTTTGTAAATTATGACTGTATATTATTTTTAATTATTATGCCCTTCAATATAAACTCCAATTATTCTAATTAAATTAGTATCTTACACCCAATATTTTTTTATTGGCTGATAACCTAATTACGGTGAGCATTTCCGTTAACCATGTATTAAGGATGTTTTGATATGTCAAGATATGTCAATAATAATAATTTAATATAACCGGTTATTTCCAGTTTGAAACGCGACGCGTCGTCTCCAGCTCATCCCTAATTCGCAAAATTTCTGACAAAACACAGATATAAACCATAGTTATCTAAATATTTGTTTATCTATGTGATCCACAGCTGTGATAAATATATTACAATTCGCAGAATTTGATTTTGCAAACTGCTGCTAAGAGCATTCGTTTTATCAATAATTTTGTCTTCAAAATGACAAGATTTCTTATTTTAAACGATTTCTACATATTCTGCAACTATCTTTTTGTATTTTATTTTCTTTTGATTTTATGTTCCATTTTTGGTTGTTGCATTTTTAAGAAATGTTTGTTTCTAGTTGTAGGTGTTGACCGTGTTGTTGATTTATTGTAAAACTTTCTTTGGGCTTTATGTAAGTTGTTCTAAATAGATTTTTGTCAATCCATTCAAGTTATATGTAGAATGTACCGGGTGGTCCAATAAGCCGATCTCTTGGCTATATATCAGAAACTATTCATGTTATAACTTTAGGAGAAAAAATTCCGTAGTAAAAGTGGTCAAGAGAAATCGCTGGAAATAACTTTCAAGTTAATGGGTTAACCGCTAGGGGGCGTAACCTGTGAATAAAAATTTGAAAACCAGTTTTTTGTGAAATATGCCCAATTATATCAAGTGTTAAATAAGTAAACTAGAAAGAGGCCTAAATTACACACAAAGTTGTTCGAGTTCTTTGTTTTTTATTTTTTCAAATAAAGGGTGGGGGAGAGTGGGAAAGTATTTGTGGATAAATACCTATAACTTTGGTTTGGATCAACCGATTTTAACGAAATTAGTGTCATTAGAAAGAGTATGGATGATTTAATTTATATTTACTATAAAACAATTAAATTTAGTTTTAATTGTCATGGGTAGAGGGTACTTTTGAATAGAAAAAATTGAAATTTATTTGTCTTCAAAATATTTAAAGGAAACACCTACTTATTGTAAATTGTAATGGAACTGGATTAAAGTCGTAACAAAACGGCGAAAACCGTATGTTGATAGCTTTTGTAAAACTCGAGATATGAATAAAAACGCATAAACATAAATAAGTATAGTATTGACTCACCCTTTATTATAACTTAAAATTAAATATGTGAAAGATTATACAAACATATCAACCATTAAAACTTAATGCCGAATTAAATGTTCAAATTGTTTTCCATGCGCGTAGACATAACAGCTACTTCAATCTCAGCTGTTGATATACTATTTATTGCGTTTATAATGCGCTGTTTCATCTCGACTCGCGTAATTTGGTGAAGTTTGGTACACTAAGTTTTTCAATCTTCCCCACAGATAAAAGTCAAGATATGTTAAGTCTGGAGATTCCCCTTCCAATCCATTAATTTGGATAACTTGCATACAAATAATCTCGATCTCGTCTAGAAAAGTGCGCAGAACACCCACCATGTTGTAATATATCTATTCTTGTTTGTAAGGAAATATCTTCCAATAAAACAGGCAACTGATTTTCCAAAAAATCCAAATATTTTTCGCCATTTAAAGTTATATCTAAGAAATATGGACCTACGATCTTTCCATCAACTATACTACAACAAACATTAAGTCTCCATCTACCTTGATAATGCATATTGTGCAGATTAACACCACCCGCACTATTAAACGTAGCCTCGTCTGTTCACAAAATCTTTGACATGATACGCGATTGTTCTTCTAGCAGACCTAACATCCAATTGCAGTAATTCAGCCCTGCTTGTAAAGCTCATGCTCATGTAAAGCTTTTTGGAGAACTACATGATAAGGATGCAGTCTAAAAAACAGAACAAATATTGGTAAAAAAGAAACCACTATATTTACTAAAACCCAAAAATCTTGAAAAATCTACAATTGTTTCACAAGATAAATCGTGCATAAGTATTTTTAAGAAACAGATAAAAGGATAAAAGCGCCGTGTTGCCGTTTTATCGGAATATTAAAATAACAGTTGAATCTAAAGTTTAAAGGGAATTCCAAGTTTCTTACCTAGACGTTCACTTTATAATATGAAAAACTAACCTGTGATGTTTTAAATTCCTTAGAACAGTAGTTTTGGGTATGTTTAATTCTATAGAGATTTGCCGACTACTTATATGTGGATTCTGTTGAATTAAAGCAAGAACATTGATTGAATTATCTTCGGTCATATCTCTACTACATCGTTTAAAACAAGGACGATGAAAACTACCAGTTTCTCTTAATCTTCTTACCTTTCTTTCAAATACTTCTTTGTCATAATGTCTCCTGTCAGAATATCTTACAGAATATATACGTAAGGCAATAGCGGCATTTTGGTGACATTCGAAATAAACTCCAATCATATCATACAATTCTGGATCATCACGGATTATTAGTACTCATAATTACTAATTACTAATATTACCAATAGTAATATCTATTGAAAAAAGTGGAATCTTCAATTCGGATTATAATATAACACTTTCGAAAAAACTATTTTAATTATATAAAATAAAAATGCGGTTTGTGCCATTGTATTACGAATTTATTTCAGTTCCATTATAGTTTACAATAAACAGGTGTTTCCATTAAACATTTTAAAGAAAAACGTATTTTAATTTTTTCTATTCGAAAGTACCCTCTACCTATGACAATTAAAACTAAATGCAATTATTTTATAGTAGATGTAAATTAACTTATCCATTCTCTTTCTAATGACACTAATTTCGTTAAAATCGGTTAATCCAATCCAAAGTTATAGGTATTTATCCACAAAAACTTCCCCACTCTCGCACACCCTTTATTTGAAAAAATAAAAAAAATTACTTAAACAACTTTGTGAAGAATTAAGGCCTCTTTCTAGTTTACTTATTTAACACTTGGTATAATTGGGCATATTTCTAAAAAAATTGGCTTTCAAAGTTTTCTTCACAGGTTACGCCCCCTAGCGGTTAACCCAGAAACTAGAAAGTTATTTCCAGCTCCTAAAACTCCTAAAGTTATAACATGAATAGTTTCTGATATATAATCGAGAGATCAGTTTATTGGACCACCCGGTACATGTGGAAGTTTCTTTTCACATTTATAAATGTTTTATTATTTTTGTATTATTTTATATTATAGTAACATTCCAAATTCCTATACATTACATATTGTACAAATTTCGCTACTTTATCAAATTCTATTTCACCCTGTTCATACATTTTAATTCTTATAAATATTTTTCCACGAGTTGCATTCGAAAGACCACCTTCATCCCTATCTATTCCTACTTACAGTTAGGTCCATCAGTAAACACTGTAATAAACCGTAATAAACCTTTTAAAAGATACCGCTTGGCTTCTTTTTAGGGTGCCTGTCCGTTTCGAACGATGGCGATTATTCTGGCTATGACTTTGTTGGTTGCTATGCGGAAAAGCTGTGTTGAGGTCTTTCTATACCATGCTCTCAAGCCAGGATATTCTAATTCATCCTGGGGCACTTTTTCCCTCAAGTTTACCTTGCAAAATGCATTGGAGTAGCTCATATCTGCCTTGATTTTTCTGCCTGCCAAAATCCTGAAGTTTTGATAGAGTTTCTTCCTTTAATGTTCACGTTTCTACTCCGTACATAAGCACTGAGTACATGTAACATTTAAGGAGCCCGATTTTTGTTTCTAGAGTGAGGTCATGGCTCTTGAACACAGAGCTCATAGTCAAGAATGCACTTTTTGTCTTTCCGATGCGACATTTAATCTCTTGGGAATTGTCCCGCGACTCATTGATTTTAGTTCCCAAGTAGTGGTACTGTGAGACACGTTCAATTCTCATTTGGTTCACATACAGATTTGCTCCAGTTATGTTTTGCTTGCTGATGATCATTAGCTTGGTTTTGCTGGTGTTTATATCCAGTCCATATGTTCTACTTGTTTCCATTATTTTGTTCATTAGGTTTTGCATACCTTCTATGGTTTTGAAAACCACTATTGTATCATCTGCATACCGCAGGTTCTCTTCATATTTTCATCAATTCGTATTCATATTTTTCATATTTTTTTCATATTTTTCATATTCATATTCATATTTTTTCTTTGATCTTAAATAACATTTTTTTTAATATTTTGTGTAACCTCCTTTAGCTTCGATGACAGCTTTGAACCTCCTTGGCATGCTTTGAATGTTTCTCAGGCAGTTTTATTTTATTTCATCATTTCTTTGCCTAATGGCAATGAGTCTCTCAATTAACTGCTGCTTATTTGTATAAGTTTCCTGGTCAATCCCCCTTTTCATAAGCTACCATAGATTTTTAATCGAATTGAGGTCTAGGGAATTACCTGGCCACTTCAGTACTTTAATTTTCTTATTCTCCAGGAACTATGTTACTGTTTTTACCTTATGGGACAGTGCTGAATCGTGCATAAAGGTACAATCCTCCGATTCGCCAAACACAGTCTGTAACTTGTGGCATGAGCTTTCTTTCCAGAACGTCAATATACTGATGTTGATTCATCATTCCATTCAGACTGTACAGCCTCCCTGTGCCCTTACTGCTGATCACAGACTATACCATGATCTTGAGACGATGCTTTACTCGCTCCACTATGCGATCCTTGTGATATTTTTCACCCACTCACCTTCGGACGAAGGCCGACTTATCCATGAGTATCTTCACTGTAGACTCATTGGAGAAACAAACCTGTTAATAAAAAAACCATAAGATATTTTTTTAGGATAAAATAGTGGTTATAGGGATTTAAACTTTAGCAGTGACGTAATTTACTTTATTCCGATCCTCAACTGTCCAATTTTGGTATTCTTTTGCTCATTCCAGTCTCTTTTTCATCATTGCGATGGTCAAGTTTGGTTTTTTGGAAGTACGACATGATTTGAAACCCTGCTCAGCAAGCCTTCTGCGGACTGTCATGTCAGAAACTGGCTTTCTTCTTGGCTTCTTTCTATTGTTTACCAAGATATCCCTCATTTTTCTTTCGTCTTTGGGTGAAGTAACACGGTTTCGACCACATTTTTGGGCACGCTGGTGAGTCAGGTCTTTGTTGGTATCATTTTTTTTCTTGATATTGCTCACTATTGCTTGCGCTACTTGGTATTGTTGAGCTATCTGACGTTGGGAAAGCTTTGTATACAATACAAGTGTCTTTATCTCCACCAATTTAGACACAGGGACATCTTTAGCCTTACCTATTATGATTTTCTCTTCTAAGTCTCTTGCCGTCATTGCTTCATCAATATCGTTGCGCCAACTTCTCCGTGGTCGTCCTCTCTTTCTTCTTTCAGGAGGGATCCATTCCAGTACTCTTTTAGGCCATCTGTACTCTGGCATTCTTTCAACATGTCCGAACCAGATTAATTATTTTCTTTCTATGTCATCATTGATATATCGTTCCATTTTCATTTCATTTCTTATTTGTTCGTTTCTAACTCTTTCCAGTTTCGATCTACCCCAGCTTCGTCTCAGATAATCCATTTCTGTCGTCATAAATTTGTTTTTATTTAGCTTTGGTAAAATCCCATACTTCTGCACCGTAAAGTGCAATACTTATGGAATATACTACCATAAACGTGATTTTTGGTTTCTCGTCGAACTGTTTTTGACCAGAGAAGAGAGTTTAAGGCACAGGTCGCTACTCTGCCATTGTTTATTCTTTCCCTGATTTCATCTGTGCTATTTCCATTCTTGTTGAAAATGACCCACAAATATTTGCATGATTTCACGCCTTTGATTTTGTCGTCTTCCAAGACTAGGTCACATATTTCATCTGTTTCCACTGAGAGATATTCACATTTTGTCATATTCATGTTTAGACTTGCTACCTCATATTCTTCTTGCAGTTTTCTTACCATATAGCTAAGATCGTAGCTGTCTTCGGCAATTACTACCTGGTCATCTGCAAAAAAAAGTGTATATAGCGTGTTTTCTTCCACCGTTATTCCCATGTTTCTACATTTTTTTACCCATTTTACTAAGGATCTATCCAAATAGATTTTAAATAAGGTGGGTAACAGACAGCAGCCTTGTCTTAGTTCCTTTGTTGTTTGAAAAAGAGAGATGATTTCTTGTCCCATTTTATTTCTTGCAAAGTTTTGTTTGTAGTATTTTTGAGTGGCGTTGATAAGAATTGGGTTTATTTTTAAGTTACACATTTTTATCTATAGTCGTGAGGTCGGTACACTGTCATATGCTTTTTCCAAATCTACTAAAGCTATATGGGGTTCTCTATTTCTCTGCACTCGTTTTTCCATTGAAATTTTTAATGTGAAAATATTATCAATAGTGGAGCGTCCGGCCCTAAATCCCGCTTGTTCTTCGGGTTGTTTGTCTTTAGTATTATTTTTTAACAGGTTTCGTAGTACTTTTGGCTATAGTCGGCCTATAGTAGCAATCACTGAATCCCTCTTTAGTTTTTAGGATCCGTCTTTGTGCCTTTTTTGTGTATTGGAGAGATATACGATTGTCTCCATTCTTCTGGAACTTTTTCTCCGTTTAAGCATCTTTCGAATAATTTTCAGATCATTTCAAACAGTTTTGATGATCCATACCTAATCAACTCTGGATGTATTCCGCTTGGGCCTGGAGATTTTCTTAATTTCATTCCCTTAACTGCTTCCTTCACTTGTTCTATTGATATTTCTATTCTTTCTTCTACTTTCACTTGTTTATTTGTCTGTTTAAACCTTTCTCTTCTCTCTGTTAATATAATAAAATGAAATAATATAATATTAATATCATATAATAAAAAAAATTAGTAAAACGTTATCGTGCAAATAATGGTATTTAATATATTATAAAAAATGTCAAGCAAAAATTATTTGCATCGAATACTTCTTTTAGTTTACAGCTATCCATCAATTCAAATTCAAAATATTTAAAACTTAGACCTTGTGTACGTACACAGTCGCTTATTCCACACCCAAACCCCCCTATTCACTTTAATTTGATGTCATTGTTAATGCAATTTGGACAACGGTGTGCGGCATCCTTTAGGAAGCATATGTCTTTACAGCGCAACCCTAATCTGCTTCCGTTAGGACCGGGTGTGATGTAACAAAGAAGATTTGTAATTCGTACATCACATTCATGAAATATCTGCAAATTTTAGAAATCCCAAATTGAATTCTCACTGAGCGTCACCGAGCAATGCTGTGGGTCAATAAAGATGAGCACAATAGCAGGTATGTGAAGCTCGACTAAGCCAGACAAGACATTCTTTGTGGTTTTAATTATGTTATTGACAGACAAGTACCTACCTGCTTACAGGTAAGACACAATTAAGAGAGAATTTATGTTACAATAAACACATCTCCTCTTCAGCGATTGTTAGTTCTCTTTTACGAAAAAAATCATGTTAAATTATATATAATATTTAAATGGAAATAAAATGGAAAACATGTTGAATCCATTAAGTAGAGAAACTAACAATTAAGAAGTAATAGGCTAAGAACTTATTCTGAAGAATAAGAGTAAACTAAGAGGAACGCGGTATTTCATTGAAAACGATCTAACCCAAGCCGAAACCAAATTACAGAAAGAGCTAAGAGATATGGCGAGAGAAGAAAAAGAAAAAGGTAATGAAATAAAAGTCGACTATCAGAAAATATGTATAAACGATGAATGGTGGAAATGGAACCATAGTACCGAAAAACTAGAGAAAATGAAAAAAAACTGAGTCTACACAGGCACAGTGGTCAGGAAAATATGGAAACGAATAAAGCGCGGAATAGGATGATGATAAAACAATGGAATGTTAGAGAGACTTTTGAAGTAGGGGCACTAAAGAATATATCAGATACGTTAGAGAAAAACATTTGCCAATCTGGTGATAGATTTTGAGGCAGTCACAAGCAGATTATTTAAAATAAGAATAAGAGGAAAATATAGAAAAGTAACCCTTTAAATGTGCATGCACCAACAGAAAATACAGATGAAGACGTTAAAGATAGCTTTTATGAACAATTAGAACATAATATGTTTTACAAAATACCATCATATGACATAAAAATAATTGTAGGAGATTTGAATGCCAAGATTGGCAGGGAGGATGTAGACAAACAAATAACAGGGGAAAAAGTAATCATAGAGACAGTAATCTAAATGGAAAAAGAGTAATAGAATTTGCTTTCGAACATAATGTGCGAATTATGAGCACTTATTTTGGTCACAAAGAAATTCATAAAGGTACCTGGTTATCACCATGGACAAACAGTACCTAAACCAAATAGATCAAATTCAATTAGTAAATACTAATAGAAGCCAAACATATGAGAGCCATAAAAGATAGACTTTTTGGTCAAAGTTAAAATGGAGCAAATGATACCCACAATTAATAACACTAGTATTAAAAAAATAAAAAGATATAACGGTGCACTACTTCAGGAGGGAGAAGTTAAGTAAAAATTCAGGCAGCAAATTGAAGAGAAACTGAAAAGCTAGACAACAGTAAATCATATAGAAAGCAGATGGGTACAACTAGAAGAAAAAATTGAAGAAGCAGCCGACTCAGTATTATTAAGAAACAGACAATGTAAACGAACGGATTGGTATGATGAGGATTGTAAGAAAGCCATTAGTGACCGAACAATAAATAGCATAATAAGAAATAATGAAGAGAGTAAAAAAGTTTATGCAGCAAAAAGACGGGGAGCAAAGAAGATCTGTAGAAGGAAGAAGCAATCAAGTTTAGAGCAGAAACTAGTTCGTATTGAAGAAGATTTTTTACATAAACAAGTCAGGAATTTCTACCAAGAAATAAAACGAGACCGAACCCAGTACAAAACCACATCAAGATATTATAAAGATGAAGAGGGGAATCTGTTAGGTGGAACAGATGAAAAATTAAGAAGGTGGGCCAATTATTACGAGAACATATTATGTAAGGACGACCAAGATGAAAGAGAACAAACGCAACTACAACATGACGAAGTAAGGACCCAGATGTAAATGAAGAAGTACCTACCAAGGAAGAAATTATAGAGATCATAAAAAACTTAAAAAACAACAAAGCACCTGGTGAAAATGGTATCATTGCTAAGTTTCTAAAAGAAGGTGGCGAAATGGTGCAAGAAGAAATCGCTGAGTTAATACGCAAAGTGTGGATCAAAGAAAAAATACCCAATCAGTGGAAAAAAGCAATCTTATGTCCAGTGCATCAAAAAGGAGACGTTACAGAATGTAAAAATTACAGGGGAATAGCTCTACAAGATGCAGTGTATAGGATTCTAGCCATATCAATTAAAAATAAAATTAAAACAAAATTTGAAAATTGTATAGGTGAATATCAAGCAGGTTTCAGAGCAAATAGATCGGTAACAGACCAAATTTTTACAATGAAACAAATTTTAGCTAGCTCATATGAATTCAACCTAACAGTACACATGCTGTTTATTGATTTTAGACAAGCGTATGATACTATAAAAAGAAATAAAGTATATGAAGCACTAGAATAATTTGAATTTCTACCAAAAATAGTAATACTGACTAAATGCATACTCAATGATACTAAAAGTAAAGTTATGTTAGAAGGACGGGTTTCGGATAGCTTTATCACCAATAGAGGTCTGCGACAAGGTGACCCGTTATCAACATATTTTTTTAATTTGATCTTAGAGAAGATTTTATGAGAATGTAACATCTACACGAGAGGCACAATATATCGTCACAGGCATCAATGCGTAGCATATGCAGATGATGCTATCTTAATAAAAAGGAGACCTGTAGAATTAAGAGAAATATTTACAAGAATAGAGAAAATAGCCAGGGAATATGGTTTAGAAATAAATGAAGAAAAAACAAAATATATGGTGATGAGGGGAAACAAAAATCATCTAGGACAGTCCTTTAAGATACAAAGCCCAAGTAAAGAATATAACTTTGAAGTTGTTAGCCAATTCGTTTACTTGGGAGTGACACTAACCAAAAGGAACGAAGAGAACCAAGAAATCATAAAAAGAATGACCAAAGGTAGTAAGAGTGCTGGGAGCCCAACTAAGATACTGAGTTTGAAGATAATATCCAGAACAGCAAAAAAACGAATATATACAACAGTTATCCGACCTACAGTACTCTATGCTAGCGAGACCTGGACACTAAATAAAGATATGGAAATAAAATTAGATAGATGGGAACGAAAAATTCTTAGAAGGATATACGGAGGTGTAAAAGAGGGGAACATCTGGCGAAGAAGAACAAATGAAGAAATATGTAATGCAAATATATGGGCAACCAAAAATAACAAGACTCGCTAAAATTCAAAGATGGCTCAGACATATAGCAAGAATGAAGAAAGGAAGAGTTCCCAATGAATTAATAAACACGGAGGCTGGTACAAAAACAAAAAGAGGTCGCCCCCGAAGAAAATGGCTGGAGTCGGCAAAAAAAGATCTCAAGTCGCTGCGGGTACAAGATTGGAAAAGCACTAGATAGAAAGAAATGGAAGAAAACCGTTGATGCTTTGGGCCTTTGAGGCCTGTTGAGCTGAACTATATAGGCTAAGACAACGTTTTTCGAGGGAACTGTGGCCCCCACAACAATGGTGTTACGAAATTTTGATATTTTATTGAAAATTATCTTGAGTAGATGAAAAAAAGTAACTGTCGGACTTATTTTGCTGTGAAATATCTCGTAAATAATTCTGACATATATAACCAACTATGGTCCAACTTCTTGATTATATTTGATTACCAATGTAAAACCTCTATCGAAATTTATACAAATCGTGCACCCTCAATAGTCGTTTCGCTAAAGCGAGGTAGTAGTGTAGGAGTTTTTTTAAAATCACAGTATCCTCATTAAAATAAAGAACATAAAATCTAAGTTTACCCAACTAAATAAAATACTCACAGAAAAAATAAACTTCTTGTAGCTGGCTGTGTGCCATAAATCACAAAAGTTTTATTTAAAAATCCTTTATAAAATATAAATAATTAAAAGACCCTTTCGTGCTTCATCACAACAGAACGTTTATAAAAACTAAGAACTAAAATGTCCATCATGTGTACTTACCAGGTGTACATGAGTCAAGCCACTAATATGTGGATAAGAAACCTTAACACGGTACAAAATTTGTTATTTGTTATATTGTAACGTAACTTGTCTGGATGGGAAGTGGGGAATTGAAAGAGAAATAGTAAATGCAGGTATAAGTCGATCCACCTTGCAAACCGGCTTATGGTCTCTCAACATTACTTGTTTACAATATGCTGATGATATTGTCATATATTCACAGAAGAAAACGTACAGAAGAAGAGTTGCATAACAATACTCGGAGTCATCTGAAATAAACAATGGAATAAATGATGGAGAGGCACTTTCACCACAAGTCTTAAACTTAACTCTGGAATACATAATCAACAGTGCAAGAATCAAAAAACCTACTACAGTATTCCATTGAGAAGGACCAAACTGTGCTGCATCCAGCAGCGCGGATTAGCAAACGTGTCAAATTCGAAATAACTTAGTTCATGTTTTCATTGGTCTCTTTATTCAAAGCTGTGAGTCGACAACGTATTCTATCACGCTAGTGTGTAGCACTTCTCTCTCGACTGCATGGTTTACGCGTACCGTTTGATTATAAGACCACTTCTATTTGTCTAATTTTTAGTTAACTTTCTGCTCTTGATAGTAAAAGTTAAAGCTAATTATTTTGCCTGCATATTTTGGTGGATCCGCGCTGTTATATTCAGGCCAATCTTACAAAAATCCAGCTAGAGTGAAAATTCTGCTGGATTGCATTCCCTAGACCAAACCTACTGTTGGCATAAGGATGAAGGATACTTTCGTCAGGTTGGGGAAGGAAGCAGAGAAGATGGACTCCTAATTAATGAAAACAAAAGTATAACTGAAGACATTAACGGATCAGAAGAAATAAACAATAGAATACAAGCCGGCAACAAGTGTCTTTATATTCTTTAAAACCTTATAAAATTGTAACAACTAACAAGACATACAGAGATACAACTATATAAATTAATCGTAGGATCCGTAGTGATGTATGGTCGGGAAACGTGGACGAAAACGCAGGCAAACGAAGAGCTACTGCGTGTTTGGAAAGGAAAAAAAAAGAGGATCTTTGGAACTATTCTTGATAAAGCAGCAGGACAATATACGGTAACAACTAACAAAGAGCTCAAAGAAATATATCCAGACGCTAACATAATAGAAGAAATAAAATCCAGAGAAGACTCCAGTGGGCAAGACACCTAAGAAGACCGTTTAAAGAAAGAAAAGTAAGGCTGGTATGGGAAGAAGCTCTAACTGGAAGAAGACCACGTGGACGACCTCAATTTTGGTGAAGATCTAATATAGCAGGAGACCTTAAAGCTATGGTCGTGGAGAATTAGATGGCAATTGTACAAGACAGAGAGAAATGAAGGCATGGTGTCAAATCTAAAATTAGCGGGTTGTTACGCCACGGAGTAAGTAATTAAAAGTTTAACTAACATAGATTATGCTATGAATGACTAAAGTCACACCTAGACCAAATATAATAGTATAAATGTCACAAATAAATATGAAAACAAATTCAAAATCTTTGCTATATTTAAAAAACCAAAGTAAGAAAAAATTAAATCCATACTTTAAAATCTAAACACTAATATTCCAGATGTTTTCTCTTCGTACATCTCTGGCCTCTTTCAACATGTCCAGTACAAACTATTCCTTGATTCGGCTCAAATTCGAAGACGTCTTAGAAAAGTACCCCGACCACCAGAAAATCTACACAGATGCCTGTAAGTCCCAAGACGGAGTGGGGGCATCAATCGTTTCCTCAAAAAACATTCTTCTTTTCTGTCTAAAAAGATCATCAAAAGTCCTGATCATAACAGATTTCCTCAGTTCTCTAAACTCGTTAAAATATATTTTTCCGAGACATGCTTTTGAAAAGTGACTAGAATACCATATGTCCCAAGCTCATCAACGTGGAAGAAGAGTTAAATTTTTGTTTGTACCCTCGGAATAACGGAAAACAAAGAAGCTGATGGGACTACACGACTGTTTCATGTCACTATAAGAATATTTTGTAGTTTTTCTAGTATCGTACAAGTTGGTACGGCTTGTAGTTGCTAGTTGATCTGCTTTTTCATTTCCCCAGATTCCAGTATGCTATGGTATCCAAATGAAAGCTGTGTCTTTTCCCATATAATGAAGTATTTCTAATTTATTTTTATTGCTTGTATAATAAGATTTGTTGTCTATATTTGATTTCATTTCAATAACTCATTAAGTGAATCTGTAATAATGACGCACTTCATCGTATTACTTGTTTTAAAAAAAGTTAAAGCTTTTAATATAGCTGTGGTCTCGCCTGTGAGAACACTTCAATTTGTAGATGTTGTACGAATTTTCTTCATCAGAATAGTAAGCAGCAGCATGTCCATCTGGGGTTTTAAAGGCATCGGTAAAGATTTGTAGTAGTAGTAGTTTCCCAGGATAATGGGATATGATTTCTGCAAAAAGATGTTTAATTATCAAGAAGTTTGTATTTGATTTGGGGTATTTTCTTAGTATTAGGTCAAGGGTCAGTAAGCCGATTGTCCATGGAAGAAAAACTGCATTTCTATATAGCAACAGACTAAGTTGACCCATTTTAAAATTTGTGATGTTTATATTCTTTCTATTAGAGGTATACATTTTGTTGTTTTTTTTAAAAGAGAGGATGCCAGAGTAAAAACTTTGAGAGAAATAGGATTTTGTTTTTAAATTTAAATTTTAGCAAGGTAGTTTAGTAATAATTGTTGTCGTATTATGTTTAAAGGTGGGTCTTTAGCTAGAACTTGTAGACAAAGCTATAGATTGAATACTGTTAAGCTTTTTTAAGGTAGTTTTGCTCGTGACGTTATAACAAATGCAACCGTAATCTAGTTTACTCCTAAACAGTGATTTATATAGGTTTATTAATATTTTAGTGTCTGCGCCTCAATCCTTTAGACATAATTTTGAGTATATTTAACCTAGAGTGACAGGAATGTAATAGTTTGTTGATATGCAAGTTAAAATTTAAGTTCGGACTCTGTTTTTACTAGAAATTAGGTATTGTATTTTTTCTGTAGAGAAGTTAAACCCAGTTTTTAACATCCAATTTTCCAAGCCGAGTTAAAAAATTTTGTACAATTTTAGTTGCCTATTCTATTGGCGAGGAACCGCAAAGTGGACGACGCCTGGTGGTAGATTTCAAAAGCATCCACTTCGGGAAAACATTGAAATTGTCATATTTTGTATACATATTAGCGACTGGTTTATGTTGTAATTAACAATGACTTCGACTTCAGAAAACTATTGTAGTGTTTCTCAATGTTCATCCTATTATAATTCACAAAAAAATCCATACATAAGTTTCTACTGGACGAGAATATGAGAAAAGTTTGGCAATGCATTTTATGAATTGGCAAACATATAACCAAGCACGTGACTGTGTGCAGTTTACATTTTACTGAAAACGATTATTTTTCAAGTGTTGATTAAAATAATATTTATATTTTAATATATCTATACTTCATTTACTTTATAGTAACACCTGAAACTAAATTAAGAAGACTGAGAAAAAATGCTGTTCCATCAGCTAAATTGACCCAACGGTCCCATGAAGTTATTAGTAGAAAACGTAAGTCGTAAAGCTCCAAAAACTGCCACACCCTCAACTAAAGATCTCTGCCGATCTTGCAACCATATAAATAATTAAGATAATGTAAATTTTACTCCCGTGTTTGAGACATACTGTAGAAAAACAAACATTTGATTTTATTTTTATTCAGGTTTGGGAGTCAATTACCTTATGTATAAACTCGAATCACAAACAAATAAACTTTGAAGAATGTACTCCAACTTTTACTTTGGCAAAACACACGTGTAAATGATTTATATTAAACGTTTTATACCTTAGAGATCAAATGACAAAATTATTTGTTTTCCCGAAGTTATCGTCCATCTTTAAAATCTTCAGTGCCCCCTGTCGGAATTGGCTATCGTGAATATTGTTTGTGATTTAGTATAAATGACGATGTCATCTGCATAAATACTGGCTTTAATAGGTACTCTAATTTCTTAAATAACACTGTTGATAGCAATTAAGGATAATGTTGGACTTATTATAGAACCTTGAAGGATTATTTTATCTAATGTTCTTGTTGAGCTTTTAAGGACATTTATCCTAATTTCTATTGATCGATTATTTAAAAAATTGTTTACGAATGCTAGTCCTAGTATATTAACTTGAACCCCGTTATCGCTAAGATACCTTTTTTCTAATAAAAAGAAAATACTATAAATGGTTTGTGAAGTTGTATTTTGCATGATATTAATTACTTTAAGATAATATTCTGTTCTTTATGTTACAACAATGTATTTAGGACTCTTTACTGTCTTTCATTAAATTGTTGTACTCTATCTTGTTAACATTATTTTCATTTATTACTTTTAATTTCTAAACTTTCATCCTTTCATTTCAAATATTAACTGATCTTAAAAAGACTTTCATATTCTATTTGTTTTTTATTTACTTGTGTATGATTTGTCCGGTTCCTCCAAAATTAATTATACACTTTTTGTATATTGAATTCTGTATTTATTCTTTCTTTAATTTTATTGTAATTTAGTTATAGGATTAAAAATTTTGTTTTATATATTACAAAAGTCGTATTCATAACATAAATATCTCACTGTAACTAGCTGAAATATGACTATTATAAATAAGAAGATATTGTGCTCGAATCTCCCCTCGCACATATGCTTAAAATATTGGGGTTGGCTTCTTGTTAGCATACATGTATATTAGACTTGTACATATGAAAGTTTTTTATTGATGGCCTTCTTTTATATCCGTACTAACGTTTATTTATTTGGACACTTTATTCGGAATAAACAACACCGTCTGTACATTTTTGGATAAATACACAACACAGACAATAAAAATAGGAACGAAAATTTACGTACGGCACGATGGTGCTAATATATTTATTATTTAGTTCATTTTATACTATCTACAGGGTGATTGGTTAACATAATAAATAGACTTAGCAAATGCTAAAAAAAATGTAAAATGTATGAGAATAAATATGCACTAATTTACCCAAAAATATGTATTAAATATGGTTTTTTTAGAAAATATGCATATTGTCAATAAAAACATATATTTATTAATGTTTATTTAAATAAGTAGAAAACAATATAAATAACTCTATAAAACATTTTTTTGTTCAACAAACAAGTTTTATATTCTATCGACTACTGTGTTTTTTTTTTATAAGATTTCTCCACCACTGATTTAGGGTGGTAATCAACCTTGAAAAAAAATACACATTGCCAAGTAGATTTTACTGTCATATCCTTTACTAAATGTTTTTGCAATATGTTTGCTTCAATACTATTCACGCATATTTCCATGTTTATTGTTAACCAGAAATGCATGTTTATATATCTGAGATCTATCAATATACTTGTAGTCTTGAAGTTTCAGCTCCGAAATCGTTTTTCAAAAAATTGCTGGAAATTTAATTTTGAAAAATTGAATTGATATAGCCTATAAATGTTATTTTCAGTTGGCGTTTTTTTACGGACCACGGAAAGTATAGGTAAAACGAGCTAAATAAATAAATTAATAAATATAAATAAATATAATATAATATAATATAATATAAATATAAATAAATAAATAAATAAATAAATAAATAAATAAATATATAGTAACGAGCTTAACACCTACATACCTACACTAAAGTTTTAATTTACACATTTTAATAAACTTAAGGATAATTTTATATACCTTGTACATATTTAATGACATCAAATAAAGTAGATTGAAAGGAAGGTATAATTTTTGCAATATTAAACTATTAATAAGTTCTTCTCTTTGTATTTCAAATTTACTACAAGCATAAAAAATGTGATCTAAGTCGCAAACCACATTGCAAGTTTCACAAAGTTCGGTGTTGACTACACCGATTTTATATAAGTGTTGAGGGTACACAACAATGGTATGGTCACAATATCATTTCTTGTAAAATCATAATCTTGGTGCCAAAAATCTGTCGGAATACTTGGATGTAATAGTGTGTATCGTGTGAGGTTATTAGAGCAATAGTTTTTCCAATGCAGTTCCCATTTTGCCTTAAAATTACTCTTTGATATCATTAAATATTCTTGAGCACCTAAATTGTTGTTGATATGCTCTCCGGTTGTAACGCTTTCTTTGGCTAAGGAGTCTGCAACTTCATTGCCACGAAGTCCTATATGAGCTTTTACCCAAGTGAATTTTAATTCGTATTGACTTTTTTTTAATTTATGAATTCTTACTTTTAATTCTTTAATAAAAGGATTTGTATCAGTAGCCATCACATTAATTGGGTTAGCAATGCATTTAAGAACAGATAATAAGTCACTCAAAAAATTTATTTTTTTTAACTTGTTTTTTTCGACATAATCACAGGCTTTAATAATACCAATAGCTTCTGCAGAAAAAATGGAAGTATTATTATTCAGTTTGAATTTTTCTTGAACGTTTGTTGATGGTATATAGAATGCACCTCCCGTACCATTATTTTGTTTTGATGCATCGGTATATATTTCCAGAAAATCTGATAGATTTGATATGCAGGTGCTTAATATATTTTTACTTATCAACAAATTTTCGTTAAATACAGGAATATTAATTTCTAGTGGTTCCAACATGTCAAAGAGTTCAGATTTTTCGACTGAAATAGTTCTTTTTAAATCACTATTATAACTACTTGTATTCCTAAAAGCCATACATAATGGAGGAGAAGGTTTTTTTGACCAGTACGCGTTAGTTAAATCGTGGTTATTTAATAAGGCTATTTTATCTAACAGAGTACGGTTTTTACAAAAAGACTTAATAATAAATTTTTCTGCTAGCCATTCCCTCCGTAAAAATAATGGTGGTTCTAGAGCTTCAATTCGAAGTGGTTCCACAGGCGTTGAACACATTGCACCCAAACAGAGTCTTAGGGAAATATTTTGAATTATTTCCAGTCGTTTTAGCATGTAAGGACTGGCTGACCCATATAACGTACATCCATAATCCAAGATCGACCTAATAAAGGCTTTGTAAAAAGTTAAACACGATTGTGGATCTGCTCCCCACCATGTTCTCCTTATGAATTTTAAAAAATGTATGCCTTTTAAACATTTTGATTCTATACTTTGTATAAATGGTTTCCAGTTAAGCTTCTTGTCAAGAATAATTCCAAGATAAGTTACCTTATTTGATACTGGGTATAAGGTACCATTTACATTTATGTTATCAATATTGGGTAGATTATGTCTTGTAAAGATGGTAACACTAGATTTTTGAGGGGTTAGAGAAAACCCTAACGATTCAAATTTCAAAGTAGTTAGTTGTATATGGGACGTGAGTTCAGTTATACCTACTTCTAATTTTTTATTAGTGTTATAAACAACAAAATCATCAGCATACTGTATAATATTATAATTATTTTTTTCCTCGTGAATTTCTTTTGTAAAAACATTAAACAAAAGGGGAGAGATAACGGAACCCTGTGGTAAACCTGTGGATGATCGTCTGGGACCTATTACAGCATTGTTATTTGACCTTATATCAGTTGGCGTTAAAAAGCAACTTTACAGTTAAACCTGAAAGCCATGAAGGCACCAGCCGTATTTGCACTTTTAGAGCTGAAAAAAATGTTGATATCAAATTTTTATCTTTCTCTGCATTTTGTGTATTGTATTATTGTTAATTACAGATATTGTGTCTATCGTCTGCGGTTAACCCATTAGTGCTAGTATATAATTACTGCTTACTGGTAACTATAGAGAAATTAGAACTTGATATAAGGAGTTTCCTATTAAAATCAGCGTTTATGTGATTCAAATTTGGATATTTAATCCGAAATAATACGAAACTTAGTTCGTACAATCTGTTTCAGTAGTTTGTAATATACAGAGCGGCCCAAAAGTCTGGAAACGGCTAATTATCTCGTAAAATGCTAATGATAATTGTACAAAATTTGGGGTACACCTATTTTGGGATACGGAGATTCCATATTTGATATTTACAATGTTGCCAGATTTGACGTTTTTCTTATATTATTAGTAACTTTGGTTTTTACAAAACATCAAATACATTACCCTGTATATTCAGTCATTATTGGAATCTCCTATTCAATACGAGTTCAACCATATGTAACACTTATGATTTTATGTAATCTGGAAGGTCATAAATACATAAAACCGAAGTCTGGCAACGCCTAAATTGTTTCAATAAATTTTTTAATACTAACTATTTTCAAATACATTAAAACGTAACAATTGATAGTTTAGAACATTTTTTAACATAGTAGTTACGTTATTAAGTGTTCAAAATATGCTCAATTTGTGAGTTGACAGCACCCTAATCGATGGTAGAAGGCGTCTACCACATTTCTCCATGATTGTCTAGAAATTATTCGAGATTCATTGATAATTCGTTGCCTTAGCTCTACAAGACTTGCTGGTTAAGTTTTGTAAACTGAATTTTTCAAGTATCCCTAATAAAAATAATCTTTGGGATTAAAATCGGGTGATCGTGGACGCCATTCAATTCTACCTTGTCTACCAATTTATCGTCCAGGAAATATCTCATCTAAATATCGTCGAACATTTACACCAACTATCTGACGTTAAATTTCTTTCGACAAAAAATGACCCAATTGAATAAGTAACTACTATATCTAACCATACATTTAATTTTTGTAGTCTTTGAGTATGGTTTTAACGCATTCAGTCTTCAGTGTGAATTTACGTCACACCAGTACCTTAAATTGTGTCGATTTACACTTCCATGCAGTGTAAAAGTTGCTTCATCTGAAAAACATATTCTGTTAACGAAATTTTAATAATTTTCAATTTTATCCATCATTACCTCAGTAAACTCTAATCTACGACCAAAGTCATCTTCACTTAATTCTTGCAATAAGTTAATTTTGTATGATTTAAATTGATTTTTACGTAATAAACGTAAGACTAAATGACCTACATCATGTACTTGTGCAACCCTGCCTGGGGATGTATGTGGATCTTCAACAAAACTTTGCTTATATCTGAAGTTTTGTTGTCATTGATAACTCGTTTCGGTCAACCTGATCGGTATCTATATTTTACTTCTTCAGAATGCGTGAAAACCATACTCAAAGACCACAAAAATTAAATGTATGGTCAGTTATAGTAGGACCTTATTTAATTGGGCCATTTTTTATCGAAAGAAATTTAACGTCAGATAGTTGGTGGTCAGAATGTTCGGCGTTATTTAGATGAGATAGTTCCCGGACGATAAATTGGTAGACAAGGTAGAATTGAATGGCCTCCACGTTCACCCGATCTCAATCCTAAAGATTATTTTTATTAGAGATACTTGAAAAATTCAGTTTACAAAACTTAACCCGCAAGTCTTGCATAGCTAAGGCAATGAATTATCGATGAATCTCGAATAATTTCTAGACAATCATGGAGAAATGTGGTAGACGCATTCTACCATCGATTACAGTGCTGTCAACTCACAAATGGAGCACATTTTGAACACTTAATAATGTAACTATTATATTAAAAAATATTCTAAACTATCAATTGTTACGTTTTAATGTATTTGAAAATAGTTATTATTAAAAAATGTATTGAAACAATTTAGGCATTGCCAGACTTCTGTTTTATGTATTTAAGACCTTCTATACTACATAAAATCATAAGTGTTACATATGGTTGAACTCATATTTAATAGGAGATTCCAATAATGACTGAATATACAGGGTAATGCATTTGAAAAACCAAAGTTACTAGTAATATGAGAGAAACTGAAAATCTGGCAACATTGCAAATACCAAATATGGAATCTCCGTATCCAAAAAGAGGCGTATCTCAAATTTTGTATAATTATGTCTGGTAATTTACGAGATAATTAGCCGTTTCCAGACTTTTGGGCCACTTTGGATATAAAACAGAAAAGAGCAATCATATTGATGTGATTTTTAAAGAGTTATTGCAATAATTTAATATTGGAGCTTAAGTCAAAAAAGTGTCAGGTGTTCCTATGATCAAAGTAGTCTAAATACTATTAACTTGCTGTCTTCGTTGGCTGCGATCGTATGTCGAATGGACAACTTCATATAAGGATTATCTTACCAAAGACTTTATTTGACTGCCCATCGTCTTGAATATCTTCTTCTTGGTCTTTGGCCTTCCACCTTTCGAGAACACGCGTAGTTTTTATCAATTTTTAGTGTCATCTGCTTATCGCAGGCTCCTGCTTTTTATGCTTCTTTTAGTGATCCCTCCATCCCATTCGTGTAGTACTTTTTCTATTACATACTCAGAATATACGTTTTATAATAATGGTGATAGTATACAGCCCTAAAGATTTCTTATTAGATTAATTAGGTTGTTAGGTACTCCCATATTTTCTATTATACTCAAGAGGGGATCCCATTTTACTAAATTGAAACAGTATGTGCAATCTAAACAGAACACCATTGAAATATTGTGTTTGCTCGTTTTTTCTATTATCTGTCTGGTATTCAGTATCTGCTCACGAGTTCCTTTTCCTGGTACGAATCTGCGTTTTTTTTTCAGCTATCTCTAAAAGTAGAAAGTTTTTTAGTCCTTCATTGATTATGTGTAACAGGATTTCGCTTGTATGAGGAATAAGGGCAATCTTTTATACCGGAATGGCCTTTGGTCCAAGCAATATAAACTTCTCCTTTGATCTTTAAAACCTCGTAGGTATTTAATAAAATTTTTACATCTTATATTAAGATGGGTTAATTACTTGAATGTATTTGTTATATTTATTCTTTATACTGAACTTTTAATATCTGTAAATAATACTTCTTCCTTCATTTTCCTTGTCAAAACGTGAAAAAGAACAAACTTTTATTGCCAGAATTTCCGCTATGTAGATGGTGACTTCATCAGATAACTTATGTTTAGACTGTTATCCAGAATTCTGTTAGTATACTGCCCATTCAGTGTTATTTCCTTTTTTAGAACCATTAGGAAACATATAATAATAATTAGGCCATTTCTTTTGAATTTCTGCAATAAGTATAGGTCCATGGATATTATAAAAAAATATTTGGATATCTATTGAGAACAATACATGATTTTCAGTATAAACTGGTAATTCTTATATAAAACATGTTTATATTGTATCGTATTGTGTTCGTAACAATATTATGAAATATTTCCGTAGATTTCCGCCAGAAGTGAAGATTTTTTTTAAATTAGTATCTTTGAGTCAAATACAAGTACTATATACTGTTTATTATTGAAAACTACTTCTCAATTTTTGTTAAATGTGTGTTTGATGTGTTTACGTACAAGTGACAGCTATAATCAAAATTGATTATATCATCGATCGATGAAACATTAAACTAATGTAGGTTTTTGCACTCCAGTTTGTTTTACACAGAGCCCTTAGGATATTCATAGCATTTTCGGTTTTTTTAATATGTTATACATGATCTTTTCATAAAAGCTTTCTGTCTAAATAAGATCCAATATACATGATATAATTTTTAATTGGAAATTTGTATTGATCGAAATTATATATCTCTCTGGAGATAAAATGTTGTTATTGATTTTTAAGTAAATTAATCTCCCTGAATATAAGATTTTTAAAAAAAGATGATATAGCAATTGGTATCCTGACTGACAATAACTTTTGTTGAAGAATATCTCTTGAAGATCATTAATCTGACTGTCATTTTTTATTCACGTTTTTTGATTCACGTATTCTATTAGTTTGCCAATAATTACTAGATGTCAAAATAGAAAAAATAGCTTGACTTCAATGCCTTAAAGTAAAATTATTATGTATTGCTGTTATTACAACTGATTAATGTAACAAAAATGACTGTTTATTGTCGCTTATTGCAACTTTCTCCTGACCGAAATGACTAAAATTGACAAATTGCGTTTCAAGGGAGAATAGATTATTGAAATTAATGATGTTGGATAAGAGTTAATATTAAAAGAAATAAAGTGAATATTTTAGCTAGTCGTATTTATTTTTTTGTTACACTTACATATATTTAAGACTGTTATGGTTTATGATAGGCTAGCATGCAACTTTTGTTATTTTATACAAAGTTAAGCGAACATTACGGTAATCAGAAGATAAAATAAGAATTATTGTATTTCCAAATAAAGAAAAAAGGAGTTTCCATCGATAACATAAACCTTGAAATTCTTAAGGACTAGAATTGAGTAAGATAAAAATAAAAAAAAATTGTCAAACTTATTGTACATTTGGGAACATTATGTTTTCGAAAACTGTTATTTTGTGGCATGTTTAAGTTAAATATTGTGGTTATATGAGATTAAGCCATAATTGATTGTAATGGTAATTACGTTTTTAAATGACATAATCTCGTCAACAACTTTGGCGGTTATACACCCTTTTTAACACAATTCTTAAATAATTTTTTAAACGATTTCCGTAGTAGAAATCGAAATGTCAAATTTGTGGCTTAATCTCATATAAGTACAATATTTACGAAGAATTATGTTTAAACCAAACAAAATTTAACATAAATATTTGTAGTGTTATGTTATATCTTTTAGAGCCTTTTTTAGACCTTTTACCTTTTAGATAGGTAATCACAGAAAACCCATCCCTACATGTCAGCTGGATTTAACGACAACCTGTATACAGGAGCAGCCTTTTTGGATGTAGGCAAAACCTTAAACAGAGTCTGGCATGAAGGACTGACAAACAAAATGGGGACATATAAGTAAATCAAACAATAAGAGGATACAAGCAGCACATAATAACAGACTCAGAGAAGCTGTAAATATACCTCAATACGTTTCTAAACGTTTCCTGTTCAGAGAACTGAACCAAGTAAATGCGACAGACATGATTGAAGACAAAGCCAGAACAAAGTTCGCTGAGCTAAAAAGGATATGATGCGTTCCATCGATAAAAGCAGAAAATACCAAAACAGCAAATGCTGGTCAACATGTAAAGTCTAAAAAATCGTAGCTCTATCAACAGAAGACAACCCAGCACATAGCACTGGCAATTTTAATAATGACTAATGATACTACTTTTTAGACTTCGACCCCCAAAAAAATTACAAAACTACTAACAAAAAGGCGAAAGTCACCAAAAATATTAACAAAAAACCCTAAACCCGGGCACGAGAGGCACACATCCTCGAGCGCGAAGTCCTCGAATACGAAGCAGAGACTTGGTCCCGAGCAAGCAATTTCAGATTCGATGATAAGTCACTAGAGATAGCAGGAAAAGAGCGCCATTCGCTAACCTGCTTTGATTGGTATAGAATATGGTGTTGAAGTTCTTATACCCAGGACTTCCACACTTTGTTGAAAGAGAGCCTGGAACATTGGAGCGAGGTGGAGTGACTCCTGAATACAAGGGTTATTCCTCATCGCCCCAATGAATTGTAACAGCCAAGTGTCATTCTTAAGGGGTGTACAAGCCTTACAGGCTGGGTTAAATTACATTGCTTGCTTGTCTTGTAGACCAATACCTTAACAAACGCTTCCCACTCTTTACGGTGGTTATTTTTTTCCCTTTGATATTCTTCTATAATTCTCTAAGACCTTTCTCTTTAGGGTTCTTTTCTGCTTCATCTAACCATCTTTTTCTTGGTCTACCTACTCTTCTTTTATTACCCATTTCTTTATTTATTGCTATTTTTCGTATTCTTTCTTCTTGCATTAATTCTAAATATTCCAACCATCTCGATCTGGATGCGATTACAACTTCTGATATAGCAGACTCTTTAAAAAGACTCATGATCTTGGTATTTTTTTTTCTTCTGTACAACTTAATACCAACAATTTTTCTCAATACTTTCCTATGTCATATGTTTATTTTTTCTTCTTGTATTTGGTTTGTTCTTTTTGTTGTAGTGACTATCCGTTTCGGATGTTGGCAATCATCACGGCAATCTGTATTTTGCAAACTGCTGCCCTGAAAAGATTTGTGGTTATTGTGTTGAACCACGTACATAGATTTTTCAGCCAGGAAATCCTTCGCCTTTCTTCGTTTTCCTTCTTCTTTTCATTGAAGAATTAATTGCAGCAACCCATATCTTTTGCTGTTCCTCATGATGTGACAGAGGTATTAGATTTTGGCTGTTTTTATTGTGTTTAACAAATCTTTTCTTTTTGCATTCTTAAGATTTGAAGCATTGAAGCTTATGTTGATGTTATTGATAAATTCTCGCTCTTTAAGCATGGTCTCTAGCACACGTTCGTTAGATATGTGTGCTATTTACGGGATTCTGAGCATGCGACAGTAACACCACAACTCCAATGGTTCTAATTTATTCTTCTATGTTTTTGTATTTTTGTTGTCCAGGTTTCACATTCATAGAACAAAGCGGACCAGACGTAGCACATCAATACTCTTAGACGTGTGGTTAATAACAAACTTTTACCGCACAATACACAACACAAGCTTTTTCGTGCAACTTTTATTCTGGTCGAAATTTCCTCGTCACTTTAAACCCTGCAGTTAATTCAACTACCCAGATATCTAAAGTATTGCACCCTTTCCAGGATTTTGTTATCTAATTTTAGTATTGAGTCTTCGATATTAATTTTTCCACCCTTTCAGTAGGGCCGTAGAGGTGTAGGAAGAAAACAAGTTTTTGTTAAAAAACAATCGTGAATGGACTCAGATACCAAATGCAGGACAATTATTCCATATTGCAGAAGATCTAGAAGCCTTCGCAATGGTGGACGCCAACGTCGGATAAATCTGATATGGCGCGCGAAGAAGAAGACCCTTTCAGTGCATTCATTGTTTACAGCATTTAACAGGTAAATCTAAATCCTTGTCACCAGTCAAGTCTCAGTCTATCAAAAATAGGCCCATAAGCTTATTTTAGACAATTCCTATCCAAATATTCAACTTTTTGAAGCGAAGCTTCTATACTGGGGAATGGGACAATTCGCCGTCGCCAATTCTCCGTCGCCGATTCACCGTCGCCCATTCACCGTAGGGACAATTCACCGGCAGCCGATTCGCCGTCGCCGATTCGTCGTCAAAAATTTAATTTTGAGCATGTTTATTAATAACATTTGGTTATAAAAATGAGATTTTAGGCAATGCATTATTTTATGGTAAGTACCTGTTTATTGAGTTGGTGTTTTATTTTTATTAGGAATAAAATATTTTACAAGAACTGGCGGACCAAAGAATTTTACATTTAGTTCAAAATTATAATAGAGAAAATATTTTAGAATATCTCAGAGGCTTAGCCCATAACTACGAAATGTAGAAATTAATTTTTTAATAAAACAAAACATAAACCAATGTATTACTTGTTTCATTTACTTAGCAAAAATATTTAATTAAACATAAAATTATATGCATTAAGTTTTCGTTAAACACCAACACTCAATAAATGGGTACTTACTAAAACAAAATATTGCCTAATTTTTTTTTTAATTCTTGTTAAATATTTTTTATTCCAACAATAATTTAAACAAAAAATTAAATCCTTGAATCATTATTCACTGGTTATTAATGGTCATTAAATAAACAACAACTATTTTAACCCACATTACAAGATCAACCACCCTAATTGTTTTCTAGTTCTTGTTAAATATTTTATTCCTAATAAAAATTTAAACATCAACACACCATTAATTGGTACTTATTATAAAATAATTTATTGCCTAAAATCTTCTATTTATAACCAAGTGTTAATAATAAACATTCAAAAAATTAAAATTCTGACGGCGAATCGGCGACGGCGAATCGGCTAACGGTGAATTGTCCCTACGGTGAATGGGCGACGGTGAATCGGCGACGGCGAATTGGCAACGGCGAATTGTCCTAGACCCTCTATACTGGCGTTGTATTACTTTTTTTTTCTCCACAGTAACATGCTGAGGCGAGGCTATCAGAACTAGCGCCACAAGATGGCGTCGTCATGGGTATCGTCATGGAATAGCGGTTCTTGACATGGATTCACTACTCTCGATCAATTATTCACATTATTACTTTTCTATTTTTTATAAGTAGAAATAACGTTGTCTTGTATAACAATATAACAAAACTATTCTAATTCAATAGATAACTAACACAAAATACAAATGTTTTTTAGAAAAATGATGTATCAAGATTATCAAGAGCATTCTAAGCTAAAAGCCTAAGATCTCACTGCAAAATCAATACGTTTATAACGTAGTTAATCAGACTCACTCAAACTCAATCAATTATTAGTAATTAATTTTTGACAAAAATTTAATTTCGTTCATTTATTTTTTAAATAAAATACAATGCTTATAACTTATATGCATGTTTGTTTTTATATAAAATTAAACCTATTTTTTAATACGATGCTATAAATTCTTTTGAGAAAATAAAAAAGCAAGCCAAGGTCAAAAATTGGGGTTGCCAACTCTGAAAAAAGCAAGCAGTCAAAGAAAAAATAAATGACAACTAGCGCGCAACGCTACTAGTTTGAATCGTCACTTGTGTGACTTTTAAAGCATTCATCTTTGATACCTCGCGATATTAAAAGCTGGGAACACTAATTTTCGACCATTTTTTCTCAGACACCCTTAAATCGTCATATTAAGAAAACAATTAGCTTTAAGGAGCATCGTATTTTATTTAAAAAATAAATGAAGCAATAAAATATTTTTCAAAAACGAATTACCATTAATATAAATATTTGCGGCCCTTTTTGACTTTCAACTCATTATCAATGTAGTCTCTTAATTTTAGATATATGTAAAATTCTTTTGGTGAACTGCGTTATAAACTTAGTGATTATGCAGTGGGATCTTGTAGTAGGACTATCTAAAATAGGTAGACAAAAAGCTTTTACTAAAATAGTCGTAACTGTCGATTTTGACGAACAAATTACTAATTAAGTAATTTTTGTATCATAGTAATTACCTATATTATTAGTTTTTTAATCGGTCTGTGTAGCTTGTCTTTAATTTTAAAAAGAATTTTTTGTATAGAAAAATTATTAACATATATGATCTGGTTATTTGGAAAAGTTTTGGAAATAGCTTGCATATTATAAGAGAAAACCATATAAGATTCGCTATTAGTTGTAGATATCGTCGGTAAATTGGATTAAAGTGTAAAAGTTAAATTGCCGATAATGTACTTTACGAAAAAGAAAATTAAAGACGACTGTTATCTGAAAAAACAACGCTGGATAGATTGGTATCTAGTGGGTAGAAAAACAAAGACCAAAAAGAGCAACAAATATAGTAGCAAAAAATGAAAGTACCAACTAAAAGGTACGTATAAATTGCTAAAAGAAGACATTAAAAAATAATTAAATAGCCTATAGTTATCAGTCAATTTCTTGCCCTCTCTAAAACAATTAGGATTAATGTGTAGATTCTCTCTTTTATTGTTTTATTGTTCGTGGGTTTCTTTTAATTGTAGCATTATGTGCTTTTATTACTTAATTTCTACGCCTTTCAAAATGATATTTTTAATCAATCAATCAGTAACGTTTATGATTGTCTGATTGATGTCTTATTGTTTTTATTTTATTGCATTATCAATCGCAGATATCATTTCTTCAATATTAGAGCTGGTTAATAAGTTTTATCTTTCTTATATTGTTTGGAAAATAACAATAAAGTTGTTTTTGCTTTAATTGTTTATAATTAATTGATTTTAATAATTTCGGTTTAATTACATGTGTGTCGCAATTGCAAAGATACAATACTTTAAAAGTTTGGAAAATGTTTAGGCCCTACATACTACACTGTGTACCAAAATAAACGGATATTTAATAATTTTAATGTCAGCCCTGATTAATAAATAAATTTATTGAATAATAAATAACTAAATATTAGATAAAACACCTTTTTGATTTAGTTCTTAACAGCGATGCTTCCAAAAATTCTTGTGGGGTAAGATGCGCAATTTTCGTAGATTTTAATTCGGCCTATAATAGTGTCCTAAGAAATAAATTGTATAAAGCCATGGATGAATTCCACATCTCCGATAAATTGATTAGATTGGTTAAGGCCAAAGTTGTTTTGGGATGCGTAAAGTTGTTTTCAAAGTCGAAATACAGGGCGAACAATATCAGGCATTTGAAACGCATCTTGGGCTGCGACAGGGAGATGCGCTCGCGTGTCTCCTTTTCAACATAGCTCTGGAAAAGGCTGTCAGGGATGCTCAAATAGACAACAGAGGAAACATTGTTGATCTAGTTTTCCGCACAACACGCAAATCTAGAAGAAATGTATACCACATTGTCAAATGCCTCAAAAAATATGGGCCTGCAAGTAAATGAGGAGAAAACTTAGATAATGGCATCAACATCCAACAATAGAGCCAGAAAAATCGGCCACCAATTTACTGTTGATAACTCTACCTTTGAAGTGGTGGACAAATTCACATACTTAGGCTCCCTGATCACAAAGGAGAACGTCATGACGAAAGAAATTAAGCAAAGAATAATCCTAGCAAACAAATGCTATTTTGGATTGACATATGAGAAGCAGAAACTGAAACCAAAAAACAAAAATAACCATACACAAAACCCTTATACAACCAGTGTTGACATATAGATGATAGACATGGACTAGTTCCAAGGCAGATGAAAACCTCCTGCTTATGGAGGTTTCAATTTTTTTGTGCATTTCTAGAAAGTTATTAATAATTTTCAAAAAATCAACTTTTTAAGCTATTTTTGCTAATTAAGTATATATAGTTAAAATTTAGTCGTATTTTGTTTGTAAAACAAAAACAAGTTAGTTTACTGGCTATGCCAAACCCATTTTTTATAAAAAAAAAGGATATAAATATAATTAACTATTACATTCGCCATTTCGGAAAAAATATGTTGCAGATGATTTTAAGAACAAAATAAGACATACATAAATTCAAAATAAAAATAATGCATCTATTGGCCGTATTTGGGCGTAAAAAATGTTCACAAAATCAAAAAGCTATTGAAAATCTTGCTTTGATGAAAAATAAGCCAATCTTGTTTAGGTCTAATATATATCTGAGAACTAAAACCATAAAAAACTGATTTCACACGATCCATGTAAAAGTGTCAAATCAAAGTAGGTAGTTTCATGAATTTGTGAAAATAGAGTTACCACCGTGCAACCACCCCTTTTCAAATTGCTTTGTCATTTTTTACTCATCTGTTCTTGACGGAATCAGGTACAAGAGGTCAGGTAAATGGGCTCCATCCCGTATGTCCGTTTTTACCCTTTATCCGTAAAAAAGTCAAGTTTCTCTACATTAAAAATGTCTGTAATGAACTCTATTGTTATTTTTGCTTGACTTTACTTTAAATTTAAAAAGCAGTCGCAACTGATATAACAGATAGGGTTGGAGGCAGATAGTTGCATATATTTGTTTGGAAATATAAAGTTATACAAAGATCAAGAATGGGAAATAACGGTGGATTTAAACTTAGTTCTTTTTATTGAAAAAAGGATCGGAAGTATACAAGTTGATTGTGTTGATGGCGGTTAGTGATTTCAAAATTAGAGCTTTCGGATATGTAATTGAATTTAAATTTTTATAGTGCTTTGTTAGGTTTCATTGTAAAAATAATATGTAAATGTAAAAAATTCGATTATATACATTTGTATGAGCTTCACATAGACACAAAATGGTATAAAAGTTAACGGAAAAATGGTTAATACATTCAGATTGTTGACGACACAGTTGTAATTACTAAAAAAAATATTTAATAGAACACAAGTAGCCTAGAAGTAAATTTCTATGAACAACAAAAACGAATATGGCGCTTCATAAGACAACAAAGAAACGAAATGTAATAACTGATGCAAATAACACACATAAAAGAGGATACATGAGGATTTCTTTGCAGAAATGTTTAAGAAATAAAATGAAGAATCCTTGTCAATAAGGCCCAATCTTAGACGTTAATCTAAGGGCCCAATATAATAGTAAGATAATAAACAGTAAAAAGAAAAGATAAAAGACGCTTTTATTACAGGATGCTTTAATAAAGTTTAATTATAAAACATGTCTTATTTGCAAGCTTACATGCAATATTTTAAAGGAAATATGAGCAAAGTTCTCGAAAAATTAATTACTCAACGCCTCATTCGTATACTCGAGCAAAGATCTGTTTTATCTAACAAAGTGGATTTCGTAAAGATAGATCAACTCTAGACAATGTAGTTGACCTCGAGTCTGAAATACATGAAGCGCTAGCAAATAATCAAAGCAGCACCATTTTTATTAGCAGCAGCATTTTTATTATATAACCACAGCATTTGATACAGTTTGGCGCCATGGAATAATTAAAACTTTACAGAAATTAGGTATACAAGGAAATATGCTAAACTTCATTACCAACCTTTTAAAAAACCGAAGCTTCCAAGTAAAAGCAGACGATTTCATTTATAAAACAAGAATACAGGAAAATGGTACCCCTCAAGGATAATCGATTAGTGTTACTCTTTTTCTTATTGCTATTAACAGTATTACGGAAAACCAGTAAAGAGTAGGCTATACGCAGATGATCTCATAATTTATTGTAAAGGAAGAAACATAGAACTAATTAAACGAACCTTACAAGATATTATTTCTGCATTGGAAGAATGGTCAATGAAATCGGGAATGACATTTTGTTCCAACAAAAGTAAATGTATCCATTTTACCAGAAAACGTAATATTAGTAGTCTAGAACTTACAATCTTTAATATAAAAATAGAATATGTGGATTGTATCAAATTCCTTGGAATTAATTTTGACAAACATTTAAATTTTAAGCAGCATATTTATCATCTTAAAAACATCTTGTCAACAATATTTGAACATAATGAAAGTCCTATCTACTAAAAATTGGAGATGTGATCAGGATATCCTATTGACAGTATATAAAAGCCTTATTAGATCTAAAGTCGATTACGATTCAATAGTCTATGGGTCTACCAGTCACTCACTTTTAAAAGAGTGCAGACAATCCAAAATGCTGCTGTAAGAATAGCCTTAAGAGCTTTTTGTACCACACATACAGATAGCTTACCATGTTTAGTAGGAGAAATGCCTCTGGATATAAGAAGACAATATCTTAGCCTAGCATATGCTGCAAACGTTTTAGCAAATAGTGAAAAACCCGTCAGAAACAATGTCTTTGCTTCTCGTTTCCACACAACATATCTTAACAAAAAGAGATCTAAACCCTAGAAAGAGATCTTTCTTTCTGAAAGACTTAATAGATACATGACTATAATAATATAGTCATGTATCTTCATGTACCTTCATGATTATAGTAATAATATTGTCTTTCCTAAAATATACCAAACCACCTGGTGAAAACTTGAATCAACGTGGCAACGTGGTGTTCCGGCCGACCATGCGGAGTCGGCTTTAACAAGTCGCTCTCTCTCTCTTAGCTAGCGACCATCGAACAAGCAAGTTCGAAAATTATACAGTCCATTTCATTTCAGTTTATTTAATGTTTCAAATGTTAAATTTATTATAGTTCAGGAAATAAAAAGTGTATAACGTATGCAATTCATTTCTACATAAAGTTTGGTCCTTCGAGCCGGATGGAAAGAAGATTACAATAATTTTGATGCAAAAACAAGTGAGTCCTATTTCATTATTCAATTTCCTAACCTCATAAATTTACAAAACGTGTTTCTTTACCTATCTAAAACCCTACCCGTAGCCGAAATTTAATGTTTAACCGGTTTTCCATACGGTTAAAATCTCAGTTCATATCAAGTATATTTATACAGCGTTGCCGATTAGTTTAACATATCCGATTTTAAAATATTTATGCAGGATTCAAAAAATTAATTATTATTTTCATTACGGACTAATAAGTAATTTAAAAACTTGGTTCTTTTCATTGTTTTATTAAAGCTTTTTTATTTAATGATTGCAAGTGTTTATTAAAAGCTTTACAATATATGTATGTACGTTCATTTTAACGTAAAAACAAGTTTTTTATTACTTTGAAAGTGTGAAATTTATGTTTTCATTTATGCATTTAATGTTAGAAATCTCACAGTAGATTTTATTTCAATTTATTTTACATAATGGCTGATCTTAAAAAACTAAGACGTAAACGAGGTTCGATTAAACAGCAATTGACATGTTTTATTTCATTTTTCAACAAAATTCAAAAACTATACGATGATAGTGAACATATAGAACAGACAATCATTTTTGATTTACAACAAAGATCTGCAAAATTAGGTTCATTATATGATGAGTTTAATGATTTACAAACCGACATTGAACAAGAATGTGATGATGATCAATTAGAAAATGAATATGCTGAACGAATTAACTTTACAAACGACCATGCAACTTACACAGCAAGTGCTTTATGTTTGGTATCCAAATTAAATGTTATAATTAGTTCTGAAACAAATAATACAACTCACAGCGAGTTATTTGAAAATAAAGTAGAATTTGTCAAGCTTCCTCCAGTCACAATTCCTTCCTTTAATGGAGAGTTTTGCAAATGGATAGAATTTAAAGAAACATTTGAGTTATTAGTTCATCAAAACTCTTCATTGAATGACATTCAAAAATTCCATTACTTACGAACTTCTTTAGGCACAGAAGTGCAACAAATTGTTAAGCATTTAGAATTTTCTAAACAAAATTATATTTTAGCATGGCAGGCTTTATGCAAACGGTTTGACAATCCTCATTTGCTTGTCAATAGTCATATTAAATCGTTATTTAATTTAAAATCAGTCACACAAGAAAGTGCTAGTGCTGTAAGAGAATTAGTAGATACAGTTAATCAACATTTGCTTGTTTTAAAGAATTTAAACTTGTCTTATGAAAATCCATTATCTAGTGCTATGTTGATTCATATTATTTCAGACAAATTAGACAAAGTTACTTTAAAAGAATGGGAGCAAAAATACGATAAAGATACTTTACCAGAAGTCAATGATTTATTTAAATTTCTAGATAACAAAGCAAATCAATTAGAAAAGCTTGAAGAGAGGGGAATAAATGTCAACTCTCAAGTTCAACAAAGTTCTCAACAGAGAAAACCATTTAAAAAACATGTATCTTTAGTGTCAAATAATCTTTCTAATGCAAAGAAAATATGTCATTTATGTCAAAGTGATCATCTTATTTACTATTGTCCTCAATTTTTACAATTAAGTGTTTCTCAAAGATGGACAAGGATTAAAGGTATGAAATTATGCACAAATTGCCTATGCAAGGGACATTTTAGTAAAGATTGCAGTCATGGGTCCTGTAAAGTTTGTAAAGGTAAACATAATACCCTGTTGCATCATTATCAGGATCAAGGAACTTATTCAATTAATCACATTACAAATTCAAATATGCGAGCAGCTCAAGCTCAGTCATTACAAGTAACAAATAATGGCACCAATTGTCATGAATCAAATAACGCGACAGAGCTAGCTGTGTCTAATTTCTCAAAAACTAATAATACATATGTTTTACTGTCTACTGCCATCATTAATATATGGGATGATAATGGTCAAGTTCATCAGGTAAGAACTGTTCTTGACAGTGGTAGCCAGACTTCATTTCTAACAGAAAAATTATGCAAAAAACTTAACCTAAAGCAAATAGATGCAAATCTTTCAATAGTGGGGATCAATCGTGTCACTTCCACCCTACGTTATAAATGCAATGTTTCTATTGGATCTACTTATGATTCAGATATCTTCAATTTAACATGTTTTGTCCTACCTAAAATTACAGAAAATTTACCTATTTATAACATTGAAGGTTCTAAATTAAATATTCCTAAAAACATTTCTTTGGCAGATCCTTCGTTTCATAGATCACAATCAGTTGATATGCTTATTGGTTCCGATTTATTCTGGGATATACTTCGAAATGGAAAAATTTCTCTGGGTAAAAATCTTCCTGTCTTACAAAACACATGTTTTGGTTATGTAGTTGCCGGGTTGTGGTCACAAAATGTCGATAAGGTCCAATGTTTTTTTGTACAGAATGATCAAGTACAGAAGGATCTTGAAAAATTTTGGTCAATAGAAGAAGTTTCAAATACAAAGTTAATTTCTCAAGAGGACAACATATGTGAAGAACATTTCAAGAATACATATTCTAAAGATTCAACTGGTAAATTTATTGTCAAGATTCCATTAAAAGAAAGTAGAGAACAGTTAGGAGATTCAAAAGACTTAGCTGTGAGGAGATTTCTAAATCTTGAAAGACAATTTGAAAAAGATCTTCAATTAAAGAATCTTTATGTTTCATTTATGCAAGAATACCAGGCACTTAACCATATGTCAATTGACACATATTTCGATGACAACATTTGTTCATATTTTCTACCTCATCACGGGGTGCTCCGCAATGAAAGCCTTAGTACACGATTAAGGGTTGTTTTCAATGGTTCTGCTAATACAACAACTGGTAAGTCTCTTAATTCTATTCAGTACGCAGGACCAGCTATTCAAAATGATATTTTTGCAATATTGTTAAGGTTTCGGTTTCATAAATATGTAGTTATTTCAGACATCGAAAAGATGTATCGGTGTATTGATGTCCATCCAGATGATAGACATTTACAAAAAATATTTTGGAGAGAAGAGGTACATCATCCTCTTTCAATTATGACCTTAAATACCGTGACATACGGTACCTCGAGTGCTCCATATCTCGCAATGAGATGTTTAAGACAAATTTCTTATGATTGTCAAGATAATTTTCCATTAGAATCCAAATTAATTCATGAGGATTTTTATGTCGATGATTTGATTACAGGTTTTGATGATTGTGATGTTGCGAAACAAACCTGCAGAAACATTTCTAATATACTGCAGTCAAGTGGTTTTAATTTACGCAAATGGGTTTCCAATGATACTGTCATTATAGAACATTTAAAGAACAATGCCGATGAACTTAGCGTCTTAAACTTGGGAAATTCAGATCCTGTAAAGACACTAGGAATACAATGGATTCCTAAACTCGATATTTTATGTTACAATCTTCCAGAACAACAAAAAACAATAAATACAAAAAGACAGATCTTGTCAGAGATTGCAAAGGTTTATGATCCGTTAGGACTTATCAGTCCATGTATTATTTTGGTCAAAATATTATTACAAAAGTTATGGAAACAAAAACTGAATTGGGATGATCAGATTCCCACAGAATTAGTAGAGGACTGGAATCGATTCAAGTCCAAATTACATTTGATAAATCAATTTCAATTGAACAGATTTATTTTAACCGAATCGCATCAACGATACGAGATACACGGATTTAGCGATGCATCGTTCAATGCTTACAGCGCAGTTGTGTATATCAGGTGCTTCGATAATTCTGGAAACATTACAGTTCGTTTATTATGTTCAAAAACCAAGGTGTCTCCTATAAAACTACTTACAATTCCACGATTAGAATTATGTGGAGCTGTATTATTGGCAAAATTAATGAAATCAGTTATAGACGCAATAGGGGTTTCTATACTTCCAATTTATTGGTGTGATTCACAAATTGTGTTACATTGGTTACACGCAGATCCAAGTAATCTTCAAGTGTTTGTAGGCAATAGAGTTAGTGAAATTCAGCGTCTCTCAAAAAGTCGTTCATGGCATTATGTTGCATCAAAGGATAACCCAGCTGATATTGCTTCAAGAGGCTCTTATCCCCATGAGTTACTTAATCAACGTCTTTGGTGGAATGGTCCTATATTTTTACTGGATTGCTCTTTTATTCCTCCACCATTTAAACAGTCAGATTCTATTATTATTCCAGAAATCAAACAAAAACCAATCTCCTTAATTTCAAGAACAGATCAATTTATTATTTTTAATAAATTTTCTACTTTTCGTAAACTGTTGCGAGTCCACAGTTATTGTTTAAGGTACTTAAGGAACCTACTTAATTCTAGCAAAAATAGAAAACTACCAGATGCAACATCCAGCAATCATGGCTCTCGCAAAAATCAGTACATCCCTTTTTTATCACAAGATGAATTAGAAAAAGGTCGATTAAGTTTAATTAAATTAGCTCAAAATGAATGTTTTCAGGAAGAAATACAATTAATCAAAGCTAATAAAGAAGTCAAACGAAATCACAAACTCTTAGCTTTGTCGCCATTTATTGATGGTAATAATTTGTTACGAGTAGGTGGTCGATTAACCCACTCTGGGTTAGAGTATAATCACAAACATCCTTTTTTATTAGATGGTAAGCATCGGCTTACTCAGTTGCTAATTGAGGATGAACATTTAAATTTATTTCATGCAGGTCCACAATTATTATTGTATACTATAAGGCAGCAATATTGGCCAACAGGAGGCATGAATGCAGTAAAATCTGTTGTTAGAAATTGCATAACATGTCACAAATTTAAACCAACTCAAATTACTCCATTCATGGCCGATTTACCTCAATCTAGAGTAAATATTTCATTTCCATTTGATCACACCGGTGTTGATTATGCAGGACCCTTTGTCCTTAAAGATCGCAAAGGTCGTGGTTGTAAAACGTATAAAGCATACATCTGTTTGTTCATTTGTTTCAGTACAAAGGCAGTTCATTTAGAATTAGTCACTGCTCTTACGTCCGAAGCATTTATCGCAACATTTCGAAGATTTGTTGCTCGCAGAGGTAAACCATCTCACATATATTCGGATAATGGGACTAATTTTGTAGGTGCAAAAAATGAGTTAAATATATTATTTAAGTTTTTGTCTACCTCTTATGATACATTTTCAAATTTTTTCACAAATAAAAATATTCAATGGCATTTTATTCCGTCGAATTCTCCGTCATTTGGAGGATTGTGGGAATCTAACATTAAAAGTATAAAACATCATTTACTAAGGACAATTAAAAATGTTTTATTAACGTATGAAGAATTTGTAACGATACTAACACAAATTGAGGCTACGGTAAATTCTCGTCCCCTTTACCCTATGTCCTCAGACCCTAATGACTTTTCACCCTTAACCCCATCTCACTTCTTGATTGGAAGATCACATACTGCTGTTCCTGATCCAGCTTTTGGTGAAACGGTAAAACTGAACCAGTTAACAAGATTTCAGCTGCTTCAACAATTGCAGCAAAGTTTTTGGAAGCAATGGTCTACTTCCTACCTTTCCAGCCTTCAAAGCAGATATAAGGGCAAACAAAAGGTACCCAATTTGGAATGTGGTACATTGGTGACCATCAGAAATGAGAATGTTCCTCCATGTCAATGGATTTTAGGACGAATCAGTGAAGTTCACCCAGGTCCAGACGGCGTAGTACGAGTCGTTACAGTGAAGACGTCGAAAGGAACTTTAAAAAGAGCTGTAACTAAAATATGTCCTCTACCAGTATTATTGAACCAACCGTTCAAGGCGGGGAATATGGTGAAAACTTGAATCAACGTGGCAACGTGGTGTTCCGGCCGACCATGCGGAGTCGGCTTTAACAAGTCGCTCTCTCTCTCTTAGCTAGCGACCATCGAACAAGCAAGTTCGAAAATTATACAGTCCATTTCATTTCAGTTTATTTAATGTTTCAAATGTTAAATTTATTATAGTTCAGGAAATAAAAAGTGTATAACGTATGCAATTCATTTCTACACCACCATTTATTTAAACTTAGTTCTTTTTATTAAAAAAAGGATCGGAAGTATATAAGTTGATTATGTTGATGGCGGTTAGTGATTTCAAAATTAGAGCTTTTGGATATGTAATTGAATTTAAATTTTTATAGTGCTTTGTTAGGTTTCATTGTAAAAAATAATATGTAAATGTAAAAAATTCGATTATATAAATTTGTATGAGCTTCAGACACAAAATGGCATAAAAAGATAACGGGAAAATGGTTAATAAATGCAGATTACTGACGACACAGTTATAATAACTAAAAACAATATTTAATAGAACACAATTAGCCTAGAAATAAATTTCTATGGACAACCAAAACGAGTATGGCGCTTTATAAGACAACAAAGAAACGAAATGAAAGAACTGATGGGAAAAAACATAAAAGAGGATACATAAGTGACCTTCTTTTAAAAATGTTTTAAAAAAATAACATGAAGAATCCTTTATTTGATACAAAGTTTCCCCAAATAAAACAAACTTCAAATTATTCTCAAAAAGAAATATAACAGAACTGCAGTTACCATCAATATTTCTATACAACCATAAACTAAACTATACTAAACTCTTTTATGCCAAAAGGGTTTAAATTTATTAAAATACTTAGCAATAAGTCTTGGGGATCTGATCTACATCTGCTTGCCTTTCAATATTAAATTGCCTAATAGATACTATACACAACACCGCATTAAGAATCATTCTAGGAGCTTACAGAACAACGCCTGTAGCAAGTCTATACTGCGAACTGGGCGAACCATCATTATCTTTCAGACAACAAATTTTTAGTTTATCATATGCCCCAAGAGTAGCATTACTTTCTTAAATTTCTGCTCACAAAAACACTTTTTGTATCTTTTTATATTCGAATTCACTGCTAAATATTAATGTAAATCTCCAAAATTTTCTCAGAACATGGTTAATGAATGGACACAGTATTTCTCCGTGGATTATCAAAACCCCAGATGTATACACCCAGTTAATGCAATAGTAAATATGATACCACTTCACATCTTATACAGTGCTAGTTAAAAGTCCGTTCCTCCCCTCGTATCTTTTGAACGATTATACTTATAATAAAAAAATTTGACGGGATTTAATAAACAGACGTAGGCTTCGTAATTAGTTATAACAAGTGACGTAATAGTGACAGGTGACGTTACAGCGCCACTGTGACCGATAATTTTAAATAGGACCTTATGGCAAGTAACACCTCGTTTGAGAGGTATTGGAAATACCTATTCAACAATACTAAAATAATTTTAACATATTTGACATTACAATTATCTGCCAAACAACATAAATCTAATTAAAATTTATCAAAGAAATTTGATAATTACAAGTTAAAGGAATGGCACACCCACACAATTGTACATCTAATTTCATTCATTATCATACAACTATCACCTTAATAAAAAAATTCAATCAATTAAAACACATTTCGAAAATATATCTCTTGAATAAATTTAAATAAGTTTTAATGAATAAAATAATACAGAACTTTCATTTAACAAACAATCACATCATACCCTTTTTTCTACTTCATTGGTTAATATCTATCTCCTCAAGAAACTTCCCCGTTAATTATCAAACAGTTACAACAGTAAAACCTGAAGATCCCCATCATCAGCACTTACAGGATAGTTTGAACTATGTTATCCCTTGAAATCGTAGGCTTCCACGGCCAGAGTCAGAATTATAGTTTATTCGTCTTCCGGGTTTGGACCGTGTCATTTGTGAGTGACCCAAAAGTGGGTTCATCTCACTGAGATGAACCCACTTTTGGGTCACTCACAAATGACACGGTCCAAACCCGGAAGACGAATAAACTATAATTATGTTATCCCTACCATTAATAAATCGTGTACCGGCATGTAAGTAATGTTTTGTCTATTCACTAATTTATTACAATTCAATAGATTATTTTATACCAATTTGTGGGTCTTACTTTGTCTGCTTAAACAGTTTATTCATATTAAAAACCACAGACATGTAATATTGGCATAATTACTGTAATTTATATTATTTTATCTTTATGTTTATCTTTGTAAGACAGCATAATAATATGGGTTTTATTATTTTAGCATTTAATTACCTTGGTATCAACTGATCTGAAAATGCTTTGCAAATTGTAGAAAGCGAAACCGCTCGTCTAGGTAGTTAAATTAAACTGATTGTGAGTAAGTCTTATTTATTTCTTTTTTACCTAGTCTCATTTTTCTCATAAACCTTTAAAGAATCCTTGTGTATATTATAAAAGCAGATTTCGCCTTCATATTCCTAAAATTCTGTAAGAAATAATATACCAATCCATTTAAGTCAGAAACTGAACTACATAATCGTCTAGAAGAGCAAGGGCGAACCTACAGGCTTTAGTTGCGTTTTCGTTCAAAGGTCGCCCCTTCTCCTCTGTAACCGTATCAACGCGTCTGTGTTTCTGTAATCTGTAGCTGGTGAGAGATAGTCTCAGATATATCTGTTGTTCTTGAGTTTTTAGGTACCATAGTGCTTGTTGTAGTTTTCATTACTCATATTTCAAGAAAAATCGACGTTACATTAGCCTTAAGTTTGTTTTTTTTTTATTTATATTCAAAATAAACGCCAAAAAAGCGACAAGGCGGTAGCAAAAGAAAACGGAACAGTGGCTTGTTAACGTGTGTGAAACCAAACGAAACTGTGATGAAGCGTGCGTTTCAAGAAATACAAAGAAAACTGTATTTGCGCGCATAAACGAACTGCCATGTAACTGTCGTAAAATGTGATTTGAAAAGTTAGGTATGAACAATATCAATATGACATTCAATAACTTTTGGCAAATTGGCCACTACGAGAATCACAACCAATACCTTACAAAAGTGGTAAGTTGGAATTAGATATGGTAGAATCTGGTAATTAAACAGTATTACCAGAAATAACTGAAGATGAAATCGAAAAATCCATAAACGACATGAAGAGAAATAAAGCGGCCGGCGAGGACAAAATACTGGCGGAACTGCTAAAAGAAGGAGGAGACACGATAAAAAAAATGCTAAAAATACTGTTCAACAAATGTCTATTTGAAGGTAAAATACCTAAACAATGGAGAAATGCCAACACAATCTTAATACATAAGAAAGGAGACCAAACAGACCTAAACAACTACCGTCCTATTTCCCTTTTGTCACAACTATATAAAACCTTCACAAGAATAATAAACAACCGACTAACCTATAAACTTGATAACTACCAACCAGTGGAACAGGTCGGATTCAGGAAAGCACAGGAAAGATCATGAAGACATGAAGAGAAATAAAGCGGCCGGCGAGGACAAAATACTGGCGGAACTGCTAAAAGAAGGAGGAGACACGATAAAAAAAATGCTAAAAATACTGTTCAACAAATGTCTATTTGAAGGTAAAATACCTAAACAATGGAGAAATGCCAACACAATCTTAATACATAAGAAAGGAGACCAAACAGACCTAAACAACTACCGTCCTATTTCCCTTTTGTCACAACTATATAAAACCTTCACAAGAATAATAAACAACCGACTAACCTATAAACTTGATAACTACCAACCAGTGGAACAGGTCGGATTCAGGAAAGCACAGGAAAGATCAGGAAGATACAGCACAATCGACCATCTACATGCTCTTAAAATCTTAATTGAGAAAACCAATGAATACAACCTTCCGCTGTACTTAGCATTCGTAGATGATGAAAAGGCTTTCGACAGCATTGAACACTGGGCGGTTGAAGATGTGCTGGTCAATAGTAGAATAGATTCAAGATACCGACAATTGATATATGATATTTACCAAAACGCAACCATGACCGTAATTCTGGACGACAAATTAATAACGGATAATATAAAAGTTAAACGAGGAGTCCGACAAGGCGATATAATTTCACCTAAACTGTTTACCTTGACCCTCGAAGACATAATAAAATCAACAGATTGGGAAAACAGAGGAATATGTATTAACGGAAAATACCTAAATCACCTTAGATATGCGGGTGATATACTCCTGATCTCCTCGGAACGACAAGAACTGGAATAAGTGCTGAATGAACTTCATGAAAAATCACTGCAAAAAGGCCTAAAAATTAACCTCAACAAAACAAAAGTAATGACAAACACGGAAGACCAAGAGGCAATAAAAATAAAAACAGAAAAAATAGAACAGGTAAATGAGTATATCTATCTAGGACAAGCAATCAGAGCTAACAGAGAAAATCAAACAGCCGAAATATCGAGACGAGTAAGAATGGGATTTGCAGCGTTCGGCAAACTTTCTTACGTTTTAAAGAATCAAACAATCCCTCTATACTTACGAAGCAAGGTATATAACTCCTGCCTGATACCGGTGCTCACCTACGGAGCACAGACATGGACATTTACACAGGCCAATTTGGATAGGATAAGGAAGGCACAAAGAGCGATGGAGAGACAAATGTTGGGTGTATCACTTAGAGATAGAAAACGTAACCAGTGGATCAGAACCAGAACAAAGACAGTAGACGCGATAGAACAAGCAGCAAAACTGAAATGGAAATGGGCTGGACACAATGAACGTCTTCAAGACGGACGATGGAACAATGCCATCGGAAAGTGGCGTCCATACAATGCAAAGAGATCAAGAGTCAGACCACAGATGAGGTGGAAAGATGACATCAGGAAACAAGGAGGTCCCACATGGTAGAGAACAGCTCAAGATAGGGAAAGATGGAGAGAACTGGGGGAGACCTATATCCAACAATGGAAGGATAGAGAATAGGTTAAAAAAAAATGGAGCTTATATGGAATGGCTAAGAAACACACATCCTAAAGAACAGCCTGTGATAAAGTCCTACTATCGAAATATCTTTTACAACGAATTCAATATAGGTGTTCAGCCTTCTTCTGTTGATGATTGTAAACCTGCTCTAAGATTAAAGTTGAACTTGATGGGTTAAAGACTAGCAACCCAAATTCTCAAAAAAAAAAATTGGATACCAAACTGAAGGTTCATGTAGTAAAGCAGAAAGCTGCTAAGAATATGATAAAAAGCTACGAAAGTAACCAGGATGAAAATACTGAAGTTGTATGTATTTATTTACAACAAGCATTACACACGCCTAAACTTACCTACAACGTACAATAGGTACTACAAAAGAAACATGTGGACTTACAACTTAGGAATGCACAGAGTTAAAACAGAAGTAGCCATAATGTATGTATGGGATAAAACCATCGCTAAATGAGGATCGTGCAAAATAGCCAGTTTTCTTAGTCACTACTTGGAGAACTTTGTTAATAAGCATGTGCTAACCTTCGCCACATTCATGCAAATCGCTTTGATCTTATTAAGCACGTTTTTTTAATGTCAGGGCATTCGATGATGGGATCTGATCGAGATTTTGGTTTTATTAAATTAAATATTAAGGACTGTGAAGTATTTTCTAAAGAACACTCTATCCATTTTATTACACACAATAAAAAAGAACAAATTCCAAGTTGTTAATGTCACGAGTAAAATGGTTAAGGATTTCAGTATTCTTCAAAAAGCAGCAACTAAATCGCAAATGGTGAAAGCTAACTTCAAGAATGGCAGAATATTTGAATTTGCAAAAGATTTTAAGATGGGCTTTAAAATTCAATTCGCATATAACACGGATATTCCTACAAATGTCATACTCCAAAAGGGGCGAAAGAAACTTCACAATGTAATAAATTTTAACTTAGTATAGAACTTCCTCTTAAATACCACAGTACTTTTAAGCTTACGGAAGAAAAGAAAAAGGACTTACAAGATCTTCTTGATTATGTACCCATGCCTCTCAAGCGTGCTTTACAAGAAGCTATTAGTGGAGAAATTACTACAACTGAAGTCGAAGAAACTGTAGACGATGAAAATCAAATTGAGTTTAATTGAAGCATTATTCGTGAATTTTTCAAATTATTTTACTGCCATTAGCTTCCACATACTTTGTTAACAAATCTATGTTTATTTTTGTAGAATATAAAATATTAAACATCTTTTCTTCTCCCTTTTCTTATCATTTTATAAAAATCTTGCAAATCTTGCAAAATCCTCTTTTAATAACGGTCTTTTGGGATTAAGTTATAATTTGTTGTAATGATAATTACATTAAAAAAAAGTTTTCTTTCTTAAAAAAAATGTAATTATTATTACAGCCAATTCTGGCTAAATCCGATAAAACTATACCTTTATCAAACATGAGACAAATAAATAGCTTCAGAACTTATCCTCTCTTAAGTTTTGTTAATAAAATAAAACTTGTTCGCCCTTACTATCTTAACATGTTTTTAAACTTGTTTATATACTCAGTTTTCCAGAAACGTGTTTTTGCAGTTCGTCTTTACGCTTTCAAGCTCCTGAATGATTAAATATGTAACAATAAAACACTGAAAACTTTGTTTTCAAACTTCCACAAAATTTATTTTAAATCTTATCACTACAGCTGTTTCGGCTGATTGCCTTTCTCAAGTGATCTATTTTTGGCTTGGGTTTACAAATTTATAGTCTCTAATGAAATAGGTTGAGGAGGGGAGAACTGTTTGTCTCAAGTTGGTCATTCAGAATTATATCTGTATTTTTTAATTTGTTGATTTCCATAGAAGGTGACGATTAGGTGACGATTAGATTATGATCTGGAAGGTGACCATACTGACACGACTATACAAAATTCATCATCCCATCCAACACAACATCAACTGGCAGCTTATCATAGTATGTTACATAGATTAACAGAAATTTCGATGTCAAAATACAACTTTGAGACAGAATTAAATATAATTAAGCAAATAGCAGTAAACAACGGATACAAGGAACAAACAATTAATAAAATGTTAAATCAAAAACTACACAAGAAAGCCCTGAAATTAGTATTTCCACCACTAGAGAAAAAACCCAATACCTTCTGCTCGATTGCATATACAGGCAAAATAACAACAAAAATTGCCAAACACATAAAAAAGAAAGGAATAACACCAGCTTTCCGAACAAATAACAACCTAGGCAAATATATTAAAAATAACAAGAGCCATATTAAAAAACACTTAAATAGTGGTGTGTACAAACTTCAATATGGCGTCTGCCCAAAAACTTACATCGGTCAAACTGGTAGAAACTTTGATAAACGAATAGCAGAACATAAAAGGGCTTTCAAGAATAGAAAAACAGATTCGACATACGCCCTTCACCTTCTAGATCATAATCGTTCTTTTAATGACAAATTTAAAATTCTTCACATTCAAAATAAAGGCCTTAAGCTATCTTTGTTAGAATCTATGGAAATCAACAAATTAAAAAACGCAGATATAATTCTGAATGACCAACTTGAGACAAACAGTTCTCCCCTCCTCAACCTATTTCATTAGAGACTATAAATTTGTAAACCCAAGCCAAAAATAGATCACTTGAGAAAGGCAATCAGCCGAAACAGCTGTAGTGATAAGATTTAAAATAAATTTTGTGGAAGTTTGAAATCAAAGTTTTCAGTGTTTTATTGTTACATAAAATGAATTTCCATCAAGTAACGGTCGAATCCATCGATTGATTAAATATGTATTAAACAACTTATTTATATAATTTAAAGTTATGTTTTAACAAAATAAATTTACAAAAGATATAAAAAAATGTTAACCATGCGTTCGTTGACAATTTTGACGTAACAAAAATAACGATAAAACAAATCATTTTAAAAATAGGGCTTTAACTAAAAAATAGATTACATTAGGTGCTTTTTTTAAATCTCCACCATTCAAATGGACAAATCAAGTTTTTTTTTGCATTTCATTATAACATACATACATATTAAGTGTTACTAATATATAAAATGACAAATTACCCGACAAGTATTAACTCACTTATTATGAATTAGCTTCTTCCCCTAGTAAAACAGCCTTTCCCATGTTCTAGACCTCGATTTAAATTAAACAGATAGACACGCGCCTGCTGCCACGATCGTTGGTCATGCCCCAGCGTTAGTTATTATTTTTATACAGCAATTCATATTCCGCACGTGATATTGTTGGTTTTTTATTATTGAGAGTTCCGCAAAAAATACAAAATGTGATAATAAATGTTAATTTTTTTATTGCAATACACAGTTGTCAATATAAGAAGTGTAAGAATGAATAGGGGCAAAGTACCAAAAACTAAAAAAAAAGAATTTAATATATTGAGACGAACCATACCAAATGTGATAATTTCCCACCTAAATCAATCAGCAAATTTATAAAAACGATTTAGACCCAAAAATCTGAAATTTTCAAATATTTATTTTTACAGGTACATATTTGTTACATTAATAATTAAAATATAAAGAATAAATCAATTGTAGTCTCGGAAATAAAAAAGAAAATCACATTAATATAATATTGACAACTTTTATATGAACCGTTCTTCTTCTTTAAGCGCCATCTCCGCGACGAAGGTTGGCAATCATCATGGCTATTCTGACCTTCGAGGAAGCTGCTCTGAACAATTGCCTTGAGCTGCAACTAAACCACTCTCTCAGGTTGTTCAACCAGGAAACGCGTCTTCTTCCTACGCTTCTCCTACCCTCTATTTTTCCTTGAATTATGAGTCTCAAGATGTTGAATCTTTCACTTCTCATTACATGTCCAAGATGTTGCAATTTCCTTTCTTTTATTGTATTTTCCATTTTCCTCTCTCTGCCTATTCTCCTTAACACTTCTGCATTCGTGACTCTTCATGGAATTCTTAACAATCTTTTAAATGTCTACATTTCAAACGCGATAAGTCGATTTATGTCCATGATTCAGCTCCTTCGGCCGGTTTAATGTCCATGATTCAGCTCCATAGTAGAGTACACTGTGTACGTAGCATTTAATTAGCCTTATTATGAGGGCCAATGTCAGATCTTTGCTGCATAAAATCTTTTTCATTTTCACGAAGTTGGCACGTGCTTTTTCAATTCTGACTCTTATCTCTGCAGTATAATCGTTATTTTCTGTGATTATCGTTCCCAAATAAGTATATGTTCTTACTCTCTCTATAAGTTGTCGGCTATTATGACTGTATCGTCGGCATACCTAATGTTGTTAATTAAACTTCACTTTTATGCCGACTGTCTCGTTTACCAAAGCTTCTTGTATGATTTTTTCAGAATAAGCATTAAACAATAACGGCGACAGTATGCAACCCTGCCTGACCCCTCTCCTTATCTCCACTTCTTCTGACACTTCTCTTCCAATTTTCACATTTGATCGTTGGCTGTTGTATAAATTTGATATCAATGTTACATCCCTTACATCCAGATTCTTGTTTTTTAGTACTTCTATAAGTCGGTCATGTCTTACTTTATCGAATGCCTTGTTGTAGTCTATAAAGCATGCATAAAGATCTCGATTAATATCCAAACTTCTTTGGGTCAGCACGTTAAAAGAAAATAGTGCCTCTCTTGTGCCCACTCCATTCCGAAATCCAAACTGGGAATCACGAATATCCATCTACAGCTTAGCGTGTATTCTATTATGGACGATTTTTAGCAGAGTTTTTAAGCTATTAAAGGTGACGTTAAACTGATCGTTCGATAATCACTACATTATTTGGCATTTACTTCCTTTGGTAGACAAATAAATGTTGATGTCATCATTTCACGTGGAATGATTCATGTGGAATAGATTGTGTTCAGTAGATGGACGAAAAGATCTATGTTGTTTTCATTTAGCAGTTTTAGCAATTCACTTGGTAATTTATCTGGACCAGCAGCTTTATTATTATTTATGGACTTTACTGCATGCATAACTTCAAACTTTGTTATTTCTTCATATATATTATCTTCATATATATTTTCCTGTCTCTGGTCATGTAATAATTCCTCTATATATTCTTTCCATCTTCCTAATTTTTGTTCCGTCTCCACTAAAATGTGTCCTTGTTTGTCCAATAGTATGCTTGAAGTTTTTTGTTTTGCTACCCCAGCTAATTCTTGGCTTCCGTGAGGACGCCGTCGTATCTCGTGGTTGAAAAATCTCCGACAATGGTTTGGGATGACCTCAGCGGACCTGTTTCGCAGAGCAGTCAACAAAACCATGATAGCTTTGATGATCGCCAACATCCGTACCAGATAAGGCACTGAAGAAGAAGAAGCTTATTTTTTAACTTTCTTATGGAGATTGAAGTTATCATATTTGTTTTGTAAGTCTTCTATTTCTTGGCATTTTGCAGCAAATTAAGTCTCTTTAGCTTCTCTTATTTTTCTTCTTATTTGATTATGCAGCTGTTGATACTGAGTCATATTGATATTCTTTTGCCTTCTTCTGTCCTTCATCATTTCCAAGATTTCTTCTGTCATCCAATATCCTTTCTTGCATCTGGTTGTTGTAAGTTCTCTGCGAATTGGTTCGACAATTACATTTGTAAAGAATTGCTACTGTTGTTCTACATCACCATCAATGGATTCCGGTGTGGATTCTAGGTTTGCATTAATTTCTTGTTTCAGCTTTTCTTTGACGTCTTCTGATTTTAATTTTTGTATGTTTAGTTTATCACTTTTGTAGCTTTTTTGTATCTTTTTTAAATGAAGTTGGAATTTTGCTACAAGAGGATTGTGGTCCGACGCCACGTCTGCACCTGGGTACTCTTTCACCGATTGTATTGCGTTTCGGTATCTGTGGTTTATTAAAATATATGATCAATTTGGTTTATAACGATATTATCGACCTTGTCAGCTGGCAGCAGTGTAAAGGCGTCGTTTAGGCAGCTTGGAGAAAGTATTCATTACCGCAAGATTAACCGTTGAACCGTTGGAGATTGTTTATATTGTTGTGGCTGCATATGAAGATTGGTGGCTTTGCACCAGATAATTTAAAATTCGTTTATGAGTAAAGATACGGATTAATGATTAGCATTAAACTTGAATTATACTTCATTGTCATTGAAAGTAAACAAATCATTTATGAACTAAATTTAAACGACATAATATTTTGGTAAATCTTTACTTCTTGTTAATAGTCTTCCAGTTTAAATCATATTGTTTTTCTATCAATTTTCTAACACAACTGCTTTTTCTTGTTTTATTTGTAAACTATACTTTGGTATTAGTAAAGTTATACAGGTGTTATAAAATATACACAATATATTATAATCTTGTTTAAAGTATAAAAGCTTCTAAGACCTATTTAAGAGAACATTTCTTTAAATTTTTTAATACCAGCACATGATTTTGTCTACTTTTAACTCTCTTTTATCAGTGTTTGCAGTATCTGGTTCACTTTGATTCAAATTTTTAGCAATTAGTTCTGTTTGAAGTTTAGGTTTCGGTTAGTTCGGTTTAGTTCGATTTTAGAAGTATACATAAGTTGTTTTTTTTTGTAATCAGGTTTATTAACACATCAATAAAATTAAACTAACAATGCATAAGAATAAAATTAAAAAATAATAGAAGCAATATTTAGATCGCATTGTACATCTCATTCTCCTCTTCATTCTTATTGTCGTTCTCTTCTTCGATGTCATCTTACTTTACTTTGTTAAAGTTTATTGTAAAACTGGTGAAGGCATGGTGGTATGAACTGCAAAAGACATCTGATACGATTAAGTTTTGCTTGACTTAATTTTCGTCCTTCAGGTAAATAATCCTTAAGTTTAAATAAGCTAGGTTTACAGGTCGGCCTTTCAATCTCTTATTTAGATTTACTGAATAAAATTGTGTTTCTTTGCTATGTGTGTATCTGAATTCCATAACTCCTGGATGGTCTTGAGTAAATTTCATTTGTTTTATTTTTAACCATTCTACTTTTTGTTCATCTGAATCCTTTTTGCGATTTACCCGATTTTGTTTTAATGTGTCTATATTCTTGAAATCATATTTTTCCATGCATCATCATCATCTTTGGCTCAACAATCCTCTGTGGATCTTGGCCTGCTCTAAGATTCGTCGCCATTCTGTTCGGTTTTTGGCAACATGTTGCCATCTTCTGATTTTTAATATTCGTAAGTCGGTTTCTACTCCATCTAACCACCTAATTCGCGGTCGGCCTTTACTTCTTTTTCCTACAGGAGTTCCTGTGGTTAGCTTTTTAGCAATGGTATTTTCTGGCATTCGTATTATGTGTCCAGCCGATCTAAGTCGCTGTGTTTTAATGAACGTTATGACATCTGGCTCATCAAAAAGCTACTACAATTCAAAATTATATCTTCTGCGTCACTGCCCTTGGTCGTTTACAGCTAAAAATATTTTGCGGAGTATTTTACGCTCCAATATTCCCAAAAGTCTTTCATCTTTCTGCGTTAGTGTCCATGTTTCTGCTCCATATGTGAGGACCGGCCTCAGCAATGTTTTGTATATAATAATTTTAGTTCTTCTTTGAATGTTTCTTGAGTGGAAATGCTTTTGGAGTCCATAGTATGCCCTATTTGTAAGATTTATTCGTCTTTTGATTTCTTCGCTTGTTTTATTGGTAGCAGTCAATAGCGACCCAAGGTATGTGAAGTTGTTAACACGTCCAAAGGTATGACTTCCAAAGACTGTTTCTCGTTCCTCATTTGTCATCGGATCCTTTGTAACCAACATGTACTTGGTTTTGTCTTCGTTGATGACTAGACCGACCTGTTTCGCCGCTGTTTCCAATTCTAGGAGATATTGCTCAACATCTCGCTTGCTACGCCCTACTATGTCAATGTCATCAGCATATGCTAAGACTTGTATCGATCTATTGTAAATAGTACCGTCATCCCTAATTCATGTATCTCGGACTGCCTTTTCTAAGGCAATATTAAATAGGAGGCAAGCCAGAAGCATCTCCTTGTCTGAGTCCATCTTTTATCTCAAAGGATCTAGAACTCTCCCTGTATTCTAACAGTGACTTCTAAGTTAGACATTGTCATTCTCGTTAGTCGGATAAGTTCCTCTGGTATACCAAACTCATGCATTGATTGGTATAGCACTGTTCTCTTGACACTGTCGTATGCGGTCTTGAAGTCGACGAATAGGTGATGGGTTTCAATATTGAATTCTAATGTTTTCTCTAGAATCTGTCTTATTGAATGAATCTGGTCAATTGTTGATTTTTCTGGAGTGAATCCAACTTGATATTTACCAACTATGCCCACTGTGTAAACTTGCAACCTTTCTTATAGAATATTTGCTAGTATTTTGTAAGCAGTTGTTAACAGGGTTATACCTCTATAGTTGTCACACTGGAGCTGGTCACCTTTTTTATGTAAAGGCATGGTTTCATTATGCCAAACAAGAAGTAAAAGCTTATGCAGTGTCTGTAGTAGGGCATCGCTACCATTCTTGTAGAGCTCACTGCAAATTTAATCAACTCCTGGTGATTTATTATTTTTAAGCTTTTTAATGGCTTGAGCAACGTTTTTCGATGGTAGGTGGTCTTTGGATTAGGGTTGAAAGGATTCCAATCATTTCGATTTGCTAGGGTGTTGTCTGCTTCTTCGATATGATGGCCATTAAATTATGCATCGAAAAATTCAACCCATCTGTTTAGGATTGAGGCCGTATCATTTAGGATGTTTTCTTCTACATCCTTACAGCTCCTTATTCTTGGCTTAAACTCTTTGCGTATTTTGTTTAGATTTCTGTAGAACTTTCGAGTTTCATTTTGATTTCTTAGCCATTCTGTGCTTTCCAATTGCTTTTGCTCAAATTGTCTTTTTTCTTCTATGTAATCGTTTTTCTTCTCTTCTTAGTGTCCGGTATTCTTCCTTTGCTCTTCTTGTGCATCCAGCTTGATTTGTCTTTAGGTATGCCCTGTTTTTGTTATCTGTTGCTTCTTGGCACTCCTTGTCAAACCATTCGTTTTCTTTAACTGGTTTAGTTTTCCCCAATATTTTTGTTGCTTTCTCAGTTATCATGTTTTTACATTTTGTCCACAGTTCCTCTACATTTTTTCCCACCTCCAGGCTCTCCATTTCCTCGTCCATTTGTCTCCTATACTCTCTCGCAACGGTTTCAATGCTCAGATTAACAACATTAATTCTGTCTTGTTTCGTGTGTTTATCTTTCTTTAGGTTTGATATTCTTCCTCTGATTTTTGCCACTACAAGAAAGTGGTCACTGTCAATGTTTGGGCCTCGGTAGCTTCTGACGTCTATGAGATCGGAAGAGTGCCTTGCATCTATCAGGATGTGATCTATCTGGTTAATGGTTTCGTTATCAGGGGATTTCCATGTTCCTTTAATCCATTTTATAGGGAAATCTTGTTCCTCCTACTATCATGTTTTTAGTACTTGCAAAGTTTATTAGTCTCAACCCGTTATCATTTGACTCTTCATGTAAGCTCTCACGTCCTATAGTTGGCTGGAAAAATTGTTTTTCGCCAATTTTTGCATTAAGGATTTTTCCATGCATACTACTTTAAATTTGTTCTTTTTTACTCTTGAGTTTGAAATTATGATATGCCATTGTGTAGGCACAAAAATTCCGGGTTTGGACCGTGTCATTTGTGAGTGACCCAAAAGTGGGTTCATCTTTTTGATTTTTAGATGAACCCACTTTTGGGTCACTCACAAATGACACGGTCCAAACCCGGAAGACGAATAAACTATAATTCTGACTCTGGCCGTGGAAGCCTACGATTTCATATTTTACCTTTTTTGTTATTTGTATTATATATCTATGGTTAAACTAACTAGTGATTAATTAAATTAATAATAAGTTAGATTGAGTATTACATTTTTTAATTTTTCTTTCTTTTCTTTCTTTTATGAAGTTATTTCCTTATTTTTATTCGTGAAAATTGTATAAAAAAAATGTATTTGGATTATATTTAAATCAAAATTTATGTTTGACCATAGCCTGTTTGTTTTGAATAAACCATCTATTAAAGCATAAAAACAATTTGTCTTAAGACATTAATTTATTTGAGGTCAACGATATATAAGTACGCCTCTGAAAGGGCGAAAATCAAGTTCGCACAAAGGGACCTACTACGATGCGACGGCAGAGCCCTATTTTAATTTCAAATTGAATTTATGGTGTGTATTTTCTAACACTTTGAAGACACGACTTCCCGCCGATCCTATAATTACGAGTTTTACACAAAATCTGTTTCTGAACCGCCGAATCTGGATGTGTCACAAATGTTTGTTGTGAAAGAAACTCTCTTTTGATTCGATTAGATATTTGAATTTTGTAAAATAAATTATTTAAATTTAAGCATGACTAACAAATTGTACATCTAAAGTTTTATATTCTATTTTGACTAAATCCGCAAATACTCAGTAATCAGTAATCATTTTTTTGTTAAATCATTTGTTAGCAGGTTTTTTGTTCTTGAAAAGCATTTCTGTTTCAGCAGGTTTGGGCTCTATCATATAATTATGTAATAATTCCATTTAAGATATACATGGTAATGGTTTAAGTGGTCATTTAAATATTTGTTGGTGTTTTCTGTATACTTTGGTTGCATATATTGTGTCCTCTTTTACGATTATCTATAGATAAATTCACATTCAGATGGCAGCGTTACAGAGATAGGCCTGTACTTTCTATATGCCAGAAATAACTACATTGTTGTCAGTTTTTAATCGTACCTACAATCGTACGTTATGGGCCGGCTCCTATAAAAGAATTATAATTTCGGAAAGATTTATGAATGTGAAACGGAAAAATACTACATTTTTTTAATTATATAATTTTTCTGTTGGTATTTTAAAAATAGAAAGTTATGTTTCGGAAATCTGGTCTTTTCGGAATTATATCTTCTGTTCAAAATTGTTTACAATTCGTGGAAATGAAATAATTATTTGTATAATTCGTTTTTGATCTTAATGTCCTTTTAATGACACACTTTCTCTACCTGCATTTACAGTTACAGACATTAAAAAATAATTTAGAATTTAAAAAATATACCCATTTATAAATTCAAAATTATTGTCTAATGACAGCAATTATAAATTCAGGTAAATACTTGAGAGTCATTAAAAGAATTTTCAGTTGATATCAGACGTTTGTGTCGTGTCAGTGTCAAAATGGCCGCGAGTGTAATAAAATTCAAAAACGGTAATTTGTTAAATAGTGAATGCAAAAAAATAGTGTTAAATGTTTTTAACTATTTATCAAACAGTAATAATGATAAAAGTGTATCAACAATAGTGCGGGAAGTTTCTGCTATGACTGGAGTCTCTGAGCGAACGATATTCCGATATAGAAGTGAAAGTAAAAATGGTCCACTCGTAACTCCTATAAGAAAAAAAAGAACCGGTTATTTGAATAGTCGTGAGAATAAATATGATGGAGCAACTCGGTCTAGAATAAGACAAGTAGTGCACGGTTTTTTTATGGACAATATTCCTCCAACCCTTGACGTAGTACTAGAAAAAATTAAGCAAATAGAGCATCTTCCGAATTTTTCCAAGAGTACGTTGAGAAGACTATTGCACGACATGGGTTTTATATATGGCAAACAAGGTAGAAATTCAATATTAATAGAAAAACAAGAAATAGTCGCTTGGACGCGTCACTATCTCCGGGAAATAAAGAAACTGAGGAACGAAGGAGCCAATATCATTTATATGGACGAATCATGGGTTAATACTGGAATAACCAATGGGCAAGTATGGCAAGATACAGCAATAAAAAATAGCCGACAGTCTTTCGTAAATGGACTTACCACAGGTTTAAAAACTCCGACCGGAAAAGGACCAAGATTTGTTTTAGTCCATGCAGGAAACAAAGACGGATTTGTTGAAGGTGCTGACATCACTTTTCTTGCCAAAAAAGGTGCTGAAGATTACCATGAAGAGATGGACGGAGATCTATTTGAAAAATGGTTTGAAGAGATGTTAATACCGAATCTCCCAAAAAATAAAAAGAATGTCATTATCTTGGACAATGCATCTTATCACTCTAGGAAATTAAATTTTCCCAAACAATATTGGGTGAAACGTCAAATTAAGGAGTGGCTCTATGAAAAGGACATTTATTTTGAAGAAGATTACTTAAAAAATGAACTTCTGGAAACTGCTAATGTATTTAAAAATATTTATGACAAATATAAAATTGATTGTATTGGTGAAAAATTCAGGAATCACAGTGACGAACAATGCCGCGTAGATGTACATATCTTAAGACTTCCGCATTATCACTGTGAACTGAACCCAATAGAAATGGTGTGGAGTGAAGTGAAACGGTACGTGTCCTCTAAGAATTCAAGTTTCAAACAAAACGACGTTAAAACATTGATTTATGAAGGTTATGATAAAGTACAGAACAATGGACATTGGAAAAATTACGTCAACCATGTTATAAAATTAGAGAATAATTTTTGGACAGTAGACCACGTTCAAGATGACATTGAACCTATTAGAATTTCATTAAACGATGACTCTGAAGATGAACTAGATTATGAAAAAGAAGATGATTGAAAATTGTTTTTCGGGGGTATTCTTTTCTCAGTAAAGGTAATAAAATATTTAGTTGATCTGGTTGAAATGTAGCATACTTAAATAACTCATTAATCGACATAATTTCAAGTAGTTATATTAGACGTCATTATGCAAAAAATAAAGTTATGAACATTTAATAAATTAGTGCACAATTGAGGCCCCTAGAACACAAGGGGTGTAAGTGCCAAAAACAAAGTTTTGAAAAATCTTTGTTCAAAGTTCGATATAAATTTAAAAACCTAGGTAGCACTTTTTCAGTTTTCAGCATGTTTCCAATGACATGTAATTTTTGGTGGTGTTATTGTTGTTAATGTAGAAAGTTTGAAGCCAAAAGTACGTGCCTGTTGTTAGATATCAGTTGCTAAGTGATAAGCAACTGCACTTACACCCTTGTATTCTAGGGGCCTCAATTATGGGTTTTTTGCAATTATCTCAGTCATTTGTTTATGTATTTTAATTTACAAACTAAAAAATTAAAAAACTTTTTAAGATCTGCAACATTTATTTGAAACATTTTTCCCTAAAATGCACGAGGAACAAAATAGGCAAAAAAATGATTTTTTCCAAACTTCATCTTTCTTTAAAAAATAAACAAAGCAAAATTGGCTGTAATTCTTCAAGGAATTATCGTCAGTTATCCCTTATCTACCGTTTAGAACATTAAAAAACCTGTAGAATATTTTGCATATTTTTTTCCCTATTAACTGCGGTATTATGTATAAAAGCATTTTAGGAATTATTACCATTTATTTCATTCACGAATTTTCTATTAACAACTTTAGCTTACCTAAACATATCTTAGTTTATCGTGAGTTTGGCCCTGCTTATTTTACAAAAGTAGCAAAACTTACAATGGCAGTAGAATTGGCAACGCTGTTATCCTATATCCGTACACTGCCATCTGAACGTGACTTTATCTATAGTCATTTATATTTTCAATACCGTAATTTAACATAATCTCTAATTTCTCTAAAACGATTTTCGGAGTGCGAATCATCATGTCAAGACAAGTATAAAATGTAATTTTCATAACAATCAATTATCTCTTAATTCGATATAAACATATTTAACTTTTTCTTCTTCTTGACTGGCTTTACAACTCGAGGTGAGTCTTCGCCGCTTCCAATATAACCTTTCATCTTTTACAATCTTGCGCTTCTATTTCCAAGTGTTGTACCCCAATTCTAAATAAATCTGCTTCAAGATCATTCTTCCTTCTTCTTCTATAACGGCCCACTGGTCTTTTACCGTCTGGTCTCTTAAAAAATACTCTTTCACATTATATATTTCTCTGATCTTACCACGTGACCTGGCCATCTTATCCAGTGAGCATTTGACGATGTTTTCAGTACCATACAGAATCACCAATTCAGCTTTGCAGCGCATTCTCCAGTCTACTGTCAATTAATCTCTAAATATCATTCTAAGAACCTTCCCTTCAAATAGCAGCAGCTTTATTATTTAGCGCTGATGTAGAGTTCATGCTTTACTTCTATACAGTGTGGATATTGTCTTACCCCCCCCCCCCCAGTGAACTCCGTTATTTAAGACAAAGATGAAAAACGCTCGGACCCGTCAATTTTTATTTTAATAGGGGTATTTAAAAACATAAAATAACTGTCACCCCGTTCATCCCCTTTACTTGCCAGCTACCCGCTCAGATTTTTTAAATAGCAATGGAGATTGTGCGATAGTTCGTGAAAAAGGTATAAAAAGAAGAATTATAAAATCTATCACACTTTAGTTTAACTTTAAGACTCTGTTTGTTAATAACAATTTATTGTTTGGAGATACACTTTGCGATACAACAATACAAAAGTACGTACACTGGTTTTGCTTTAATATGGGAAATTCTGTATAACAAAATTTATTTAATTTTTATTCTTGAACGTTTATACCGAATTATTTTTTTGCAGAATAAATACTTTTGTGTCGTTAAAACATATCGTGGTTAGAACAATGTTTTAAATAATCTAGTTGGCGTGTCTAGTTTTTGACAACTATCATAAAAACCAAGCAATTAGAACTGTTGATTGTAAAGAATATTGACAAGAAGTTGAGATTTGGTGAGCTTTAGTGGTAACCTGTAAATTTTAAGTATTCAAAAGTCAAAACAATCAAAATGGCACCACCTCGTAGATTAGTAGACAAATGTGAAGCAATTTTAATATTTAGTGAAGCAGGCTTTAACGACCACGCAGCTGTGAGAATATTTAATGAACGTTTTTCGAATCATCCAATTCATCGACATTACTATAGACTACTTGTCACGAAATTTTGACAAACTGGTTCTGTCGAAAACAAGAAACGGGTTGATAGAAAAAAGACTTCTGAGAAAAAGCAAGCAGATATTTTATCTCAATTTGTTGTAAATCCATCCAGTTCAACTAGACATGTTGCTCGCGAATGCGAAGTAAGTCACAGGACCTGTGACTTACTTCGCACTTAAACATTTGAAAAAAGCAAAAATGTCATCCCTATAAGCATAATAGGCATAAATGACAGGATGATCCAGATCGACGACTGCAATATTGTGAAACTATGGATAATAATATTTCACAAGATCCAAATTATTAAAGACATATTTTTTTCCGATAAAGCTATATTCTATTTAAATGGTCATGAGGTCATGTACTGTACATCGACAATACATAAGATATTGGTCTGTCGAAAACCATCGATTGTTTCGAGAGTGTCATATTCAATTTTCCACTAAATTAAATGTTTGGGCAGATATACTAGGGAATTGGAAACACAAATAATTTCTGCAATTATTGATGTGCTTAGAAACAAACCAGGCGAATTTACCCAAGATCTTGTTTTCCAGCAAGATGGAGCTCCGCCTCATTACGATGGTCGCGTTCGAAATTTTTTAAATAATTTGTATCCGAGAAGATGGATTGGACGTCGTGAATTCATTGAATAGCCAAGATCACCAGATCTTACCCCTCTAGATTTTTACCTATGGGATTACTTTACATCCAAACTGTATGAAAGCCAGTTGACGACACTTGATGAACTCCGTCAAAGAATAATCGAAGAATGTAATAGAATTAATATGCAGACCCTGCAAAGGGTTAAGGAGGTAACGAAACAAAGAATCTACTTCTGCCAGAAAGTAAATGGACAACATTTATGGTATTTCTTGCAGTAATGTAAGTTTTCTTAAGGATAATTTGCCGGTTCCTTTAATTTTAAAGATGTAATTTAATATATTATTTTTTGTATATTTTATTTTAGATAAAACCAGTATGCCATACAAAATTTCAAACTTATACATTTTTAAATTCTCCTTTTTAAACCCTTTCCAACGAATTATCGCACGACCCCCATTAATATTTAAAAAATCTGATGGGTTAGCTGTCAAGTGAAGGGGATGAAAGGGGTGACACTGTTTATGTTATAAAATACCTCTATCAAAATAAAAATTGACGGGTCCGAGCGTTTTTTATCTTTGTCTTAAATAACGGAGTTCACTAGGGGGGTTAAGACTTAATATCCACACTGTATGTAATAACTACGAGAATAATTGATATGTGCAGTCTTAATTTAGATTGTTTTTTAGCAGCTTATATCTTAATAATGATAATAGGGAGTATAATGCTACATAATGCTCTACTTCTTCTTCTGGTTCCTATCCGTTTCGGATGTTGGAAATCATATTGGCAATCATAACCTTGCTCGCTGTGGCTCGAAACAGCTCCGTTGAAGTTTTCTTAAACCATGTTCTTAAATTCCGCAGCCATGATATTCTCCTTCTACCGGGTCCTCGCTTACCTTTGACTTTACCTTGCAATATAGACTGTAGCAGGGAGTAACGGTGCTGATTTCTCATAACGTGCCCCAGATATTGCAATTTTATGCGTTGGATCGTAAACACAATCTCTGGTTGCTCCTTCATTTTTCCTAGAACTTCCTTGTTCGTGATCCTTGCTGTCCATGATATTCTCAGCATTCTTCTATAAAGCTACATCTCAAATGCTTCAAGTTTTTTAATAGTGGTGTCTGTAAGCGTCCATGCCTCCACCCCGTACAACAACACAGAGAAAACATAGCATCTCAAATGTCTCATTTTTGTATCAAGGGATATATTCTGACTTTTGAAGATGGCGCTCATTTTGTTAAAGACCGTTCTTGCCTTTCCTATGCGGCACTTTATTTCGTGTAAATTGCTCAACTTTTCGTTAATAATAGTTCCCAGGTAACAATATTGTTTTACTCGCTCTATATGCGTCCCATTAATGTATAGATGAGCCCCGTTTATATTCTCCTTGCTGATAATCATTTGTTTCGTTTTGTGGGTATTAATGTTTAGTCCGTACTGTTGACTGTACTCGTTTATTCTATCCATTAGCTTCTGAAGTCCCTCTAAACTATCGGCTATCACCATGGTGTCGTCGGCATATCTAGCATTGTTTACTCTTTCACCATTTAGAAGGATGCCTTCGTCTATTCCGTAAAGAGCCTAATAAGAGCCTAATAATATATATAATATTTTTTTTATATATATTCTTTTTATATATATTCTAATTATAGCCTTTTATATATAATATTTTCTTGTAGAGCCTATAACGCTCTACAAGAAAACTAAATTCTTGTAGTAGGCTGTATACCATGTGTCACAAAACATTTTATTAAAAGAAAATCCTTTATAAAAGGTATATTAATATAAAAAACCCTATCGGTCTATGTCACAGAACGTTTTTGGAATAACGATTCCGTCATCAGTGCTATCAGGATTTACATGTTTGAAGCCACAATATGTGAGTAAAAACCATCGAGCAAAAAGACAAAAGAGTGAATTTATCCGTTATAAAAAGGAGACCAAAAAAGTGGCCTCTAATGGCGGACATATCCAAATTTAAATTTTCCGACACTTATTAACTCTCTTCTTCTCTTCTTCTTAGCCTTCTGTCGTCCATGTTTGGACATAGGCCTCTCCCAACTCCTTCCATCGGTCTCTATCCTGAGCAACATATTTCCAATTTGTTCCGGCTATTCTTTTAATGTCATCAACCCATCTCTTCTTCCTCTTGGTCGTTTACTTTCGTAAGGTCTCCAATGATGTATTGTAGTATTCCAACGTTGGTCTTTCTGTCTAGCAGTGTGGCCCGCGAAGCTCCATTTGAGTTTGACAATTTTTGTTGTTATGTCCTCGACTTTTGTTTTGGATCTTACCCCGTCATTCCAAAACAAAAAGTCTTACCAAGTCGATCGAAAAAAGAAAAATAATGACAAACACAGATGACCACAGACATATAACTATAAACGGCAGTGAGATAGAACAAGTACAGAAATATATCTACCTAGACCAAATCCTGAGACTTGACAAAGAGAACCAAAGTGCGGAAATTACTAGAAGAGCAAGACTAGCATGGGCAGGATCTGGAAAACTTAGTTGGATACTTAAGAACCGCAAAATACCCCAATACTTGAGGAGCAAAGTGTTCAACCAATGCATCTTTCCTATCATGACATATGGATGTCAAACCTGGACCCTAACCAAGGCAAACATGTATAAACTAGCCACAAAAAAAGAACAATGGAACGGGCAATGTTAGGTATACGACTGTGACATAAAAAGAGGAACCACTGGGTAACGACTGGGACACTTATTAACAGTAGCTATAAAATAGTTTTCAAAATGTGTCTTAGACAAAAAACTTTAAATAAATATTAACGATAACAGTCTAAAATGTGACACAATTGTTAAAAAACTTCAATATAAATAAGCTTTCATGTGACAGTTGGGACAAACAATAACATAACCCAACTAAATTTGATTTATTAAACAAGGAAAGATTCTCTATTTCCTGTCTAACGATATTTTGCCTCCACTACCTTTACATTCTCTCTTTTGTCTTTTTGCTCGATGGTAAAAACCCTTTAAATGTAGTTAGAGTAACTTTGAAATATTTTTTTGATAATAAAAAACTATGATGTTTAAGTTATGAAAGGAATTGGTCACATGATAACGTAGAACTCCACTGGGGTTGCTAGTTTTTAGACGAAGTGTCTTTGAGGACTTGTTGATAACAACAGTTGCTGTCAATAGTTGCTTTGTTTTCATTTGTAGGGTTTTGTTGCATTTTCAGGGTCTTTTGTGAGTTTTGTTTCCAGCGCTTAGCTATTCTTGTTATACTTGCATACATACATCTACATTATGTTCTTCCTCTCCCAGCAATTGGAATCTGTTATTTATGGCTTCTTGATAATACAGTTCTTTATTTTGTTATATGTCGCATCTTTCTCTTTATTTTTGTTGCTCCAGCTTCTGTACTGATACTTGTGTTCTCAATTTAGATTTTATTAGAAAGTAATCACTATGGCTGTCTGCTCCTTTCATTCTTCGCGAAATATTAATCGCGAATAATTTTCTTTTAAATTGATTGATTTAACAATCATCTTATTAATTATTGCGAATTGTGTTAGCCGGTGTCCATTATTATTTTTTGAGTCGTGTAGGTTATGTTTACCAATTACTTCTCTTAAATAGTCTTCCTTATCTAATTTAGCATTACAATTCCCCATAACTATTTTGACGTCGTGTTTTGGAGCAGCTTTGAAGTCATAAAACTCGTCCTTCCTATATTCTTCGGCATATTCTGTTGAGGCATATATTGAGAAAGTAGTGAAATTGAACCAGTTACCTTTTATATTGTTCCGAAGCTATTTTCTTGTGGCATTGTAAATTAATTACTATTAAACTGGGAATAAGCCACAATTAAAGATAAAAATACGTTTATTGACGTTTCAATTTCCACTTCGGAAATCGTTCTCAAAATACAAAGAATCGTTTGTGTTCTGTCACCTCTTCTTTTTAATCTGTACTCTGAAACGATTTTCGATAGACCTGAAGTGACACTGAAGATAGAATCAAAATCTTCGCTATGCTGATGATACAACAAGGCTACAACGTCTAATAGATAGAATAAATACTGAAGGAGAAGGACTGGGCTTAAAGATTAATATAGACAAGACGAAGGTAATGGTGGTTAGTAGAACACGAAATATGCAATTAAATATAAGAGTAAACAATAAAAACATCCAAAAGGTCTCCAAGTTCAGATATCTCGGTATTTGGATAACCGAAGACCTAGATCCAGACATAGAGATACGTAGCAGGATTGAGCAAGCCAGAACAGCATTTACTAATATGAGAACCTTGCTAAGCAACAGCAGCCTTAACGCTTCGATTTCGCTTTGTAAAATGTTACATTTACTCCATACTGTTATATGGTGTAGAAACCTGGACCATAAAGGCCAATGTGATGAACCAATTTTAGCCTTTTGAAATGTGGGTATTTAGAAAACTACTTAAAATTTCCTGGACAGATCACATAACAAATATCGAAGTATTAAATCGAATGGGCAGAGAACGAGAATTGCTGCCAATAATAAAAAGAAGAAAATCTGCTTATCTGGGTCATATATTTCGAAATTCCAAGTACCAGTTCTTAAAGCTTATTATGGAAGGAAAGATAGAAGGAAAACGAGGCATCGTAAAAAAGAAATATTCATGGCTTACAAACATAAGGGATTGGACAAATCTCGATGCCCATGCACTCTTTAGAGCTACACAAGATTGAGAGGAGTATGCCAGAATTGTCGCCAACATCCACTAATTGGATAGGGCACCATAAGAAGAAGAAGAATAGTAGTAGAATAATGAAAGAGCTGAATAAATCGAAAAGTACAAAATCCAATCAGAAAATTTCAAAGCTGTGCAGAAATGGCAAATTAAGGTAAACAAAAATAAATATATATGCGAAGATTATTAAGAATTACTCATTTGTGCACATTTCAATCACTATTAAGTTACGCAAAATCCCGTACGCTGTCATGGCGAAATATCTTATGGCGTTTCATGGACACGGATGGCAATCGATTAAATAAACAAAAATTATCATATTATTTAATCGAACCATATTATAACTAGAATAAAGAATGTATTCATTGTGTAGGTGCGTTTAATTTTATGAGGAATTGTATTAATTAATAAAAAAATCTTCCATTATCGATTGAAATAATGCAATAAATCAAATTTATATTACCTAATAATGAGGTTTTTAATTAAACGAAATAAAAAGATACCTACGAATGTTTGATTTATCTGTTTAGGTAAATCATATGTATTTAGAGCCTCCCATTCTATATGCACTGGTTTAGTAAGTTCTTTTAAAATCTGCAAGATATACAGAATGTCCCATTTAAATTAAATAAGTTAAGGATATTTTCGGTGAAACTGGAAGTAGAGTAGTAACAAACAATATGGCATTAGAAGCGTTATCTGTCATTATACTTACATGCGCAGTTTTATGAATACTTTTTTTTTCATTTCAAAGATATTTACCTGGTTCCAACTGTATCTGTACCTGTCTGATAATTCACAAGGTTATTTTAGAGTTTAAGGAGTTTTTCTTTTTGCAATAAAAAGTATGAATTATTAGGATCATCACCTCTCCAGGAACCGGTATTAGAGTCTGCGTTTTTGTATTTACTGTATCAACCAATTCTTGATGTAAAAGTTGTCTTTTAAAGTTTTTTTTGACAATAAATAATTATGCAATGCGCAAATTGCTTACAAAACGAGCTTTCGCAAAAAAGTCTTTCGCAAAATACGAAATTTATTGGCCATTATACCAAATACATTTTGAATTATTCGTCAAGCCCTTGATAGTCTGTAGTTACAAATACGATTCAGAGCTGGTTGATTCTGATAGGGATACGGCTTCAACATGTAGAGTTTTATAGTAAAAGCATCGACACCAACAAAACAATATGGAACAGGTTCATCTCTTTCGGGGAGAGGTGTAGGCTCGGGCTATTCAATATTTCCATCTTTAAGTCCTTGATGCAAAGAATTATTTTGGAATACTCCTCCATCTCTTATTATTTTCTTTATCCATCTGCTGTCGCTGGTTCTTCTTACATGTTTATACCACTTTAGTTTTTTTTGTTCTATATATGTTAGTATGTCTGTTTCTATTATGTTCTTTGCTTTATTTCGTCATTACTTCTGTTTTTCTTGTTTATAATCCAATTTTCAGCCCCATATGTCATAATACTTCGCACTAATGTTTTATAAATCTGTATTTTTGTCTTCATATTTAGGTGTCTATCATACTGAGTTAAGTTGTTGGATTGCTCTTCTTGTTTGTCCTAATCTTTGCTTAATGTCTTTCTCTGTTGTTGCCTTTTTTGTGATTATAAACCCTAAGTATTTGACCTTTAATTGTTACGTTGTCGCCAAACTGTAGATCTTCTATATCTTCTTCACTTGTAGATACCTACTCTGTTTTCGCGAGGTTAATATTTAGACCAGCCTTGGTATATTCTTTTTGTAGTTTCTTCATCATGTAACTGAGGTCTTATTGATCGTCTGCAAAGCTTAACATATATAGGTATTCATTTCCTACCAGTACTCCCATGCCTTAGCATTTTCTTTTCCATGTAGTCAAGGCTTTCTCTAAGTATATTTTAAATAGGGTTGGAGATGTGGAACAACCCTGCAGGAGCTCTTTTGTTGTGGTGACGTCTCCTGTGATTCTTGTTCCCATTTTAATGGACACTTAATTTTCTCTATACAGAGCTTTTGTAGCTTTTATGATTTTCATCTGTATTTCTAATTTGTACATTGCTTCCTATAGTTCTGATCTTGGTACAGCCTGATCAGAATGCTCTAATACGCCTTTCTCAGGACCACAAATGCAAAATGTATATTTATATTTTTTGCCTTTTCTTCCATTACATCCAACGTTAAAGTATATTAGGTTATAACTTGCATTAGCAACGGTTAATAGAACCATAATATAAGTGCCCTTGTAGTTAACTATGGTCAACCACATATTTTGTGCTTGGAAATTGAAAAATAAAAGTTAATGAAAAATTTACATGAAACTAAAATCATGTCGTTTTCGTCTTTCTTTTGTTCCAGATTGAATCACAACTTCATGAGGAAGCAAATGGTGGTATAAACATAAATACCAAAAATACCAACTTTACAACTAATAACAAACAAAAGAAACGTAAATGTTACAAAAACTATGTTTACGACCAACTATTTCGTTTAGCCATTCAAACTCTCCAAAAACCTCGAGATGAAGATGAAACTTTTGGGCAACATATCGCCACGGAGTTAAAAGGAATTAAAAGTGACTTTTGCAAACGAAAACTGAAAAGTGAGAGTAGAAAGATGAATACGATATGCAGGTATTTTCTACGCCTTCCTCGTCATCAACACCATTGTCATCTCCGGCATACGCAAAAAGTTTTCCTCCAACTCAACAAAGTTTATCATGTGCCGACTTTAGTGATTTGCGAATTGGACTTTCTTTATTAAATTTCTTGAATAAAGCCCAAACATGTAATATAAACTTATACTATTAAGACTCGTTGCCTATATGGTATTTATTGATCTAGAAAATGAATGATGGGCCTGCTCCCCATCACACGGAAAAAAACTGTATTGCAAAAAATCCTAGAAAGAAAACGCCCGACGGTTTTAACGGAAAGCGACCCAGCTTAGGAAAAAGGTTAATGAGTTTTGGAACATGGAATGTGCAAGGTATTCGAACTAAGCTTGATGAGGTGTTGAAAGAAATTAAGAGATTTCAATTAGATGTAACTGTCCTTACAGAAACAAAAAAGAAAGGGAAAGGGACAGACGAGTTTAAGGATTTTGTTTATTTCTATAGTGGAGTAGGAAAAGTCAAAATAGCAGCAGCAGGTGTAAGTATATTGATAAAGAGAAGGCTGTCACGAAATATTAAGAACTGGGAACAAATAAACGAAAGGCTTATAAAAGTTGAGATGAAGCTAAAAGGACGTGACATAGTGGTAGTGGGCGCATATGTACCTTCTGAAGATGAAAAGGAGGAGGTAAAGGATAAATTGGATTGGAACTAGAAAGGAAGTAACTCTACTAGGTGACTTAAATGCTAGAACCGAAAGAAAAGTAAATAGTAAAGTGGTTGGTCCATTTGGAGAAGAAAAAATAAATAAAAACGGTGAAAGATTAATACGTTTCTGCGATCATATGGATTTAAAGATAAGGAATGGATATTATCAGCACAAGGATATTCATTAACTCACATGGATTCAGCCAACGAGGAATTTGAGATCAATAAACGATTACTGTATATGCAAAGAAAACTCCACAATAAAGGTTAATAACGTTAGAGTCCATCGAGGAGCAGAATGTGGATCTGATCACCATTTGATTAAAGCGTCACTACTATTTACATTTAAAGGAAGCCAACGACAAAAAGAAAACGAAAGTTCAATGATACTGCAAGACATTTCAACAAAGAGATATAATCTACAAAGTTTTCAAAATGAGTCTACCCAGTTTCTGTATCGAATGAGGTTGAATCTGAAATTGCACGATGTATGTTACTTGTCACGAATTAATACATACAACGAAATTATGAAAGCTCTTGACGAAGCTGCAATGGAAGCTATTGGAGAAGTGGATAGCATAAAAAATAGAAATGAATGGTGGAATAAAGAAATAGAAGATCTTGTGGGGAAGAAGAAGAATATGTATAACAAATAGCTAGCAACAAAGGACCGTTGCTATCGACAATAGTACAACAGCTTAAACAAAGAAGTATAAAAAGAGGTAAGTAAAGCCAAAAATGAGATGTGGAATAAAGCTTGCGATAACGTAGAAAATTTTATGGCTACAGCAAGAAGTAGAGAAGCCTGGAAAACAATTAGAGGTACTAGAACAGATAGAAAAGAATGCAGTAATATGCAATATAGAACTAACTCAATCTGTAGAGTCTACGGGAACATAATTAAAAGCCGAATTGAAGATTGTTGGGAAGACGCTGAAGATCAGAGTGGCTTTCGTACTTGTCGTTCTTGTATAGACAATGTGTTTTGCCTAAAACAAACAATAGAAAAGCGTTTGGAACATAATATGGAGACACACGTAGTATTTATTGATCTTTAAAAAGCGTATGACAGTGTCCCATTAGCCAAGCTATGGCAGGTGCTAGAAGACAAGAATATTCCACCGATTTACATTAATGCTGTAAGGGAGTTATACGATGATATGACGAGTGTAATAAAGATTGGACAAAACGTGACAAAAAAGATAAAAGTGACCAAAGGACTTCGCCAAGGCTGCTGCATTGCACCTACACTCTTTAAGATTTATTTGGAGGGGGTTTTGGATATTTGGAAAAGAAAATGTGAACCTATGGGTGTTAAAATTGGAGACCATACACTGTACAGCTTGCATTTTGCTGATGACCAAGTAATACTTGCAGAAGATCAAGATGATATCCACTACATGTTACGAAAAATATATGAAGAATATACTAAGTGGGGCTTATCAATTAATCCATCAAAAACAGAGTACGTAGTAGTGGGAGGTGAAGGAAAGCACTTAGAACTAGGAAGCAAACAAATTCAAAATACTGATAGCTATAAATATCTCGGTGTAAACATTACAAACAATGGTGGAAATACAAAAGAAATAGCTACTAGAATTGGTCAAGGAAATTCAGCAATACATCAACTGAATAGTATACTTTGGAATAACCACATCACCCGAAACACAAAAATTAGAATATACAAAAGTATCATAGAAAGCATTGCTACATATATGGTTCAGAGCTTTGGGTAATAAATAAAAATGACGCATCCAAAATAAAATCAATGGAAATAAATTATTGGAGAATATGTTGCCAATTCACTAGAAGAGATAGAGTAAGGAATACTGAAATCAGAGAGCGTATGGGCATAGACATAGACATCCTGGAAACTATAGAATGCAAAAGGCTGAAATGGTATGGCCATGTAGAAAGGATGAATGATCAACGATGGCCAAAGAGAATGTTACAGTGGATCCCCACCAACCGCAGGAAAAAGGGAAGACCAAGAAGATCGTGTAGACAAGAAGTAAAAGGTGCAATGGAAGATAGGGGTCTACAAGTAGATGACTGGAACGATCGCAAGCGTTGGAAGCTAGGTTGCGAGAAACGGCGGCAGCTGTAATAAACTCGTTATAAGTATATATATATATATATATATATATATATATATATATATATATATAAAGCATTTGACTGCGTTAACCATCAAAATATGATCGAAATTCTTAGAACAACTGGAATTGACGATCACGATCAAGACTTATGAATTATGTCAGAACTGTATTGGCACCAAATGGCAATAATTGAAATAGAGCATACAACAGCCGAAGATATACGAATCCGACGAGGAGTGAGACAAGGTTGCTTCTTATCGCCCCTCTTATTTAATCTGGTTTCGGGAAAGTATTAGACGAGGTTCAAGGTGGAATCAAGATTAACGAAACCAGCATAGACTTCAAGTTTGCTGATGATATTGTCCTAATAGCAAACAACGCACAAGAATTACAAAATATAATAAATGCGGTAGTTCGTCATAGCAAAATGTTCGATTTACATGTGAATGTTTCCAAAACTAAAATTCTAGTATTTTCAAAGATACCAACAAACGTACGTACGCCAAGAGACAAATAATAGAACAGGTAACTTTTATAAAATATTTGGGAACAAATATCAACAGCCAGTGTAACCCAAAAAAAAAAATCCTGTCAAGAATCGAACAAGAGAGGAAAACATTCATGAACATGGAAACCGTTTTTACAAGATCCGACTTTAGTCTAGACTCTAGATATTTTACATTTTTACATAACAATTTTTATCGGCAGTGAAGACGGGAAGTCGTAAATTTTTATTACATCTTTCAGTGTGAGATAAAATAAAAATGCGATGACTAACTGGAAGGTTTAAGATTAGAGAAACATAATATTATGTCATGCTTATTGGAAATACTCGACATCATTAGCACGTGCAAATCCTACCCTGTCCTATGAAATTAAAATAGTAAATGTTTTTAGAGTTAATTTATTTTTTCGGGCATGCGTATTTACGAGGTCCACAAAATGACTAATGCGAAATGCGGTACAATGCATGGCGCCGCTCTATACTACTGTAATCTGATTAAATACATAAATAAAAACAATTCTATTATAAATCGCAAATTTTGATTTACTGCCATGCAGTCTGAAGGCAGCGAAATATCGCTCGGATGGCCGCATGCGGCCCACGGGCCGCGTAGTGAGTATGGCTAGTCTAGAGCTCATAATTCGAATGATCAGATGTTACGTTTTCTCTGTTTTGCTGCATCTTCTTCTTCAGTGCCTTATCCGGTCTGGATGTTGGCGATCATCAAGGCTATCAGCTCTGCGAAACAGCTCCGCTGAGATCATCCCAAACCATTGTCGGAGATTTTTCAACCACGAGATACGACGGCGTCCCGGCCCCCTTCTGCCAAATACTTTACCCTGCATAACGAGTTGAAGAATTCGATATTTTTCTTCGTTCCGCATCACGTGGCCGAGGTACTCAAGCTTACGTTGTTTAATGAAATTAAGCACTTCTTTTTCTTTTGTCATGCGCTGTAGGACCTCAACGTTGGTGACATGGTCCACATAAGATCTTTTTTAGTATCCTTCTGTATATCTACATCTCGAAGGCTTCGATTCCTTTTTCAGTGGCTTGCGTCAGTGTCCAGGCTTCAACTCCATATAGTAACACTGAAAGAACGTAGCACCTCACTATCCGCATCTTGGTTCCCAAACTGAGATCACTGCAGCACAGCAAGGATCTCAACTTAATATATGTAGACCGTGCCATTTCGATTCGGGATCTAATCTCTTGAGCGTAGTTCCATTGTACGTTGAGGGTTGTTCCGAGGTAAGTGAATCTGTCGACTCTCTGGATCTCTTCGCTACCTGCCAATAGTGCCCTGGGATCTAAATTTGTACGGCTGACAACCATAAATTTAGTTTTCTTAATATTGAGGTTCAGTCCGTATGTTACGCTCACAGTTCGCACTCGGTCTAGTAAGGCCTGCAGATCGTTTAGGCTGGTTGCTAGTAAGACAGTGTCATCGGCGTAGCGGATATTATTGATGTATTCACCGTTCACTCGGATTCCCATGTCTAGGTTTGTGAGGGCTTCATTAAAAATCTCCTCAGTGTATATACTGAAAAGAGTCGGCGATAGCACACATCCTTGCCTTACTCCTCGCATGATCTTCACTTGGTCGGTCAGCTGGTCTTCGACCTTGACTTGAGCACGCTGGTTCCAGTATAAATTCATGATGATCCGAATGTCTTCTCATCCAATCCTACTCTTTGTAGTGCAGTGACCATCTTCTGGTGCTGACAACGGTCAAATGCCTTAGCGTAGTCAATAAAACAAATATAGACATCACAACTGACATCGCAGAATCTCTGAAGTAGGACTTGTAAGGTGAAAAGTGCTTCACGTGTACCCATGGAATTGCGGAATCCGAATTGCATTTCACCGACATTTTCTTCGCATTTCTTGTAAATTCTGGCATGTATGATTTTTAGAAAAATTTTAAGTGATAGTTCGGAAATCTTCGCACGTTTTTGCAGATCGTTTTTTTGGTAGCGTTACAAATGTTGACAATAGCCATTTCTCTGGGATATTACCTGAATCGTATTTTGCTGCATGGCTGTAAAAATTATACAATGGACTCTGAAATAGAAAAAAGAATAGATGCCTAGAAATGAAATGTATATATACGGAAGGATGCTTAGAATTCCATGGATACAAAAAGTTACCAATGGTAAGATACTACGGCACATGAGTAAATAAAAAGAATTACTCAGCGCAATCAAAGAGAGAAAAATACATTACTTGGGTTATGTGTTGAGAGTTAAAAGATGTAAAGACTCCAAATCATACTAGAAGGTAAAGTGCAGAGCAAAAGATCAGTTGGAAGACGACAGAACTCGTGACTGAAAGACCTGAGGAAATGGTTTGACCGCTCATCCACAAAAATCTTTTATGCAGCTATTTCCAAAGCTGCAATTGCTATTCAGCCAACCTTTAGCCAATTGCATCCTTCAAAAGGAGACGAAGAAGAGTATATAAGGAAAAGTCTAGGGGTGGCTTCAATTGTTGCCAATATGAGAAAGCATGGGTTAAGATGATTTGGTCATCTTCAATATAAAGACGTTAATCACCCAATACGAAGAATTGCTGATCTGCAAGTTCCTGTAAGTAGCAGGAAAGGAAGACCAAAAAGACCTGGTGGAGACGCTTAGGTAGGACATGTCGGTAAAGGGTATTAATATTAATATGACCCAAAATAGACACATATGGCGAACTGTAATTAGAGAAACCGACCTCGCATAGGGATAAAGGCAAAGAGAATGATGATGATGATTAAGTAAGACTCCTTCAGCACGTCATAGATTTCCAAAGTTATTTTCTTTACAATTCTGCCAATTGTGCAAACCGGAGTTCGAAATATGTATTGAAGGCTGCTATAAGAATTGTCTACAAATGAATTTTCATTGATTCTATGTAGTCACCATGTGTACACATCAATACTTACCTGACGCTAGAAATTGAAGAGTGACTATAACCATGCAAGACAAAATTTGAGGAAAGCAAAATGTGAGAGGGTGAATAATATCGTGCCTTAACAACTTGATGGGGTGGTTTGAATGCAGTAGTGCAGAACTATTTAGACTGCAGTCAACAGCGTCCATATAGCCATGATGATTTCCTACCTTAGCTAGAAGATGGAACTTAAAAAAGAAGAAGATAACCCGTTAATAAACTTTTAAAGTTTTTTTTAATTTAATTTAATACATTTAATCACTATTAAATTTTTTTAAGGATTATGCCTCATATATACTTATGGTCCCAATGTTGTAAATTTCATTATGTGTAAATTATGTACACATTCTCAACGAAATTATTTTCATATAGAGAATAAGACACCTGTGATAATAAAATGAGGTCATCAAACTCGCTAGGGCGCTTTTCCATATTATATACTTGTAAACTAATTATTATTTTTTATATAGATATACAGTAACTTCATTATCAAGAAGACAGTAACAAACACTTAAAGAACAATTAGTATCCAAACACTCGAGGATAATTAAATCTTAAGTTAACATCACTTCAAGCGTTTATCATCCTTGTTTCGGCTGTTATATTCCCGATGAGATACAGGAAACAGCCCGCCTGTCAGAAACAAGTGACAGTATAGAAAAGCCGTCGCTTTGTATATTAGATTCCCCGCTTTAAAATTGATATTTGATCTAAAGACAGAGCCGCTTAGGGATTCGTCTTAAAAGTAGATGCTATAAAATTATATAAGAAAGATGGAGTGCACATTTTTTAACAAGATTTTATATAAAGCGTTGTTAGGGAGTTTTTGATTTATGATATTAAAAAATTACTTATGCTCTTTATTCGATTCCAAATAGGTATATTTTAAAAAATTTGATTTTTTACTTGCGAATCGATTTATATTTAATTGTATATGAAACAACACTGAAATAATGTTATTGTACAAATCTTAGAATGTGCAAATATTTTTGTCTTTATGTTTCAGTTTCAACTACAATTTTCTATTTTCTCTAATTTTCCATACGTTTCCGTACTTATAATTAGTAGTAGGTATAGTATACTAATAGAAAATATCCTTACCTTAACCAATAACAAAATGGACTGGGCTAGCTTTTCAAGTGACAGAATTGACCTAAATATAACAATCAAAACTAATGAACAACTTGATGAAGAAACAGAGAAACTAACCATAAATATTCAATAACCAGCATGGAACAATACCAAAAAACTGATAAAAAAATTAAGGTCAAAATTATTCCAAAGAAATTCGAAAACTGGTGCAAAACATGGAATAGAAGCTAGGAAAACATGGCTTCTTTATAAAATAAAGAATAATAGGGAAAATAGAGAATAAATTGAAAATAAATTAATCAACATCAACTAAAAGTTAAAAAGAGATAGAGATATAATTTAAAATGAATCCATAAAACAACACCCAAACGATCTGACAGATAATTAAACACCTGACTACTCGTTGTGAAAACGTACAAAAAGAATATATAGGACAAAGGCAGATTCCGCCGATTAGAAAAGAAGATGTAACATAGTCCCGTAACGGAAAACAGAAAGCAAATATGTTCTCTTCATACTTAGAGAATGTATTTCAAAATATCGAAATGGAAAATAAACATCAAGCCGAAAACGATGATGATGACAGTACTGAACACGATGAGAACAATACTGGGCAAGGAATAATAAAGCCTTCCACGCTTAAGAAGGTGGTTGTTTAGAGCAGCAAGTTCTAAAATAAACATAGCCATTATGATTGCCAACCTCCGTAGGGAGACGGCACTCTAAGAAGGCCCTTAAGATATATCCAAAGTAATAAAAAACAATATAATTCCCAAAAAGGATACGATATTTGACTTAATAAGCTTTATAATTATTGCAGTATGCAGGTTAAAATACGTAATAATAATGTTAAAAACAACAGAACTAATCATAATTCCTAAATCAGGGAAACCAGTAAATAACGTAAAATTATACAGACCAATATCGATATAAAATATTTGAGAAGATATTGCTTCAAGCTTCAAAACAAAGGGTACTACTACTTTAAAAAAAGGTTCACGAAAACCTACATCTCGTGGCTTGAGAAACAAGCTTGGTTTGTTTGTCTTCTCAGATAGGTATTTATTTTATTTTTACCCACAACAGGCCGTTAAGGCCTAGGGCATTTTTTTACAACATAATCCTAACACAACTTTAACTTAAATATGTATATCTAACATTCTTAACTACTCTGAAGGACCTGGTGTACAATATTTCTCCATTCGCTTCTATTTTGTGCTTTTATTTTCCAGTACCTCACCTTCACGTGTTTAAGTTCTTCCTCCGCTTTACTAACCCACCTCGTTCTGGGTCTACCTCTTCTTTTGGGGCCGATTAGTTTTCTGGTTATTACTAGTTTAGGAATTCTGTTTGCTGTCATTCTTTCCACATGTCCCAACCATCTGAGTCTTTGTGGCTTGACGAACTTGGTAATGGTAGGTTCTTTATATAAAGCCATTAATTCATTGTTGGTTCTTCTCTCCTAGCCATCTTCTGTCTTCCGTCCTCCGAATATGCGTCTCAATATTTTCCTTTCCCATCTTTCCAGAGTATTCTCTTCCTTCTTATTTAATGTCCATGTCTCACCGGTATATGTTACTGTGGGTCGAATTACTGTTTCATACAATCTGAGTTTACCTTGTCTAGAAACGTATTTTCGAGCTCCCATTTCTCTTTTCCATTTTCATCGAAAACTACATCCAGGTATTCAAATTTGTCCATCCTTTTAAAACTATAGCTTTTACCACTTACTGACCTTACACTAAAGTCTTCTTTTTTCCCTTCTGTCCCTCAAATGATCATATATTTGATTTTGTCTTCCGAATCCGAATTTCTGTGCTTCTTCGATGATTTTCTTCACAACTCTTCTTAATTCATACTCGGTTTTTGCTAGGATCGTTAGATCGTCAGTAACTGCCAAGCACTGGTGCTCATTTTTCATGATCGTTTCTTCCACCTTCATGCTGCATTTTCTGATTACAGTTTCTAACACTAAGTTGAATAGTGTAGTGGATAAAGGATCTCCCTGTCTCAAGCCTTTTGCAACCGTAAATTGATCTGATATGTGACCCTGCCAAGCAGTTTCTTTGGTATACCCAAATGTTCCATTCCTATCGACTCTATCATATGCTTGTCTAAAATCCACAAACAAAACATGCAGGGGAACTTTACCTTCATAACAAGTTGTTTGTATCTCCATTAATGAGAAGATTTGGTCTGCTTGTACCTCAGATAGCTTAACTGTCTAATAAAAAGGCTTCAATCGCCATACGAGATCTTTTGTTTTATTGTTTTGTTTTTTTTTTTCATAAATTCCAAACATGTTTATAAATTAACTGTAGGTAGTCTACGTTGTTTGGAAGTAACAAAATGGGTTATAATATCATCGTAAAATTTATTAGAGTTTTGGAGAAATTTAAAATTTTTTTTTGCTATTGACATTTGTGACAAGCTTGACATTCTCTGTTGTTTCGTGGTGTTTTCACAATACGTTTTGATTCTTCTGCGAGAAGAGAAATCCCGTTCACTTGAGGTAGAACTTGGTGGTAATGAGAGAATTAATCACAATAATTTATTAATTTCGGGAACAGTTTGTAGTAATGAATTGCAGTTTATAAAATTATACACATAAAATTATACACATATTGTAACTTACATTAAACGACATAAAATTGCGTGATTATTTTTTACAAGTTAGTTATGTTTACTAACATTTTAACGTTGGACATGAAATTGGAAAATAGCTCAACGTTAGAGATGCATTGCTTATATGCAGTCACAGGGCCATCATCGGGTGAAGATGCAGCCCATTATGTGTATGATCTTTCGCTAAAGTTGGTGTTATTAGGGGAAATGAGGGCGGCATGTAGTGAATTTTTGAAGGCTTCGCCCTTATCTTGTGGATTGTTGAGAATGATATTGTTAACTATAAGATACGATCGTGGCTGACTCTTTTTTTCGTTAGGACTTTAAGTTTATTTCAGAATACAGCACCCTCTCGGTAGTCAAGGTCGGCTGTGACACGCATCCACTGATTTTGCTTCAGCCTATTCACTTCCAACCTTATAGCCGCCGAGAGCCTGTTGTACTCTGTTTTGATAAGGGGATCTCTGATTTTTTTATACTGGATCCTATCTAGCAAGCAATTCGTGCAAAAGATATGGTCGACAATGGACATTACATGGTAATTGAAAAACGTGACCTCATTGTTGGTGATTCTCGAATGGGCAGCTCTAGAAGAAAGTAGAGAACTGTCTGCCGGGAATGTTAATGTAGATGTCACCAAGTTGGGTGTGCCTGCTGTTCAGATCGCCCATTAGAACCGCCTTTTCGAGTGTGGAAAAGTACTCGAAAGAGAGGGGTAAGGAAAGGGGTATATTTGGATGCTTGTGGTAGGAGATTATCGTAATTTTGATGTTGTTAGGTAGGTGTATGTCAACAGCGAGGTAGTCGATGTCATGGAGCTGGTCTAGGATGTCAGGAGGAGGTGTATGAGGTGTGGTAGGTATACTTTAATGGCTCAAAAGACCATGACTGGCCTGGCTTTTGGTTAAGTGGTATGTAGAATATCCAGTGAAAATAGGTGGTATTCTCAGGCGGGTGTCAGTAAGAGAAAGGATTTGTATTCTGTGTGTGTATAATAGGTTTTTAGTTATTGCTCTTTTTCGATCGACTCCCGCATAGTTGACTATCCCTATTACACAGTCGAATGTGACAGCTTATCGGAGATGGACAAAGGTCATTTCGACCTTGTTGTTTCTAGAGGTGGGCACTAGATAAAACTAGAAACAAAGTTGTCGTTGTTTTACATTTTCATAGATATATAATTAATACTAATAGACTGAGCGCTGCACTACCCCACTGCGACAAAGAATGGACCGGGTCTATCGACAATGTAATCTTCCTATTGGTCACTTAGGTCACGTTGTCGATAAACCCAGCCCATTAGAAAGAGATGCAAGGACTGCTTTACGTCAGTTTTTTCTGTCTCATGGGGAGAACGGGCCTGGAGTGCAGCGCTCAATCTATTTGTATTATAAGTCTATGTACATTTTCGCAAATTATTAAAATATTCTTTTTGAAAACAATTTCCTGAGTGAAAATCGAAACGTGGCTTAATTCCATATAAACAATATTTTTTAACTTGAAAAAATATGTTTCATTTTTATTAATTTTCTGTTTAATACCAATTCATATATGCATTGGTATTTAGTTTCTTGTTGATACTCTCTTGGTAAATTTGCTTTTGGTATCATATTTATGCTAAAAAACCGTTAACTTTGACTTTTTCACATGGTTAACCAACAAAATTTAAAAATTGTCCCACCCTCTACTTCAGTATTTGTAAAAAAGAACACGTGTATAAGAAGCGCCCCAAAGCTCAAAAGTTATCCTAAAAACATGATAGGGGCGCTCTCAACAAAGCCACATTATAAAGGCTCCCTCAATTATTAACAATTTGTGCTCCTCTCCTGTAATAGCTCGCTTAGATGAGTGCACTCATCAAGTGTTCTCTGAACGGCAGACAAATGAGCGCTGCCTCGCAGATTGCGCTGAATCGTTTAAATGCATACGGCAGTGAAGAGGTTTCATTTGCGGTTTGTTAATTTTGATCATTTTGTTTTCCCCTGTTTAAAGAGATTTCCCCAATGCAGTAGAGTCCCTACTGCGGAAGCGTATTAGTATTTTTATTTCTCAACTAACTGGATTTTGATTTTCATTATATCTGACGTTTATATTTATTGGTCAATTTTGTGTGTGTAATATGTACACTCCACTTTGATTTATAAAAGCACTGAATATAAACAAAAATTGTATAACGAACTACAATATTTACGACAAATTATTCATTAGAAAGGTATTTACTATGAAGATTGGGAGGTGAGTAAATAAGCAGTATTATGCAATAATAAAAGAATAAAATTAGACTCAATTGCTAAATAATAACCTTTATAACAATAGTTTGCTTAAAAAATTAAAGTACCGTCTTATCAAAGTCACAAACAACCAATTTTAAAATATTATATATTATCCTTTTGACTGTAGAACATGGCTTAAGCCTTTAAAAATGGTAAAAAGTGAAAAAAAAAACAATGAAACCTATTGGAAAAAAAATTAAAGAAAATATAATTTGCGGGTGATCTGAGGTCGGGAAGTGGAAGGGGGTGGGTTTTTAAGGGTAAAAATAGTTTGGTTACGTTTTCCGGCAAAACTACAAGTCATATGGAAAAAGGTTAAATAGCAAAGATGTGGGCAATAAAAAGATCTTTTGTAGTTACACTTTTTTTTACATAACCTCAAAGTTTATACAAAAAATTTATATTCTTTTGCAATAATTTGATAGTTTGAATTATATTTGTATAAGCACTCGATTAAACGTACAAGCCTTGTGGCTGTGGTACAAGACAATGGCCTTTTTGATGACCGCTAGTTTTATTTGTAAGCTTATAAATAAGGGTTGAACTTTTGTGAGTTGGCAGCCTAACAGAATATTTACCTCGATATAGATCGTCATTTAAGTTTACGTCGAGTGTATAAACTTTATATGTGTATATTGACTACCAATAAAGTTTTACTTCATGACGTCGAAATTTTTTACATCATGAATAAAGAAGTTTGGACATAAGGTCATTCGAATTTTTTTGACAAGATCATTGTTTATGTCAGATAGTTCAGATTATCCATGAATTTCTTTTCATTGTTGTTAGTATTGTTTTCTAAAAATGCCTTGTCAATTTTTTAGCGAAAAATATGCAGATAGTATCTTTATATATGGATTTTGTGATATAAATGCCCTAGCTGTAAGAAGATAGTACGCAAGGCGAGATCCTTGTCGAAGATGACCAAATAACAAAACATTTGGGTTCGTGTTTAATTATTATACGCGAACCCACTCTTAACATTTTCCTCAGAATACTTCACAACAGAATTCGACGCAAATGCGAAGAAGATCTCAAAGATACCCAATTTGGATTTAGAAATGCTATGGAAACAAGAGAGGCACTTTTTGCGCTTAACAGCCTATTACAAAAATGTCGTTACCAAAGAAGAGATGTATTTGCATGTTTCGTGGACTTCGAAAAGGCATTTAATAAAGTTCAGCATGTAAAATTAATGCAAATACTGAAAAATATCGGAATAGATGACAAGGATATTCGTGTCATTAAAAATTTCTACTGGAATCAAACTGCTATCGTAAAAATTGGAGATAACTACACCGATGAAATCCTCATATAACGAGGAGTCAGAAAAGGTTGCATTTTGTCGCCAACATTGCTCAATGTTTACTCGGACCAGTTATTTAAAAAGGCACTTGGGAGACAACCATATGGAATAAAAATCAACGGAGAACTAATTAATGTGATTAGATATGCAGACGATACAGTAATTCCATCAGATAATATTGAAGGTCTTCAAATTCGGCTTGATCGTATTCACGAGGTAGGAGAGGAAATGGGCATTAAAATAAACTCGAACAAAACCAAATTTTTAGTGTTTAGTCGTGACCCACATCCCGATGCTAAGCTTCAATTAAGCGGAGTCCAAGTTAAGAAAGTTTACAAAATGATATATTTGGGAACTGTGATAACGGACCAACTAGATCCAGACATAGAAATAAAACGTAGAATAGCAATGACTAAAACTACTTCTATGAAAATGAAGTCATTTCTTTGCAATTACCATCACAGTTTAAAACTAAGACAAAGAATGGTTAAGTGCTGTTTGGTCTGTACTTTTGTATAGTGCAGAAGTGTGGACGCTAAAAGTATAGATCATGAACCAAATTGAAGCATTGGAAATGTGGGTTCATAAACGAATGCTGAAGATACATTGGACAGTAAGGTAAACTAATGAAGAAGTACTAAGGAGCGTCAACAAAGATAGAAAACTGCTAAGGACTGTTAAACATCGAAAAAGATCTTATCTGAGACATATAATAAGGGGAAGTCGATATAAAATATTACAACTGATCCTTAAAGGCAGAATAGAGGGCCATATAGGTGTAGGAAGAAAACAAGTTTCTTGGTTAAAAAACATTCGTAAATGAACTTAGATACCAAGTGCAAGACAATTATTCCATATTGCAGGAGATCGAGAAGCCTTCGCAATGGTGATCGCCAACAGGTTCCAACCGTAGCATTAAGAAGGTAGGGTATTTTAGCGTTTTTTATAGTTTTATTCGATAATTTAACTCTTTAAGAGTCATCATCATCATTATCATCATTAGTCATTTTGCGTCCACTGCTGAACATAGGCCTCCCGTAAATAATTTCATTGCATCCGATCTTGAGCAACTTGAATCCAGTTAGACTGGATGCGCTTTAAATCGTCCGACCACCTTGTTGGAGGACGTCCTCGATTACGATAAGCATCGTGTCTAGGCCTCCACTCTAAAATTTTCTTTGTCCATCTTCCATCTCTGACCCTAGCAACATGTCCTGCCCAGTTCCATTTCAGGGTTGTAATTCTTTCAACTGCGACCGTCACACCAGTTTTTCTCCTTACTATCTGACTCGAAACTCTGTCCCTGAGTGATACGCCCAACATTGACCTCTCCATCGCTCTCTGTGCCACTTGTATCTTATTAATTACTTTTCTGGTCTGTCTTTAAGAGTATTAAGTTTAAATTTCAGAGTCATCGAAAGAGAATTGATGGGAGTTATAGGTATTTAGGACTGAGTGAGACGACTGAGTAAGGTGAGTGAGTGAGAGGAGTGAGTAAGGTGAAAAAGCACTCAGATAGATAATTATGCATAATTATGCACTCGCGGCAGATAACAAACGAGTTACTAGGGCGGATAAAATGGCTGGATGAAAATATGTTTAAGATATTGAAAATAACCCCCTCCCCTTAAATTAACGCCATGAAAGGAGGCATACTGGAATAGAAGACCATACTTAAAATATATTGCAGAACAATTTAAAAACTAGTAGTAGAAGGGTTATTAATGATAGAAATATCCTTGATACCAAGATATGGCGTAGAATAAAACAACATATACTTCACCCTTGTCACACACGAGTAGGTACCGAGAGAGATTGGAAGATGGGGATAACATTCCTGGAATAGATGTATGTTTACAGACGAAGCCTAATTTACGTGTGACGGTGTCCTGAATTCACGAAATTTTCATACCTGGGCAACAGAAAATTCCTTTCTTACCTGCGCGACTAACTGGCGAAATGTACTTGAAATTTTTTTAAAACATGCTGCCGATGAGCAAAACAGGCTCATCGATAGATACTTTCTAAATAAACATTTTGGCAATATATGGATTGGCCGAGGCGGCCCTCATACTGATTTTATTCTAGTAGATTATTATATCTGGGGTCATTTAAAAACACAGATGTATTCTTAACGATTATACTTATATTAGTGAAATTTGAAGGGAGGTACTAAACAGACGTAGGTTTCTTAACTAGTTATAACAAGTGACGTAATAGTAACAGATGACGTTACAGCGCCACTGTGACAGATAATTTTAAATAGGACCTTATGGCAAGTGATACCTCGTTTAAGAGGTGTTGGAAATACCTATTTAACCATACTAATTTTATTTGAGTTTAAGCTTATTTTGATGAATAAATTAAATAAATACTAAAATTGTATGTGGAATGCATATTGTTGATTCCCTTGCCGACTAATTCATCACTCTTGTCTGCTTTTGCAAGTTTTAGATAGCACAGTGGTAAAGATTTGAATTTAGTTTCGCCAAATAGGAAGTCTTAGGTTTCCTAGTGTTACTAAAATTGTAGTTTCGCATTTTTTTATAAATATTAAAACCTCCGCCACTGGTTACTTGTCAAAAAGTTGAAGTTTTTCAATTCTATAATTGTTATAAATTGTTATTGCGTCACCGTCCACTTTTTTGGCCATAAACTAGAGGCGAAAGTTAGAATATTGATTAATTAAATGCGAAACTACAATTATTTTAATATACCTATTCAATAATACTAATTGTGTTTTGATTTAAGATGATTTTGACGAGTAAATTAATTAAATACTAAAATATTAGTTTGGCATTTAATTAATTAAAATTTTATCGTCGGCCTTTTGGTGATTTGTCAAAAAAGTTGACATTTGGCAATTCTCTAGTTGTTTTTAGTTTGCAAAAACGTTTATAGCAATATTTAGATTTTATTTCTGTTTAGTTTAGCCAATTCAAGTTTGGTTAAGATGTTTTTATTTAGTTGTTCCTAGTTAATATTAAGTTTTATTATTGTTTAGCGAGACTTTTAAATTTTTACAACGGCAGAATGGTACGTACAGTAGCCGACAAAGTAGCAGCTGTGTTAATAATAATTGGTGTCGTAATATTGTTCTGAAGCTATTTTCTGGTGGCATTTTAAATGAAATACTATTTAACTGGGAATAAGCCACAATTAAAGATAAAAGTACGTTTATTGACGTTTCAATTTCCACTTCGGAAATCGTTCTCAAAATACAAACAGTAAATTAAACAAATTTTGTTTTTTTTTTGTTATTTAGTGAAAAATTCTTCTATAATTTAATTTTATCTTACTCATTTATATAGACAATTCAGACATACATTATGAATTTAAAAGTAGACGACTTTAAAATGATATTGCCAATATTGTTGAGTTGCGCTCCTGGGACGACTTTACTTATAAGATAGTTCATTCGATTACATGAAATCAACTTTAACTTGAGAATATCCATCAGAAAAAAATCATAGCATGTAATTCGTCTTTAAAAAGACAAACACATGCCATGATAACAGTAAAATTCATCTGTTAGTGATTCCATAGTAAATTATAAAGGAAAAAAGTATTAGTAAGTCAGTAGCAGTAGTTTTAAATAACAAACATATAAAATCAGAATTTGGTGTTTATTGAAGCTAAACTAAATGCACGACCAAATACTTACCATGTCGGGATAGTATTGTGAGGTTGTTTTCCTGGTTTTTCTACTATGGTAATAGCTAGTTAAATAGTAATGAATAATTGGTGAATGTGAAAATAATTGTCATGCAGCAGAACGTCTTTAATGAGAAGTACACTGATCGTCCTACATCGAGAGCTTATTTGAGGAAGCTTCTTCGGAAGTTTATACAAACAGGTAGTGTTCAAGATGTCAAACGATCTGGTCGACCAATAATAAGTGATGACAAAAAAATTGACATAATTTCAGAAATAGTAGTGAACCCTACTTCTTCTGCAGACCAAATTGTATCTATCCATGAAATCAATCAAAAGACAGTACACCGAGTGTCATACAAATTAAAAATTCAGATGAGAAAAAATTAAAATTTTCAGATGATAACCCAAATAAAATTAACCAAACGCCCGATTACATAAAAACAATTTCTTAAGTGACAAAATTACCTTTTCTCTCAATGGAAATGTTAACACAGACAATGTGAGGTATTGAAGTGACACAAAACCTCAGGCCTTTCGTAAAACACATACTTAATTTCCGAAAAAAAAATATTTTGGCACTTATTTTGGGAAACCACATAGGTGGGCCTGTTTTTATAATACTACTAACTTAACCGGATGAAGTGTAGCTGGAAATGTTACAAACTGCGATTAAACCGTTAATAATTGAAATTCTGGAGGATAATCCAGATGAATTCGGCAACTTGGAAATAACGTTTCATCAAAATGGTGCTCCTGCACACTATTATGGTGCAATAAGACGTTACCTAGATGAGGATTATCGTGGTGTTTGGATTGGACGACGAGGTATGATAGAATGGCCAGCTCGATCACCGGACCTCAAACCATTAGATTTTTTTCTGTGGGGATATTTGAAATCTTAAGTTTATGCTTCAGCACCCAACAATATTGACATTTTAAAACGACGAATTGTTGAAGAATGTAGGGCAATTTCCCCCGATACATTTGAACGAGTACGGCAAGAGTTTAGAAATAGGCATTACTGTCAGGAAGTAAAAGAAGTACATTTTGAACAGTTACTATAAGAACTGGATGTTTATTATGTATTATGAATGTAAATATTTATTAATTAAATGAGAAGCTACAATTTTAGTTCTATTTATTTAATTTATTTATCAAAATGAGCTTACCCAATCAAAATTATTGTGAAATAGGTAAAAAAGAAATAAATAAGACTTACTCACAATCAGTTTAATTTAACTATCTAGACGACCGGTTTCGCTTTCTACAATTTGCAAAGTATCTTCAGGTCAATCGATACAAAGTTAATTAAATGCTGAAATAATAAAACCCATATTAGGGTGCTGTCTTATACAGATAAACATAAAGATAAAATAATATAAATTACAGTAATTTGGAAGATAATAATGGGAGATTTTAACGCTCAGATAGGCAAAGAAGACTACATTAACCAAGTTGCAGGTAAATATACATTACATGAAAAAACAAATGATAATGGTCAAAGATTATGCAACTTAGCAACTAGCACCAATATGATTGTCAGTAGTACAAAATTTGCACACCCTTTATACCAGAAAGTAACATGGGTCTCACCAGACCAAAAAACATGGTCCCAAATAGACCATATACTCATCACAAAGAGAAAGCAAACATCGATAACAGACGTGAGAACATACAGAGGTGCACATGCAGACACAGACCATTTCATGGTTACCGCAACGATAAGACAAAAAGTCAAAAGAACGCTAAAAAAGAAGACAACAAAGGACAAATGGTACATAGAAAAATTAAATGCTACAGATAGAAGAATTAAATATGCAGAAGAAATAAGCACAAAACTGAAGGAATACTGTGAACATACAGAGGATGTTGAAACAGAATGGAGCAATATAAAAAAATGTATAAATGAAACAGCTTCTGAACATGTAGGGATAAAGAGAAAGAACAAAAAAGAAGAATGGTATAATCAAGACTGTCATAACATGTTAAAAAAGAAGATAGAAATAAGACAAAGGTGGATCAGAACAAATAGACAAGAATATAAAGAAGAATACAACAAATTAAGGAGAGAATGTAAGAAACAAATAAGAAAAATTAAACGAACCTGGTTAAATGATAAGATAAATGAAATAGAAAAAGAAAACACAAATAGAAACACAAAAGCATTTTATAAGAAAATTAGCGAGCAGAACAAAACCTTCAAAGGAAAGATAAAAGGCATAAAGGATAGAAATGGAAAAGTATCAGAAAATGACAAAGAGTTTAAAGAAATCTGGACTAATTATTTTAAAGAATTATTAACGGTACAAGAGGACGAAGACTTAAATGAAAATGTGGAAGAAGAGACCACGATGATAGAAACCGAGCTAGAAAAACCAACGAGAGATGAAGTTGAGGAAATTATAAACAGTAGTCGCAACGGTAAAGCACCAGGTATAGACGGTATAAACATGGAACTAATAAAATATGGTGGACATGAACTCAGAGAAAAAATATACCAATTAATAAAAGTTATATGGGACGAAGAAAAGATGCCAGAAGAATGGCACAAAGGACAAATTATCACAATCCATAAAAAAGGAGACCAACAAATGTGTAATAATTATAGAGGACTGACATTATTAAACACAGCGTATAAAATCATGTCAACCTTAATACAACGAAGACTGGCCAAAGCGACAACAAATATCATGGGACAGTATCAATGCGGATTTATTGGGGGAAAGTCAACAACAGATGCCATACATACGGTAAAGCAAATTATGGAGAAAGCTTATGGATATAAAATAGAAATTGAACTGCTTTTTATAGACTTTCAACAAGCATTTGATTCAATAAACAGAGCGAAATTACTTACAGCTATGAGAGAAATGAGAATACACAACAAATTAAGACGATTAATAAAAATGACAATGAGCAAAACCGTAGTAACTGTAAAAACACAAAAAGGAGACACAGAAGAATTTGTTATAAATAAAGGTGTACGTCAAGGAGATTCATTATCTGCAACTCTGTTTAATCTTGCCCTGGAATATATAGTCAGAAAAATCAACAAAGTTACACTTAGAACGAGAGAGGGACAAATAATAGCATATGCCGACGATATTGTGATAATAACAAAGAACAGAAAAAAAATGGAAAGTATGTTAAAAGAATTGGTAGCAGAAGGGAAAGTAATGGGATTAGTAATAAATCAAGAAAAAACAAAAATAATGAGATTTGACAAAAAATATGAAAACAAAAAGGTTAGACTGGGAGAATATATATTTGAAGAAGTAGAAAAGTTTAAGTATTTGGGAATATTATTAGCAAACAATGGAGAAAGGGAAACAGAAATTAAAGAAAGGATAATTACAGCAAATAAGACATACCATGCAAATAAAAAGCTTCTAAAAAATAAATTACTGAGTAAAAAATCGAAAATGAAAATATATAAAACAATAATTCGACCGACTATGATGTATGCTGCCGAAACCCTTAGCATGACAAATAAACAAGAGGAAGACCTTAGAATACTAGAAAGGAAAATACTAAGAGCAATATTAGGACCAATAAAAATTAATGAAAACCAATATAGACAAAGAACGAATCGTGAACTACTAAACGAAATTAAAAAAAAAACCAGAGATAGGAAACAGTGGAGAAAAATAACAAGAAAAATTAAATAAAGAAAATGAGGACTGATCTACCTCGTAAAATAGATCTAGAGAGCTTAAGCGGCGTAACCCCGTAGGGGGTGTTTAGCCACAATATATATATATATATATATATATATATATATATATATATATATATATATAATTATGCCAATATTACATGTCTGTGGTTTTTTAAATATAAATAAACTGTTTAAGCAGACAAAGTAAGACCCACAAATTGCTATAAAATAGTCTATTCAATTGTAGAATTACAATTCATGTAATGAGACATAATATGTGAATAAGACATATGTGTACCACATATTAAAATATATACAAGGTAATTCTATTGTTAGTGATTTAGAAAGAAATGTGCTAAATCGATACAACACCCTGTAACTCGTTTGTAAAAACCGTTAGAGCCAAAAATGTAGTATATCTAGAACCGACTTTGTGACCTCTATTTACATTTAAGTATTTCTGTTTCTCAATGAAACACCCTGTATATGGATTTTCTGTATTTAAATGTAAATGTCAAAATTATATAAAACAATTCTGATCAAAAATTTAGATAAAAGTCCTTGTATTTCATTTTACACTTCAATTGTATATCTACGTTAATTACGGAAACAAACCCTGTAGCGGATACTGGATCCCTCCTTTTTAATAATTCAAATTCAGGAAAGCATATTGTTGGCGGGTATCTGGCATGATCGCCTCCAGATATTTATGACATAAGACTTTATTGTTTCAAAGGGAGCGGGTATGTAAACGAGGTTTGCGTACACGGGAATATTTCACCACAGAGCAACGAATTTCCGTAAGCGATGATTTCATTGCTGAATTGTTTCCGCGTTTGTTTTCAAATTTATTCCCAAGGATTTATTGCCTTTTTGCAAATTTTTGAAATACGTATATCCGTAAAATGCACTTTAACTTTCAAAAATGTAATACTGAAGAGAAATTCAATTTATACTTGTTTAAAATAACACTTAAATGAAGTTTAAAAAACAGAAAAAATTTAACTAGCTTCCGATAATGTACTAAAAGCTAAAAGTAAACTATATAAAGCATAGGGATGTATTTAATATTATATGGGATCAAATAATGACACTGGTGAGGATTATGATACATAAAGTTACATCGAAAGTACAAATACAGGAGGTATGTTCACAAATATTTATCATTTACAAACATATATCGGACATCGACATATTATAGAGTTGCCTTGGCTTGAGTACTGTTTAACACAGTTCTGAATAAGGCTAAGGCAGACCTAATTAGTAATTACTTTTAAATAAATCGAAAAAAAAGCTCAATTTTTAGTACATGTTAAATGACGTTATGTTAAAATGTCGCAATCTACAAAAGATACATATTTTTGTTTTATAGATTAAGAAAAGGCGTTTAGTAAAGTAAAGCACCAAAACTAATAAAATGTTTGGAACAAAACAAAACATCTGTGCATCTACCTAATATGTAAACTCTATTGGAACCAAAATGAATTTCTTAGAACAGAGATGGGGAACATGAGACCATAAAAATCTTAAGAGCAGTTAGACAAAGTTGTATACTTTCATCATTATTATTTAACCTATTGTGCCGTTTTTAAATAAAACGAGCGGTTCGAATTTATATAAATATATTTATTTATAACTTTACAGTTCGGTATTCTCTTATCAACTAAAACTCACTCCTAAGATCGTTACATATATATACCTAAGTTACTATGTTCTAGAAAGTTCCCACCTCTAATTCGCGCACGTGACCGATTGTTCTCTTGCCTTCGAGAGTTCTGGTGATGATTCTCGAAGCGGTTTCAATATGCAACTGTTACATGTGACATGCCGAAAGCATATTCGTAACACTGCTCCCCTGTTAGATCTGAACGTCCCAATCAGCAACTCTATATGTAGGCCCAGGATGGCGGAATCTACAGGACTCTCCAGCTCTGCATGAACCCCTAGAAAGAAATAACAGTCTACTGTCTTTGAAGGACACGATCTCTTCGGATTAGTGCAACACACAGTAATTCTTACGCCGGTTTCTCGGAAGATCACTTCAAGGATGCTTCTGACAATCTTCCAATCCAGATTATCTAGTGCATGGCCTATCTTGGGTAAGGTCAAATTCTTAATGTCGTAATTGCAGACAATCTTCTTTAAATTAGTTAGAGCACGCCATAATCCTCGTAGGTTGCCCGGTCTGTATACGACTTCCTAGTCACCATATACAGCAAAGATCGAGAACCATCTTCTAATCTCAGTACTCTTCCAACTTTAGGCTTATGTTGAAGGGTTCGGACTTCTTTGGTTTCATTTGAGCCAGCATAAGGTGCAAGACGATTTATGTAAACTACTTTTGGTTTACCTTTCGGCATCTTTTTAATTCGGTATATTACGTCATTTATTCTCTTTTTAATTTCATACGGACTCTCCCATTGTCTTCATTCACAGCCGAGCGGTATGCCATTAAGAATAAATGAATGTGCTGATCCTAATCTCTTTGACGTTTTGATACAACTTTGGACACGTGTTTACCCATCGTTCGGTTCATCCTCTCGACCATTTCATCTGATTGAGGATGCAGGGGTGTCGTTCTGGACTATACAAGTTAAAAATAAAGGTGTTTTAAGATGTATGAATAAAGAACGGGATATTTTACACCATATTAAACACCGTAACATATCTAACCTTGTACGTACCTACCTTCAGATATGGGAGAAATAACTTTCTTCAACTAATTCTTCTTTTTAGGGTGCCTGTCCGTTCGGAACGTTGGCGATCATTCTGGCTAGGATGACTTCGTTGGTTGTTACACGGAATAGTTGTGTTGAGGTCTTTCTGTACCATGCTACCAGGTTAGCAAACCAGGATATTCTTCTTCGTCTTGGGCACTTTTTCCTTTAATTTTACCTTGTAAAATGCATTAGAGTAGCTCATAGCTGCCTTGATTTCTCATTATATGTCCCAAGTACTGCAGCTGACGGCCCTTCACGATGTTGACCAAATCCGCAGTTGTGTTCATCCTCCACAGTATTTCTTCATTGGAGACTTTGTCTGTCTATGGTATCTTTAGGATCCTTCTGTATAGTCACAGCTCAAAAGCCTGAAGTTTTAATAGAGTTTCCGCCTTCAATATCCACGTTTCTAATCCGTACAGAAGCACTGAGTACACATAATATTTAAGGAGCCTTATTTTTGTTGGTGTGGTCATGGCTCTTGAACACAGAGCTTATCGTAGAGAATACACTTTTTGCCTTTCCGATGCGACATTTAATCTCATGAATATTGTTGGACTCATTGATTATAGTTCCCAAGTACTTGTACTGTGAGACACGTTCAATTCTCATTTGGTTCACATACAGATTTGCTCCAGGTATGTTTTCCTTGCTGATGATTATTAGCTTGGTTTTGCTGGTGTTTTTTCCAGTACATATGTTTTACTTGTTTCCGTTATTTTATTCATTCAGTTTTGCAGCCCTTGTATGGTACTGAAAAACACTATTGCATCATCTGCATACCGCAGATTAGTGAGCTTGACTCCCTTTATTGAGATGCATTCATTAATATCTTTTAGAGTCTCTTTAAAATTGTGCTCCGAGTACAAATTCAATATCAGTGGTGAAATTATGCACCTCTGTCTCACTCTTCTTAAGATTTTCACCTGATCTGTACATTCTCCATCTATTCAAAGCACCGCTGATTGATTCCTGGGTTCGCTATTATTTTTAGGTCTCTTCCGTCAATTCCTGTCCTCTTCAGCACTTTTGTCATTTGTTCATGCCTGACTCTATCGAAAGCCTTCTTGTAGTCAATTAGTCATGCAAAAACATCACAGCTGCCATCTCTACATCTCTGCAGTAATACCTGCATGCATATAAGTCTTCTCTCGTACCAACAGCGTTCACAAATCCAAACTGATTGGGAACAATTTGTTCCTCGCATTTTCGGTAAATTATTTTGTGGATGATTTTTAAAAAACAGCTTTAGCAGATGGCTCATTACGCTTGTGGTCCTATACTCTTCACAAACTTTTGCTCCTGGTTATTTGGGTAATGGTACGAACTCCGATTTGAGCCACTCTAACGGTATTTTTCCCGTCTTGTATATTTCATTGATATTGTTCTGTTTTTTGTTTCCCTTTGGCTTCTCTTATCTTTCTTCTGACGATGGCGTGTATTCTCATATATTCTTGGAGATTTTCTTTGTTTTTTTCTCTGATTTCAAGTTCAAGTATTTCATTCGTCATCCACGATTTCTGTTTCCCTATATCACCTTCACTTACCTTCAGTCGAACATTAGGTATCGAACAATCGATGGTATAATTTTACCTTCACTCAAGACACCAATCTAATATATTAAAAGTTCGCACCAGAAGTTGAGCAAATGCGGGTTCTGATTTTAAACATTTTAAAAAGGAAATAGGTTCTAAACATTAAGGATACAATGTAGAAGGATTTAAAAGTACCAACAAAAATAGAGAATATAAACAAAATATAAACACCAAACTAGAAAACATTCTTCTTCTTCCTCTTTGTGAGCAATTCTGCTTGTTCATTGGCGGATTAATACTTCTATGGAAGGTTGTCACTCCATCTTTTGCGTGGTCATCCGATACTTCTTCTGCCGATTGGTGACTTATCTCTTGCTATTTTGATGACATGGGTCTCCTTTATTTTGCTTATGTGGGTATTCCATTCATTTTTTCTATTTTGTGTCCATTCATTTATACATTGTACGTTAATGTCTTCTAATCTTCTAATGTCTTCACTTCTCTTTCGATCTCTCAGCGTATTTCTTGTAATTCTTCTCAGTTCTCTCATATCTGCCGTTTCCAGTAGCCTTCGCGTTGTGGCAGTGTTGGGTCTTGTTTCTGAGGCATATGTCATTATTGGTCTTACACTGGCTTTATAAATTCTTGACTTCATCTCAGTGTGAATGTGTCTGTTTCGCCATATAGAGTTATTAAGGCATCTTGCCAGACAATTTGCTTTTTGTACTTGATATCTGACTTCTTTGTCCAGGTCTTCATAGCTAGACAGTGTAATTCCCAGGTATTTTATTTCCATTACTTGTTGAATACTGATGCCATCAATTTCTATTTTACATCTGGTTGGTTCTTTGCTGACTACTATTGTTTTAGTTTTCTGAGATTAGATTGTCATATTAAATTCTTTTGCTCTTATGTTAAATCTGTGGACCAGTCTTTGCAAACTATTTTAAGCTTGGGCTATCAATATTGCGTCGTCTGCGTAACAGAGTCTTTTGATTTCTTTGTTTAGTATTCTACTGAAACTAGACTAAACCATAAATAAAGAGTGGACAGGGTGCAGAAACATCATGAAAGAAGCAGCTGAAGAATTACTAGGCATAAAAGGTAAACAAAAAAAAAACAAGAATGAATGACTGTTTTGACGAAGAATATCAGATTATAATGGAGAGAAAAAACGGAGCATATTTAATGATGGAACAGGGGTACAGAATCCGACAAGTAGAGGAGGAATATAAATAACTACGCAAGGAAGAAAAGAAAATTCACCGCAAAAAAAAAGAGAGAAACTCCTTGAACAAAGAACTTCAAGGACTACAAGATAGTAATAGTAAGCCAATAGAGACGAGAAAATTTTACCAGAAACTGAACAAACGCAAAAAGGAATTGAACAAAGAACTTCAAGGACTACAAGATAGTAATAGTAAGCCAATAGAGACGAGAAAATTTTACCAGAAACTGAACAAACGCAAAAAGGAATTCAAAGAAAAGAGGTACAGAGATAAGGAGGGTAATATATTGATAAAACAGCAAGAAAAACTAAAGAGATGGAATCCTTCAATGAGACTGAATATGTTTTAGATTATATTGATATATTAAATATTCGTTTGTAATACTCCATTTGACGTTTTTTTTTTATAAAAATATTGCTTTTAATTATGTGTTCTTAATATGCCATAGCTAAATAAAAATAAATTCTCCGCTATTGATACGCTTCTTGATAAAACCCATAAGGACAACTAAATTATATGATACCTTACGATATCACGCGTATTACTCGTTTCATTATTTCTTTGCTGGAGTATAGTCACAGAATAATAAACAATCAGAATACCCACTCTCAGATGCCGCCTTTGAAATTTTTCAGCACGCGCGCCATGTTTTAGAAGGAAGCACATAATACAGACTACAGACATGACATATGATTTGTGAGGTTATGTAATTGTTTATTTATTCTTCTTCTTCACGTGCCATCTCCGCTACGAAGGTTGGCTACCATCATGGCAATTTTGACCCTGGAGGCTGCCGCTCGGAACAATTGTATGGAAGTGCAAGCAAACCACTCCCTGAGGTGTCTCAACCATGACATTCTTCTCCTACCTATGCTGCGCCTACCTTCAATCTTTCCTTGCATAATCAGTTGTAACAGTTGATATTTATTCCCACGTGTAATATGTCCCAGGTATTGTAGTTTCCTCATTTTAACACTCAATACGACCTCCTTTTGTTTGTTCATCCTGTCTAATACAGCTTGGTTAGTTATCTTATCTTTCCAGGAGATTTTCAACATTCTTCGGTACGCCCACATCTCAAATGCCTCCAGCTTACCCATACATTGTTTATTTAGTGTCCACGCCTCCACCCCATATAACAGGACCGAGAAAACATAACATTTAAGCATTCGTATTTTCAGCTTTATTCTTAGGTTTCGGGTACACAACATTTGTTTCATGTTGTTAAAGGCACTGCGGGCTTTCTCTATTCTTATTCTTATTTCTCTGGTGTATTCGTTTGACTCGTTAATATTTGTTCCGAGGTAATTGTAATTTTGTACTCGTTCAATGAGATTCTGTTCTACATGTAAGTTGATATTATTGATACGTTTCTTTGTAATTATCATGAATTTGGTCTTCTTTGTATTCAGTGACAGACCAAATTCTTCACTTGCTTTTACCACTTTGTTTAGTAATCTCTGTAGGTCGTCAATATTTTCTGCTATGAGCGCGGTATCATCAGCATATCGGATATTGCAAATGGGGTGACCGTTGATCTTTACTCCGGCTTTTTCGTTCATAAGAGCTTTTTTAATAACTTCTTCCGCGTAGACATTGAACAAGGTTGGAGACAACACACAGCCCTGCCGAACACCTCTTTTGATCTGTATTCTATCTGATATCGAGCTGTTAATTCGTACTGTAGCTGCTTGTTTGTAGTATAGATTCCTTATCACTCGCATGTCCCTTGTATCAATATTTTTATTTTCTAGTATTTGGGATTTATCAGTGGCCTATGTTTTACTGTATCAAATGCTTTGTTATAGTCTAGGAAACACACAAATATGTCCTGATTTACGTCTAAACATCGTTGTGTTAGAACATTAAAAGCAAACAGTGCCTCTCTAGTTCCTAGTCCGTCTCTAAAGCCAAATTGAGAGGGTCCGATGTCAACTTCCAATTTTTCATATATTCTCCGATGAATGATTTTTAAGAAGACCTTTAATTTATGACACATGAGACTGATGGTGCGATGTTCCGAGCATTGTCTCGCATTAGACTTTTTGGGTATGGCTATTATTGTTGTTACTAGCCATTCATTAGGTATGATACCAGATATGTAAATGCTGTTAAATAGTTCCACGATCTTTATTAAGTTGTTGCCTTTGATGAGTATAATTATGTCTATTGGTAGTTCATCTGATCCTGTAGCCTTCCCCGACCTCATTTCTTCAATCGTGTATTCCACTTCATCTCTTGTTATTTCTGGTCCTGTGTCACTGTTTATGTATTCGTTATCTACATTGTCTCTTTGATCTTTAAACAGTTGTTCTATGTACTGTTTCCAGATTCTTAATTTTTCTTCTGTGTCCATAATAATGTTTCCACTCTCGTCTACTAATATGTTGTGTCTGTTACTTTGTCTCCTCGTCAACTCTTTGATCTTCCGATGTGCATTAAAGCTGTCGTGTTTATTTTGTAGTTGTTCGATTTCTACGCATTTTTTCGATTTTCGTGTTTATTTATATTTATGTTTAATTATATTATATTTATGTTATTATATTAAATTTAACAATGTTAATATAATTGTATAGCATGTCTATGATTGCCGTAAGTCAATTAAACCGGGTTTATTTTTTCTATGCACACCACATAAACAACACTGGGTCCCTCTAAAACATGCGGAACGTCTGCGCGAAGAAGATGCGCGTACTTAATTTTCCATGGAGAGTGGGCATTCTGTTTGTTCATTATTCTGTGGTATAGTCCTGTAAACTAATTCGGAATTTTATTATTGCATTTGACCGATATCAGTGCTTATTATCAAACTAACTACCAATATATTGATTATTTTATTTACTTTTTATTAACTGTTAATTAAATAAAGAGTAAAATTGAAATACATATTTATCAAATTTAGCAAATTTCATCTAGTTTTCGATCAATAATATTGACGGATACCAGTCGAAATGTAAACATTTTAAAGTATCTCTTTATCTAAATGAAAAAGTAATGTTGCATATGTGAGACAAATGAGTTGTAATTTAAATCGGAAGAAAAAGATTTAATTGCAGTGATGTTAGTGCACATATAATTTGTTTAAGCGATTAAGCATGAATAATATTTCTCGTCGAAACTCGCTATAACACTCAGCTCGACTGGAAACGGAGGCCATCTGAAAAAAGAATTCCTTCAAAGTCACGTTCGAGAATCATTTTCATCAATAGTTATAGCTCAACGTAGATTTACGACCTTTGTTTTTGATCAATGATGCATTTCAGTCGTGGTGTTGCAGGGCAAGTGTTGTTGAAAATAAAACCAAAGAAGAGAACTTAAACCTTTGTCATATTTAGAGTCATATCTTGTTTCCGTTTTATTTATTCTGAGAAATTAGGTATGCTACAGACATGTTATATTTAATGTTGTCAGTCACGAGTCGTAATACAGGAACTGGCATCAATATAGCCACTTTCTGAAAGGCATTAAACACTTGTGATTCTTCGTAGGGGATGAGATTTCTCCTTTCTCTCAAAGAAAAAAAATCATTATTTATTTACTTTTACCAAATATACTTTTAAAATATACTTTTACTAAAACATAACAGTTTTTTAATTAACGAAGAATACATGATGCAAATTTATTGAACGGTTGAATAATTTCAGAAACATCTGGTAAGAAAATTGTATAATTTGTTTTATAGCCATTTTATATTATTGTCTTTATATGGTATTTACATTGTTGTCAGATCTTTTTCAGATAATACAGAAAATTTTGTTTTTTAAAATTAATCACCCTGCATATTTTATTACAGTCGACTCGCGTTAATTCAAACCTGCGATAATTCGAACCTCTTATATAGAATAGAATAGAATAGAAATATGCTGTATTGTCACTGAAAATTATTGAACAATTTTATGGACAAAGCTAAAAAATAAATCAGTCAAATAGTACAAAAAGTATAAAACAAAAACAAATGTAGTAAAAAACAGATTAACACAATTTTAAATTAGTAAAATGATTGTATAACCTACATAATTTGTACAGACAACAACGAATGAGAGAAATTGTGTCACTGCCTGAGACACCCAAATGTAATTATAAACAATACTAATTTTGTTTCTTTGTTATACATTAAGAAACTCGTCAACTGAATAATATGGTCTTTCTGAGAGATAGATTTTTGTCACCTTACGAAACTTAATGCAGGATGTTGCGGATTTAATTTCTCTTGGAAGGTGATTATAAAGTTTCTTTGCACGATATAGAATAGAATTCTTTACTAGCTGAGTGGACGGGATCGGCAAATAAACGTTACAATCCGAATTTCTAATGGAGTAGCCATGGTCAGGTCTATCGGGAAAAATGATTAGATGCTTTCGAATCAAACAAACCGTTTCCAAAATAAATAAAGAGGGAAGCGTCAAAATTCCGTGATTTTTGAAGTAGGTCTTGCAATGAGTTGTTTGTTTGAGACCAAATGGATAACGGATTGCTCTTTTTTGCAACTTAAAAATAGTATCAAATTGGGCCGCTGTACTAAAACCCCAAAATGGAAGCCCATATCGAAGATGAGACTCGAACAATGAGAAATATGCCATTTTGGCAGAAGATAAATTTAGTTCCTTCGAAACAGATCTTATTGCAAAGCAAGCTGAGGCTAGTTTCTTACTTAAGGAGTCAGTATGCAAGGACTATTTGAGATCACTGTCAATGAGAATACCTAGAAATTTCACGGAATTTACGATATTGATTTGGCTCTCATTCAAAAGCAAGGGTTGCATGACTCATTTATAAGATAATGCTACAGTCTTATCCACGTTAAAGCTAAGTAAGTTGGAGTCTGACCAAGCCTTGATTATAAGTAAATCAGCGGTTATAATTGAATGAAGCGTTGAAATATCAGAGTTGCTCCAAGTAATACTGGTATCATCAGCAAATAGAAAAATTTTCCCTTTAATTTTCAAGTAAGTGATGTCATTAATGAAAAGTAAAAAAAGAATGGGACCTAATACTGAACCTTGCGGTACTCCACACTCAATATCTTTACAACTAAAGTCGGTGTCATTTATTCTAACCAATTGTTTCCTACCTACCAAGTAAGTTTTGAACTAGTTCAAAGACACACCCCGAATTCCATCCAAAGTTAATTTCTTTAATAGAATGTCGTGATTTACGCAGTCAAAGGCTTTGGAATAGTCGCAGAAAACGGTGGCGGAGGAAAGGTTACTGTTTAGTGATAGATATACATCATGTAACACAGAAAATATGGCATCACTAGTGCATTTATTAGACAAAAAGCCGAACTGATTTTGCGATAAAATATTATATTTAAGGAGAAAGGGCATAAGTCGAACTTTTATAAGTCTTTCAATAATTTTTGATAGTGCTGGTAACAAGGCAATAGGTCTATAGTTGCAGGCATCAGATTTTATATAAGATTTTATATATAATTCAAAGTTATCACGAGTTTCCTACAAAATCTCTTTATATTTCCAACTAAATCAATACATTTTTATGCATTTGCATTTCGAACAAAAAACGAAAAAAATCATTGCTATATAACAAAACGACGCGTTAATTCGAATTCATCGGTGTCCAACACTCGACAATTCAAACAATTCAAATTTGGAGAGAGAAAGAGGTCGGAAGAAGAAGTAAATACAGTTCAAACTTGGGCGCGCCTTTTTTTATTATGATTAATTTGACTACACAATTCTCACGAATTGGTTTGTTTAGTTATTAGTAGACTTCGGCAAATATGTAAATAAAAATGTAGAAAATATGCACATAAACATGCACGTGTTTACCAGAAAATATGCAAATATTTTACAAAATATGCATACAAATAAATAAAAAAATCGTAAAATAGTAACAATTTTATTTAAAAAAAAAAGTGTACATAACTAAATATTTCCTACTATTCATTAAGATTTACATTTATTTTAAGTAACTACATCATTTTTAAGTATGAATAAACTTATTTAGAATTATGGTAACAATAAATGACCAAGTGGTGTTCAAAATTTTCTAACAAAAACTTGTGGCTTCTGTCTGAGTACATATATTTATATATGGAAAAACTTCGTTCAACATCAACTGATGTAACGGGAGCATTTTTCAAACTAACCAAAACATTTGGTTCTAAATTAATTATTTTCGAAATATTTCCAGCTAGAACACTGACTACTTCAGAAAGAATATGGTAACCTTTATTTTTTTCCATAGTAGCTTCAAATTTTTTTAAAATATCTTTTCCAATATTACCTCTAACGTTCTGACAACATGACGCAAATTCTTTTATTAATGCTGTACTTTCGAACAATGACAGTTTTGGTGATTCTAACTGAGTAATTGTTTTTTGAACAAAACTAAAATTTGATTATATAAATGAAAGTTCTTGTTGAAGCAAGTTACTCTGAAAAGTTTGTTTAGAATCCAAAAGAGATTGGAACGTATAATTATGTTCTTTATTTTAACAAAATGATCTGCATAAAAATTAGCTGCTTCTAATCATGTTCCCCATCGCGTTAAAATAGGTTGTGGTGGAAGAGGAATGTTAGGTAGCATTTCTTTATAAAGTTGAATTCTTATAGGAAATTTAAGAAATACTTTTTTGACACTGGATATCATAGTATTTACAAGAGGAAACTTTTTTCATATTTCCTCTGCAACTCTGTTTAATCCATGCGCTACACAAGTAACATGTATTAAATCTGGGAAAAATATTTTTAAATTTTGTCCTGCTTTCACTATATAAGGAGCAGCATCCGATAAAATAAGCAGTAATTTATTAGAAGGAATAGTTGTCGGAAGAAAAAAAGTTGCTAATGTTTCTTGTATAAAACGCGAAATTGTTAAAGCATTTGTATTCTCAAGTTGCTGGCATGAAATAAGATGAGATTTTGGTAAGGTATCTTCTTTAAGAACACCAATCAATAAATGAGCAATATACTTTCCTGAGGAATCAGTGGTTTCGTCTACAAATATGTAAAAATAATTATCTGCAATTTCTTCCTTAATATTAATTAACAGCGACGAGTATAGCCCGTTCACATTATTTCTTCTTAGAGACCGATCACTTGGAACATTAAGTTTGCAATATTTTTTTAGAAACTAACTAAAATTTACATTTGCTAATTTTGAAAGCGGTATGTTTGCAGACACTAATGTGCGACACAAGTCTTCATTAAAAGTTTCTTGCTCATCTAATTTTTTTGAAGTAGATTGGAAACATTTAGCCATTGAAGTTTGATGTTTTCCTCCTATTTTTCCTTTTTTTGCAATGTGTGAAGCAGTTCTTACATGTTGGTCTATCTGAAATTTCTTCTCACATGCTATCTATAAATAAAAATAAAAACCTTTATTTTAACCCAACCTTTAAAATATAAAAATATACAAAGTGTTTTTGGTTAATCAAATAACTGGTTTGGAAAAAAACACTCGCTAAGTGTTTTAAATGCAGTATTAATCCACAAATTAGTTTTTGTTACTAACCATTAGTACATCATATAACTTATTTTAAAATTCAACAAAAGTTTTTTTTTGTTAATTCAATTACAATAAAAATAATTGTGTTTTAGAATAGCTGACTTCATAAAAAAAAAGTAAAGGTGAAATTTTTTTCTAAATACACACCATTGTATTGTACCATGGACAATTTTTTCTTACTAAAGGAAGCTATTTTTCATTTAAAAACAAGCTACGAGTACTAAATTTCAAGTAAATACGTTTATTGGTTTTAAAGTTATTGTTGTTATTAACTAAAAGAATTTAATTTTTTTAAATTTTAACACCCTGTATCTCGAAAAGTAAATAAGTTTGACCCCTCATTAACTATATCGTTTTGTTCAATTTTTCGAGAAGTATCTACAGTCAAACGTTGTAAGTGTCATTTGGAAACACCCTGTATGTATGAAATATTAGATATTTAATAGAAAATATTAGATACTTACAATTTTGCCACAGACTGAACAGTAGATTTTTCCCATATCCATAGACAGCTCTTTATAAGGTTTAATCCAAGTTGAAGCACTGGTTGTTTTAGGCATTATAAAATCACAATCTTCCTTTTTGTTACGCACAACGAGTGTTTACGCTTTGAATATCAAAACAAAAATGATTTACAAATCTGAGCATCAAATTAGAAATGTTTAGGTACCTAATTCAATAAACTGGGAGATTTTGGAAAATCCCTAAATTAGGAACAAAACTATTAGCCGTTTACCTGCTGTTAAGATACAATAAATTGTAGATAGATTTGGGGATTAGATCATAAAATGCAAATGAGCGAACCCTTAGCGATTATCCAATAACTGAATGCCTCAGTGACCGAGACTTTCTAAGAATGTTGAGAGCTACTTAAATTGATCTTCTTTGAAATTGTACATGTTTTGTACCTGTAGAGATTACGTACTTAGATCATTTCTTGATTAAAATGACTACAAAATTTTATACAAGAATTGAAATAAATTGGTATGTTTAAAAATTTTCAAATACAGTATAAAAATCTGAACTTTTATGCACTTTATGCAAACTTTTATACAAATATGCCAAAATATGAAATATTTGCATAAAATATGCACAATATGCAAAATATGCAATATGCACATTTGCCGAAGTCTAGTTATTAGTTACTGTTAATCTCTCGTTGGTACACAGAATTTTGTTAGTCATAAGCCCTTAAAAGTATAAATGTTTGACGATTGCTGAAGTAGGGGAATGTAAGTTCTCTTTCAACCATAATAAAGCACAAAGAGCAAATTAATGCTTCTTAAACGGCTGAAGTACAGAAAATAACTACTAAAGGTGAATTTCCTCGTCTGGAAGAAAGTCTGGTCATTTGGCTAAGACAATGTAAAGGACAAAAAGTGTCTATTAGCGAATACTTGTTGAAGAAAAAAGCAAAAGAGTTCGCGTCTACTCTAAGCATCAAAAATTTTGCAGCAAGTGAAGGGTGGCTTACAAATTTCAAAAAAAGAAATGGAGTTGTATTTAAACAGTTCGTGGTAAAGTAGAAGTGTTGATGACAAAGTTTGCTTAGATTGGCACAGTAAACTGAAGACATTTTTAATACTGATGAACTGGCCTATTTTTTAAATGCTTACCAGACAAGACGCTTTTTAAAGATGAAAAATGTCATGGGGAAAACATAGTAAAGAGAGGTTGACAGTTTTACTTGCAGTAAATATGGACGGATAGGAAAAACTTTAACCCTTAGTGACAGGAAAAGCAATAAAACCGCAATATTTTAAAGGTATGAAATCGTTTTCTACGGATTATCGTGCTAACAAAAAAGCTTGGATGATAACAGAACTTTTTAATTATTTTTAACAGTTAATGGGGACTGATGAAACTGCAAAAGTGTAAAATTTTGCTATTTTTAGACAATTACACTGTCCACAAGGAAAAATTCCTGTAGCTGGCTGTATACCACGTATAACAAAAAGAGGTTAATCTTTGTAAGTGGGTATATTTATTTAAAAAACCCTTAAAAGGGCCACATCAATAGAACAAACGTTTTCGGACTAAACAGTCCATCATCAGGTTATTAAAATCGAAAATGCTAGGTCATAATGCCTGAGCCACCAAAATATTAGGGTGAAAACCCTTTAAATTACATTTAGTTATGAAATTATTTACATTGTGTTATAAAATAACTGTGATGTTCTATATTAAATTAAATTTGACCAAAGGTAACACATGGCTCAAATGGATTCCAGAGCCGGGCGAGAGGCAACCTCTGCGCTCGGAGAGTTCCACGTTGTTCTCCGAGCGCAGAGGTTGCCTCTCGCCCGGCTCTGGAATCCATTTGAGCCATGTGTTACCTTTGGTCAAATTTAATTTAATATAGAACATCACAGTTATTTTATAACACAATGTAAATAATTTCATAACTAAATGTAATTTAAAGGGTTTTCACCCTAATATTTTGGTGGCTCAGGCATTATGACCTAGCATTTTCGATTTTAATAACCTGATGATGGACTGTTTAGTCCGAAAACGTTTGTTCTATTGATGTGGCCCTTTTAAGGGTTTTTTAAATAAATATACCCACTTACAAAGATTAACCTCTTTTTTTTTTTTTTTTTTTAATTACACTGTCTCCAACTAACAGTCCTCCTATATTGGTCAACGTGGAACTCTAGTTCTTTCCGACAAATACAACTTCCAAATTGTAACCATTGGACCAAGGGATCATCCATAATTTTAAGACGTTCTATCGCAAAAAAATTGTTAAGTTCGTTTTAGAATCTCGCAACAAGCAACTGCAAATATCACGGTTCTGACAGCTATTTTACTGATCGACAAGGCATGAAGAGGTTTAACACCCCTAACAAATCTCAAGTGCTTCATAAAATCCGGTTTCCTAAAAAAAGATCAGGAAAATCTTCTAATACTTATGGATGATGAAGAACCAGTAATAGAACCACTGGTTGACATTAGCGGTGTGAGTTTTTCTGTCTTTGTTCAAGTGGATGAAGATGTTGCTGTCTCAGGTTCGCTAACCGATGGTGAAATTTTATCTACGATAAATACGAATGAAAAAAGTAACGATGAAGGTGAGTACGATACATCAGAACCTTTGGCAGAGGTGCCAATTAAGAAAGCATGATCCTCATTCGATATCTTAAAAAATTTCTGTCTACAAAAAAAAGGGATGAAAAAGCATTACATGCACTTTTTCTCTTAAAAAAAAAGCAGTCTGAACAGCAGCAATGTGCTTGGAAGCAAACCAGTACAATACAGTTCTTTTGAAAGATTGATTAATTCACATTATGAATACATAATGTGAATTCTTCCACTTGACCACTTTCTTGTAGTGGCAAAAATCAGAGAAAGAATATCAAACCTAAAGAAAGATAAACACACGAAACAAGACAGAATTAATGTTGATAATCTGCGCATTGAAACCGTTGCGAGAGAGTATAGGAGACAAATGGACGAGGAAATAAAGAGCCTGGAGGTGGGGGAAAATGTAGAGGAACTGTGGACAAAATGTTAAAACATAATAACTGAGAAAGCAACAAAAATATTGGAGAACAACAAACCAGTTAAAGAAAACGAATGGTTTGACAAGGAGTGCCAAGAATCAACAGATAACAAAAACAGGGCATACCTAAAGACAAATCAAGCTGGATGCACAAGAAGAGCAAAGGAAGAATACCGGACCCTAAGAAGAGAAGAAAAACGATTACATAGAAGAAAAAAAAGAAAATTTGAGCAAAAGCAGTTGGAAAGCACAGAACGACTTAGAAATCAAAATGAAACTCGAAAGTTCTAAAGAAAGAAGAAAGAAGTTCTAAAGAAACCTAAACAAAATGCGCAAAGAGTTTAAGCCAAGAATAAGGAGCTGTAAGGATGTAGAACGAAACACCCTAAATGATACGGCCTCAATCCTAAACAGATAGGTTGAATTTTTCGATGCAAAATTTACTGGTCATCATATCGAGGAATCAGATAACACCCTAGCAAATCGAAATGATTGGAATCCTTTCAACCCAAACGAAAGACCACCTACCATCGAAAACGTTGCCCAAGCCATTAAAAAGCTTAAAAATAATAAATCACCATGAATTGATCAAATTTGCAGTGAGCTCTACAAGAATGGTGGCGATGCCCTACTACAGACACTGCATAAGCTTTTACTTCTTGTTTGGCATAAAGACCATGCCTTGTGAATGGTCTCAAGACGTGATATTCCTGTTACATAAAAAAAGGTGACCAGCTCCAGTGTGACAACTATAGAGGAATAACCCTGTTAACAACTGCTTACAAAATACTAGCAAATATTCTCTACGAAAGGCTGCAAGTTTACACACGGTGGGCATAGTTGGTACATATCAAGCTGGATTTACTCCAGAAGAATCAACAATTGACCAGATATATTCAATAAGACAGATTCTCGAGAAAGCATTAGAATTCAATATTGAAACCCATTATCTATTCGTCGACTTCAAGGCCGCATACGACAGTGTCAAGAGAACAGTGCTATGAGTTTGGTATACCAGAGAAACTTCCGACTAACGAGAATGACAATATCTAACTTAGAAGCCACTGTTAGAATACAAGGAGAGAATTCTCGATCCTTTGAGATAAAGGATGGACTCAGACAAGGGGATGCTCTGCCTCACCTCCCATGTAATATTGTATTCGAAAAGGCAGTCCGAGATACACGAATTAGGGATGGCGGTACGATTTACAATAGATCGATACAAGTCTTAGTATATGCTGATGACATTGACATAATATGGCGTAGCAAACGAGATATTGAGCAATATCTCCTAGAATTGGAAACAGCGACAAAACCAAGTACATGTTGGTTACAAAGGATACGATAGCAAATGAGTAACGAGAAACAGTCTTTGAAATTCATACCTTTGGACGTGTTGACAACTTCACATACCTTGGGTCGCTATTGACTACTACCAATAAAACAAGCGAAGAAATCAAAAGACGAATAAATCTTACAAATAGGGCATACTATTGACTCCAAAAGCATTTCCACTTAAGAAATATTCAAAGAAGAACTAAAATTATTATATACAAAACATTGCTGAGGCCGGTCCTCACATATGGAGCAGAAACATGGACTCTAACGCGGAAAGATGAAAGACTTTTGAGAATATTTGAGCGCAAAATACTCCGCAAAAGATTTGGAGCTATAAACGACCAAGGGCAGTGGCGTAGAAGTGGCGTAGCCAGATGTCATAACGTTCATTAAAGCACAGCGATTTAGATGAGCTGGACACATAATACGAATGCCAGAAAATACTATTGCTAAAAAGCTAACCACAGGGTGCTGTCTTATACAGATAAACTTTTTGCGTCCACTGCTGGACATAGGCCTCCCTCATTTTTGTCCATTGTGCTCTGTTTTGGGCACTTTTTATCCAATTTCTTGACATATTTTTGACATCGCCAGTCAATCGTGTAGGGGGTCTTCCTCTATTTCTTTTATCTAATCTCGGCCTCTACTAAAGCAATCTCTTCGTCCACCTTTCATCACTGGTTCGGGCGACGTGTCCAGCCCAGTTCCATTTCAGTGTGGTAATTCGGGAAATTACATCGGTAACTCCTGTTCTTCGTCTTAGGTCTTCATTTCTAACTCGGTCACGAAGCGATATACTCAGCATTGATCTTTCCATTTTCCTCTGAGCTACTTGCAGCGTCCTAGAACTTGTAGCTGTCAATGTCAAAGTTTCGGCACCATAGGTCATCACAGGCAACACACATTGGTCAATTTTACGTTTCAAAGAAATTGGTATATCGCTTTTAAAGATGTTTTTAAGTTTTCCATAGGCTGCCCATGCTAGGTTTACTCTTCTTCACAGTTCGCATGTTTGGTTGTCTCTTGTGATCTTTATTTCGTGTCCAAGATATATGTATTTTTCCACCAGCTCTACTTCGTTGTCTCCAATATTGATATTTCCGCTAGGTACTAAGTTTGTCATGAATTTTGTTCAGTACAGTAAACAGTAAATTTACTGTTTGTATTTTGAGAACGATTTCCGAATTGGAAATTGAAACGTCAATAAACGTATTTTTATCTTTAATTGTGGCTTATTCCCAGTTATAAATAGTAATTAATTTACAATGCCACAAGAAAATAGCTTCAGAACAATATTCAGTTTTTACTATTGTAACTGTTTGACAATTACCGGGGAAGTTTCTTGAGGAGATAGATATTAACCAATGAAGTAGAAAAATATATAATGTGATTGTTTGTTAATTGAAAGTAATGTTCTGTATTATTTAATTCATAAAAGTTATTTATATTTATTCAAGAGATATATTTTCGAAATGTGTGTTAATTTATTGAAATTTTTTATTAAGGTGATAGTTGTATGACAGTGAATGAAATTAGATGTACAATTGTGTGGGTGTGCAATTCCTTTAACTTGTAATTATCAATTTCTTTAATAAAGTTTAATTAGATTACTGTTGTTTGGCAGATAATTGTAATGTCAAATATATTAAAATTATTAAAACTATTAAAACAATTAGGTACACTTAGGGACAAACAGAACACACTTAAAAGGACAAAACAGACATTAAATTTTAAATTTATTGTCCTTCGACTTTAATCGACTGACCTGAAGATACTTTGCAAATTGTAGAAAGCGAAACCGGTCGTTAGATAGTTAAATTAAATTGATTGTGAGTAAGTCTTATTTATTTCTTTTTTACCTAATTGAAATGGACTCACACAAGCAACACATTGATGATTTTTATATATTATTATTTCAAAATTATAAAAATAATTAAATAAGATCGCGTACCTTATACATTATGCATTATTTGTAACCCTGAGAAAATCAATAAAATCAATTCATATGGTCATATTGACCGTATATATACTGTCACTATATTGTTTAATACATTCTGTTTAAACATGATGTTTTTCAAATACTAGAGAAAAAATCAATTGCTAATGCAATATTTTATTTCTAGAAATCACTATTTAACTGAAAATAAAAATATTCTCTGTATGTTAATGGATTCCCTATACACAAACTAAAATAGTTTCGTTACAGCTGATGATTTTTATTTGTATATTCGACATCCAGATCAACCAAACTATTCATATTTAAAATATGCTATGTGTATAGACTGTAATGCTTCTTAAAATTCACTAAAAATCAAAATAATATACTTCGCCCGCATTTTATGTGATGAATTTTCAAAGCTCTTCAAATTTTTCGCAAGTTCAATAAACATTTTTAAAGGACGTCAATCGAACTCATTAAAATTTGAAAGATTTTTATTCACTTGTTCCCGACACGGCTTTTTACTTAGCGATGCTTTTCGCTATCAGAATGTGCTCACATACTGGAAACCTTCTAGCGATGTAAGTCATTTTTCATGGAGGATATGATTCTGGCAGCACCCAATTTAGACACGACTCCGCAGTAATTTCGGGGATAGGACACGTGGCCGAAGTATTAAGAAACCGAGTTTAGTTCCTGTCATTTCACACACTACGCCAAATTGTTTGATGGGCACAGAAACGCGATCACCCCACAATTATTATAGCGCGGTATGAATGACACACACTTCTGGCTATTACACACAATCAGTTGAATCAGTGACGGTTGTCGGCCATTAACTCATTCAAAATTTTCAATTTCATCACTTTGTCAATAAACTGTCACAGCGAACGTCTAAATAATATTCTAAATATTGCAACATTCAAATTTGGTACTTTTTCGGTTCCGGTTCGTTTATTAACAACTCGCTTTTGGGAAATTTTTTTGGAAATTATGAAAATATACGTTATTTTAAGCTATTTGAAAAGAATAGAACAACTGCAACTTCTTATTAGTAAAAAAATCACCACGAACATGAATGGAGGAGAGCGATCATGGTGATGTTCTTCAAAAAAGAGATAAGAAAGTAACAATAAAACACTGAAAACTTTGTTTTCAAAATTCCACAAAATTTATTTTAAATATTATAACTACAGCGGTTTCGGCTGATTGCCTTTCTCAAGTGATCTATTTTTAGCATGCGTTTACATTTTATAGTCTCTAATGAAATAGATTGAGGAGGGGAGAACTGTTTGTCTCAAGTTGGTCATTCAGAATTATATCTGTGTTTTTTAATTTGTTGATTTCCACAGATTCTAACAAAGATAGCTTAAGGCCTTTATTTTGAATGTGGAGATACGTAGACGACGTACTGGTATGTTTCACAGGAACTAACAGGCAACTCGACCAATTTTTATCATATATTAATTCACTTCATAGTCATATTGAATTCACAATAGAAACAGAACAAAATCAATCCAAAAATTTTTTAGATTTAAAAATTAGCAGACTTCAAAACAAACATGACTTCTCCATATTTCATAAACCTACCTATACTGACAAGACTATACACAATTCGTCATCCTATCCAACACAACATAAACTGGCAACTTATCATAGTATGTTACATAGATTAACAGAAATTCCGATGTCAAAATACAACTTTGAGACAGAATTAAATACAATTAAACAAATAGCAGTAAACAACGGATACAACGAACAAACAATTAATAAAATGTTAAATCAAAAACTACACAAGAAAGCCCTGAAATTAGTATTTCCACCACCAGAGAAAAAACCCAGTACCTTCTGCTCGATTACATATACAGGCAAAATAATAACAAAAATTGCCAAACACATAAAAAAGAAAGGAATAACACCAGCTTTCCGAACAAATAACAACCTTGGCAAATATATTAAAAATAACAAGAGCAAAAATAAAAAACACTTAAATAGTGGTGTGTACAAACTTCAATGTGGCGACTGCCCAAAAACTTACATCGGTCAAACTGGTAGAAACTTTGATAAACGAATAGCAGAACATAAAAGGGCTTTCAAGAATAAAAAAACAGATTCGACATACGCACTTCACCTTCTAGATCATAATCATTCTTTTAATGACAAATTTAAAATTCTTCACATTCAAAATAAAGGCCTTAAGCTATCTTTGTTAGAATCTATGAAAATCAACAAATTAAAAAACACAGATATAATTCTGAATGACCAACTTGAAAAAAACAGTTCTCCCCTCCTCAACCTATTTCATTAGAGACTATAAATTTGTAAACCCAAGCCAAAATAGGTCACTTGAGAAAGGCAATCAGCCGAAACAGCTGTAGTGATAATATTTAAAATAAATTTTGTGGAAGTTTTCAGTGTTTTATTGTTACATAAAATGAATTTCCATCAAGTAACGGTCGAATCCATCAATTAGATAAGAAAGTCCCCAATAATTATCGAGCAATAAATCTTTTAAATACAACACTCAGATTGGCAAGAATAATAGCGACAAAAATAAACAAACGAATATCTCTGCAAGAGGAACAACAAGGATTTTGGACAGGGAGATCATGCACGGATGCAGTTTCTGTAATAAGACAAATAAAAGAAAAGTCGCTGGAATATAACAAACCAGCATATATGTGTCTAATAAATTTAAAGAAAGCGTTTGATAAAAAGAGAATTCGCGACGCGATACATTTAGTATATTCTTCTTCTTCTTAAAGCGCCTATCCGTTTCGGATGTTGGCGATCATTACGGCTATCTTTACTCTGTTTACTGCAGCGCGGAACAGTTCAGTGGTAGTCGTGTTATACCACTTTCGTAAATTTTGAAGCCAGGAAATGCGCCTTCTTCCCGGTCCTCTCTTACCATTTACTATCGCTTGGAGAATCAGCTGGAGAAGGCCCTAACGTTCTTGATTTCTCATTACATGTCCTAGATATTCCAACTTTTTAGTTTTGACGGTCATGAGAATTTCACGTTCTTTCCCCATTCTACGCAGGACCGCCACATTAGTAACTCTGTCAACTTAGGATATACGTAAGATACGCCTATAACACCACATTTCGAAAGCTTCGAGCCGATTCATAAATGCAACAGTCAGTGTCCACCTTTCCATTCCGTAGAGCAGATCTGTGAATATGTAGCAGTTCAATAGACGGCATTTTGTTTTTAATGATATGTCTCGACTGTTGAAAATGGTTCTCATTCTAACGAATGCTGGTTTTGCTTTTATTATTCGCTGTTTAATTTCTGTTGAGTGGTCCAATTGGCTATTTAAATTGGTGCCTAGATATGTATATTGCTCGACTCTTTCGATATTCTGTTGGTTGGTTGTAAGTTGAGCGTTTAGTATTGGTTTTCTACTAATCTTTTATGCATTATTTTACATTTATTATATGAAAAGGAAATATTACTGGATTTAGTAAGAACCATTGAGAATATATATAAAGATAACGTAGCTATAATAAGATATAAAGGAAAACTATCGCAACCTATTAAATATGAAACTGGCATTAGACAAGGGGATTCGCTGAGCCCATTAATATTCAATCTGATAATGGATGAAATCATAAAGAAAGTTAAAAAAGAAGAGGATATAGAATGGGAGAAAAGGAAATAAGGATAATATGCTACGCCGACGACGCCATAATGACAGCCGAAAATGAAGATGAACTACAAAGATTAATTAAAGAATTCGAAGATACGGCGCTCATATACGGCATGGTGATCTCAACAGAGAAAACTAAAGCGATAGTAATATCAGCGGAACCGAGACGATGTAAATTAGTCGTAAATAACAAAATAATAGAACAAGTGATGGAAACTGAATACTGCGAAATAAAACTGTTAAGCTACGGAAAAGTGGAAGAAGAGAAGTACAAAAACAAGTGAACATGGCAAACAGAGCAGCAGGATGTCTCAACAACACAATCTGGAGAAACAAATACCTCACAACGGAAACGAAAACCAGGATATATAAATCAACAATAACACCTATAATGACGTACACAGCGTACATAAGAGCAGATACGGCGAAAACACAAATACTGCTGGAAACATCAGAAATGAAAGTCTTACGAAAAATAACAAACCAAACTCTAAGAGACAGAGTAAGAAGTGAGGAAATACGGGCGAGATGTGGTATAGAGGAAATAAACGATTGAACCAAAAGAAGAAAAGTGGAATGGAATCAACACATCGAAAGAATGGCAGAAAATAGAATAGTACGAATAGCAAGAGACAAATCGCCAAATGAAAGAAGATCATTGGAACGACCGAGGAAAAGATGGTCAGACAATGTCAATTGAGGCTAAAAAACCTAAGTAAAACAGGCTTTAAGCCTATTTATAAATTAGGAAGAAGAAGAAAAAAAAATGCGGAATTTCCATTTGATTAAATAAAAATTGACTCTGAAAAAAGGACTTTTCATCAAAAATAGTGTCAGCCATTTTTTTCGAACATACATTTTGTAAACAAACATGTTAGGTTAGGTTTAGGTTAGTAATATAAATATTGTAGATAATTATTATAAAGAATACCAACGAAAGTCTACCTGGTTATTGAAAAATATAAATTGTCACAATTAGCAAATATTTTTTTTTTAATCGTTTATTATTAGAATACCTGTACGAAAAGTCACAACGAAGCGGTGTTTTTATGGATTATGTAAGAGTGATACAGACTACAGAATGATACAGAAGTCATTAAAGAAAATACATATATTATTTTATAAATTTTCTAAAGCTTTGTTTCTTAATAAACAATGTTATTTCTTTATTAAATAAAAAATATATATTTAATAAATAATAACTTTATAAACTACACCAGTACGTATGACCTATACCGTATAATATAATATACATCGAGTTAGAATCTATGAGCATATTAACGTGTATATTAAAAACGGCGTCAGTAGGTGTGGCTAACGATCATACCAATATTGCGGTGAGATCAGCCAGACTCAATAATATTAAAACTACTATACAAATTTATTCAGATTTAATCAAATTAACAAACAAAAAAACAAATTAACTGGCACTTAAAAATTTAGTTCAATTAACAAAGTTAGAAAAGTTATTATTATCCATTCACAAATTGTTGAGAGCACGAAATATGCCTCAACGTCATAAAACGGTCATAACATTTGCTTTTTACATTTATTTTCCTTTCCAAAATGTTTATCAATATTAATAATGTTTTAATACTAATATATTTAGCAAAATACAATTAAAACTTTCACGACTAATGTTGGTTATTATATTATATTAATAAAAATAAGAATTTAACCATTAACAATTTTGTAAATAAGAATAACTTATCTCTTTGGATATTTCAATACTAATCTTCGCGTTTAATCGCTTTACTAGAAAACCTGGAATTCATATGCGAAGGTACTATTCGTTGCAAGATAATTAGGATAAAATTCCCCAGATTTTTAATAATATAATGAGTATATATAAAGATGCCGGCTTTGGCCACGTGCCTCGTCTGTTCAGTTTATATTCGAAACTTAACTTGAAAGGGTAAAGGTATTACGAACGAAACATTTTTTTTTTTTTAGTACGTTTTTGATCGCATGTAATTTACGGCTCGTCGGTGATTCCGCGTCTACGGCAGTAATTAGCGTCTCGAATATTCCTTTGGCGAATTATATGCAGTGCGTGAGTGATTTTTTATTTCATATACCTACGAACATATACGTACCTTTCGCTCGTACTCGTTTTGTTGGATTGTTTGTGATGGCTTCATCATCAACATTATCAAGTTTTACACCGGTACTGTTGCGTACAGTCAGTAAATATGTCTATTCACCAAGAGAAAAGAATATTGTCCTGAATGTTCACCATGCTCTGGTTTCTCAGAATCCCACAAACACTGTTCACAACATAGTCGAAAGTTGTGCCAACATGACTGGCGTAGGGGAGTCAACTATATATATATATATATATATATATATATATATATAGGTTTATATCAGAAAGAAAAAACAAGGTATAGCTAACCCAAACACAAACGAACACTTAAAGAGAGGGAAAAAGCCTATTGAAATTGAATAATTTGTTAAAAATGGTATTCGAAGGAAAATTCATGGATTTTTTTCCAAGAAAGAAATACCAAACCTAAACAAGATTTTATAAGAAGTTAGAGACAACCCGGATTTGCCTCATGTCGGACGAACTAAATTGTGGCAAGTTTTAAAAGAATTAAATTTCCGGTGAGAGAAATCAGACTGAAAATCACAGTCCTTAGACTTCCTTTTGATTGACCGGGAGGAGATAATATATTGGAGAAGAAATTATCTAAGATCCATACGAAAATTCCTGGCTAAAGAAAGGCCAATCTTTTACCAGGATGAAACGTGGGTAAACTCAGGTCATACTCTAAAATAAATTTGGTCACATAAAAATATATTAAGCTCCAGGCAAGCCTTTATAGAAGGTTGGTCTTCTGGTATCTACCCACCTTCTGGTAAAGGCAGTAGAATAATAATTTCTCACATTGGCAGTGAAAAAGGATTTGTTAAGCATGGTTTTTTGGAATTTCAGTCCAAAAGCACAAAAGACTATCACGAGCAGATAACAGCTGATGTTTTCGAAGAGTATATTAAGCAGATGATTGGACACATACCACCAAATTCACCAAATTCAATTATAGTATTAAAAAATGCACCTTATCATTCACGACTAGTAGAAAGACTTCCAACGACTGCGTGGAAGAAACAAGATATTCTTGACTGGCTGCGGAATAAGTATCTGCCTTACGAAGATGGAATGGTAAAAGCAGATCTTTTAAAAATTGCCCGGCAACACAAATCTAAGTTCAAAAAATAGGTAGTTGACAAAATGGCGGAAAGGCGAAATATCACAGTCCTTAGACTTCCACCCTACCACTGCGAAATAAGTCGACTTGAACTCATTTGGGCACAAATCAAAAGTTATGTGGCTAGAAAAAATACGTCATATAAAATACAAGCTGTACGTGAATTGTTATACGAGTCTTTACAACATATTACAGAACAAAAGTGGAAAGATGCAGTAAGACATGTAATAGAAGAGGAACAAATAATGTGGGATCTTGATAACATAATTGATGCGACCATAGAGACACAACCGCTAATTATTAACCCTCAAGACGACTCGGATTCCGAAGTTGATCCTATTTATTTTGAATTTGAATAGTTTTCTAATCGTTATTATATAAAGTAAGTAATAGTAGTTATAATCGTAAGGTATTAAAGGGGAAAGGTGCAAAATGTCGCCTGTCAAAATGTTCAATGTGTTTTAAATGTATCCTTTTTTTTTCAAATTCTGAGAAAACCTAAAAAGTATTTTTGAAAAATTTAAAAGCAGAATGAAATATTTATTAGAATAAATAAAAAGTTTCTTTTGCATGCAATATTTTCAATTAAAAATTATACTATGTTTTCTCTTTTATTTTCACCCCTGTTACATAACATATTAAAATAAACATTGTAGAAGTTTTCAGGGACTTTCTGCCCTCAGTAATAATGTAATCTTTCATTCTGCGTTTAAATTTTTCAAAAGTATTTATTAGTTTTCTCCGGATTCGAAAATAATGGATACATTTAAAACACATTGAAAATATTACCAGGCGACATTTGACGCCTTTCCCCTTAATTAAATATATATTATATATGTTTCACAAATGGCAAGAAACTTTTTATTTTTGAATAAAATAAAAAAGTTTTATTAAAACAAAAATACATAAGTACAATTTAAAAAATATATTTATTCAGTTCAAATAAATGTTTCAATCATACACTCTACGACACTGTATCGTAAGACGTAGTTCTGATGAATTTATTTACAAATATTAAGTAATAATAATATTCACATACAACAATTGCAATAATATGTAGTATGTTAACATGGCTCCTGTGTAAGATCGTGGACGTGGTTTTTGTGGAGGTTGGAGTGGAAATTATCAGATTTTGTAGTACTAATGAAGTTCAAAGCCTTATATAATTACAGCATAGTGCTAACGTAGTTGTTTCATCATATATGACAGATGCAGACATGTCACCATCGATGTATCGTAAGACGTACTTCTGATAAATTTATTTACAAATATTAAGTAATAATAATATTCACATGTGGACATAATTATATAGGCTATTAGCACAGTAAAAATTTAATCCAATATGACAATTATTTGTTGTTTGAAATGTACTAATAATAATAATCAACAAGGATTTAAAGTCAAAACACTCATTGAAATTCTATTGCAAACATTTCTAATTTTATTCCAGACAAAATTTAAAGTACAACTGAAACTTAAAGTATTATTATAACACTGAAGCATATTATTATTTACTCTGAGAAAATGACAAATGTCTGTGGATGCATGCAGCGGAAACCGAGATGTTTCGTGCTCAATAAAATCTATTGACAACTGTACTTCCTAACAAATCAATTTAACATGGTTAATCGTATTTGAATATCGTATTACGTACATGTGTATTATGGCTTTGCTATCGACTGAGTAATGTCTATTGGAGATGTTGTTACCTGTAACAGAAATAAACAAAACTATTAATAAAATTATTTAATAACGAGAAAATATAACTTAGATTGTCATTGAAAATTAGTGATTCTAAACAAATAAAATAAGGGTGTGTTAATTGAAATTGGAAATAACCGTATTTAGTTGACAAAAAGTATATTTCTCACTTGAGAAAGGCAATCAGCCGAAACAGCTGTAGTGATAATATTTAAAATACATTTTGTGGAAGTTTGAAAACAAAATTTTCAGTGTTTTATTGTTACATAAAATTAATTTCCATCAAGTAACGGTCGAATCCATCAAATATCTACCACAGTAAAAGAACTTCACCTCTACAGTGATGGCTGTGGTGGCCAAAATAAAAACAATGTTATGATCTGATTTTGCCTTGCGCTTACTGACACAGGAATGTTAAAAAAATTCTGCACAAATGTTTAATTCGTGGCCACTTTTTCTTGCCATGCGACAAAGACTTTGGCTTGGTAAAACGCAAACTCAATCGCATGAATATTCTGCATACACCAATGGAAGTTTGTGAAGCAATATATAGTTCTGCAAAGAGGCAGAAATTTACTGTATAAATGGTCAGAACTAATGACGTTTTGGATTTTAAAAATTGGTGATCCAAATATTACAAAAAGACGTGTCTTTCTCTTGAAACTTCCACTAAATATTAGGTTCAACGTTCACAAAAGGAGTCATTCGCAGTTTTTACTTTTATAGAGTTCCGCTACAATTATACAAAAAAGGGCTTGTTGAAACATTGAAGTTTATCGATGGAGCACTAACCAGTTTCTTTGTTCTAAAAAGTCAACACCGAAAATGTAGTATTTGCTGACAGCTCTGAAACCCTCC